>JAMFRD010000088.1:0-52446 GCA_025502685.1 Pascua sp. PH4015B | reverse complement strand
TGGTATATGGGAGTTCGGGGGTATGTGGTTCGGTGGTTCTGGTGATGGTACGGCTACCGGTATGATTCCAGCAGGGCCACGTTGCACGTTGCACATAGCCATGAGAGCTGAAGGACAACGCCAGCGCCGACCGTGTCCGCCATCATGCACCACGGCCCCTGCATCGTGCACTGCCTCCGTGCGCCCCTACGCCCCACGACCCCTTCACCACCCACGCCGGCCACCAATGCCGGCCCTCATCCCCAAGCCGTAATCACCCCGCCCGCCCCCAGCTCCCACCCGTCGCCGCATCACCCCTCCCCGCCACGCTCGGCTGACTCACCTAGCCTCCTTCTCCACCTCGGTCAACGCCCGCCACTCAAACCGCTCAATCCACCCCATGGGCTCGAAAATAAACAGACTCAGCGTAAACAGCATGTCGTCGCGGGAAATCAACGAGCCGTACCGCGCATGCAGCCAGTTCATGCGCGCCAGGGCGGTGGTGCCGCGCACCGAGTCGAGCCCGCCCGAGACAAACTCGTTGATGAATACGGCCGTGTCCTCTGCGCGCCGCGAGGCGAGCTCGGGGCTCGCAAGCTGGTTCGACTTGCAGAGTACAAAGCTGATGGACGGGATGGCGTAGGTTTTGAACAGGGCAAAGCTGAGCGAGAGGGAGGTGACCCATGGGACGTCCTGGGGTTAGCCGGGGGGTTGGGGGGGTGGGGGTGTAAGATGGTGGGGGGTTGGGGGAGGAGCGGGGTGGTGGGGAGTAAGGAGTGGGGGAGGAGCGGGGTGGTGGGGAGTAAGGAGCGGGGGAGGAGCGGGGGAGGAGGGGTGGGGTTTGGGGGGGACGGGAGGAGGGGTGGGGTTTGGGGGGGAGGGGAGAAGCGGGGGTAGGGGTGGGGAGAGGAGGAGCGGGTGTGCAGAGGTTGGGGCCGATGGGTGGGGACGGGGAAGGAGGGGGAGGGGTACGGGGTGAACAGTAGTAGGCCGGGCAACGAGGTGACCAGGATACGATGGGTTCGCAGACGTGCAATGAGCATGCAGACTCAAGCGTGCAGCCTGCGCCAGACTCTCACAGTGTGCAAGCTAGCACCCGTCCTCGCCACTAGCCCCTACACCTCACCTCTCCCACTCTCAACACCCAACACCACACCCAACACCACACCCAACACCACACCCAACACCACACCCAACACCACACCCAACACCACACCCAACACCTCACCCAACACCTCACCCAAGACTCAACACCCAACGCCCCCCCCCCCCCCCCAACTCCCCCAACACCACACTCCCCACTCCAACACCCAACACTCGACTCTACGCACATAACACTGGGCAACCTTGAGAATCTCCTGGGCCTCCTGGTACGTCATCCTCGTGGGGTCCTCGACGAGGCGCGCATTCATGGCCAGGAGCGCATTGACGCGGTCGAAGCGGACGCGCCGGACGTTGGTGACCCGGCGGACGAGGAGGGCGAGGACTAGGGATGTGGTGGCGAGGGCGTAGATGAGGGTGGAGGGTGATGGCATCGTGGCGGGGTGGGAGGGAGAGGGAGGGGTGCGGGGTAGGTTGTTGGCGAGGGGAGAGGGAGGGTGCGGGGTGGGTTGTTGGCGAGGGGCGAGGGAGGGGAGAGGGGAGGAGAAAGGGTGAGACGGAGGGAGAATGCGGGGGGGAGGGTAAGAGTGAGGAGATGCGGGGTGTGGCTTGGGTTGGTTATATAGTCTAGACCGCCGGCGGCCGGGGCGATGGGGACAATGCGATAGCGTGGACAGCGAGAAGCAAGTCGCGGTTCTCAACGCGAAGTTGCCGGAATGCCACTCGCATGACGCTCAGGTTCGATTGCGGGAATCGCGAGGCACACGGACGCGGGGCCACAGCGCAGACGCCACGAACCAGTCACCTGATGCCCATTCCAGGCGTGGCGTCCTGCCAGCTGCGGAGCTGCCAGTGCGCGCAGTGCGCTCCTGCAGCACAGCACGTACAGCACGTATCCTGCAAAACATGTTGCGTTCTACTGTAGTAATGTAGCTATCCTGCCCTTGGCGCCCGGGGTCGCACACTAACTGCGAGGCCGTCGGGCTCGGCGGCCGGCGTTGCAAGTACGAAGTACGCGTGGTACGCGTGCTTCCATGGCGTATG
Organism: Pascua sp. PH4015B; assembly: GCA_025502685.1. NCBI lineage: Eukaryota > Fungi > Basidiomycota > Tremellomycetes > Trichosporonales > Trichosporonaceae > Pascua > Pascua sp. PH4015B. Next base: position 50,322 of record JAMFRD010000088.1, on the reverse strand, counting down.
GGGTATATCTGAGTCTTTTCGCGCAGTACTATACACTACTCACTACCGCCGGGCGCCGGCGTGTACCATAAAACGCACGCATGCCAACAGTCAGCGATGAGGGGTCGGCGCTACTTGCTGCGGCATGCAGCATTGCGCAAGAGGGCATCGATCATTCGAATGGGTCGGCTAGGCGGCTGCGTCTAGCCGTTTGGGTGGTTACGGCATTCGGCGTCGCGGTGTCGTACTCGCCGACACGTGCACACCACGCCATTGACGCCGTTGTCTGAGGGACTAGAATAAAGGCCGACGGTGATAGCGATGGGCCCTCAGTGGAGGCTATGGTCACTGAGCTCGATGGCGACTGACGTCGGCTCCCAGGGGGTGAGGTAGTGCCGAGATGGGGCCGCAAAGTGGCCAGCGGAGGCAGTGGGGAGGGAGACTAGATTGGTGGGTTGAACGGGTCTGCCTCGTGTTTGAGATTGAGGGTTGTGGCAATATGTACTCGGGCCCAAGCCCTGGGCGTGGCTGGAGAAGGTATGGTGTCCTCCCAGTCGTGTTCTAGGCAATTGCAGTGGGATACCCTGCCCGCAGTAGGTCATCTTTTCGGGCATGGTCGTGAGGAACAGCGGACGAGTTCCTGCGAGCTCGAGGGATGGGTGGATGGATGTGTTCGTCGTCGGAGGTTATATGAAGACACGACGTTCACCGTGGTGCGACTCACGCATCGACATGTGCGCCGCTGCCATTCGGACCGTTCGGCCACAGTGGTGGAGACAGCGGGGCACGCACATCTTGTGGCGAATGACTGTTCTGGACACTATTGCGGCGATGCCTCGTTGATGGGCACTACAGTTATCCACGAACCCTCCCCCATAGTTATCCACGAACCCTCCCCCATAGTTATCCACGCACCCTCCCACCAAACCCGCGGCGGCACCCTTAGACCCCGCGCCCCGCTGCACGACAAGACGCCGTTGGAAACTGCTCGACACTCTGCATGCAATATTGATTCTCAGCGGCACACGGCCGCGGTCGTCTTAGCCAGGTCCGATCTGGGGTCAGCGATGGTCACTCGGACGAGCCCAGACGGGGAGCAGGGGTGCACACAGGTGCACAGTGGGAGGACGAGCACAGCGTGGCCTTGGTCGAGGCTGGAGCCTGCAATACGTGGCGTGGCCGCGAGCCATACCGGCCAGAACGCGTGCAACAGTATGCCTGCAACAGCGCGCCCACGACACGCTTGCCCGAGAGCACAGAGTGACCGCTGCCCGACCGCCAGGACGCCGAGATCGCCCGAAAGCAAGCTCGAGCGCACAATTAGCAGCAGCTCTGCCAACACCACCAACATCGGCCCACAATCCACGTCCACTCGTACTCACACGCGGCATGTCGTGGTGCTCGCTGAGCCGGCCGAGCTTTGCGTTGAGCTCGTTCAGGCGGTCGCGGTGGGTCAGGTGCGCCGTCTTCCGGGCCTGTTCTTCGCGCTGGTCGGTTAGCCATGTCGTGTGTGCTGGACGCGGGTTGGACCCAGAAGGCCCCCGCGCGGGAGGGAGGGGATTGGGTTCTCCATGCAGACTCGTCCATTGTTCGACAACACCGCCCTCCGCCAGCGTCCTTTCCTAGCCCCGGCTCAGCAGCTGAGCTACTCTCTCCCGGACATCACTCCCAAACCCAGAGCCAAGGGTCACGCGCTATCGGCGTCCACGCAGCATCTGCACAAGTGACTGCCCACACCTACGATCACCAGGACGGCCTACGCGCCAACCGTGGCCGCCATGTCGCCAGATCCCACCGGCAGCTCCCACTCAAGTCCATTCTCCGTTTCGCTCCTTGGTGTCCTGGCACCCGCCGTCCTTTCCTACGTTCCTTGTCCTCTGCCCTCCTACGCTCGCTCTACCCTCCAACGCACCCCACCCCCCACCCTCGTCCCCCACCCGCCCCCGGCCTTACCCGCAACCACCCCGAACCACACATCCAGAATCACTCACCTTCCGCCTCTGCCGCTCCTCAAACCTGCGCTCGGCATCCGTCAACCGCCGCCCATCCCCTTTCCGCTCCGAGTCGGGCGCCGGCGACGCCGACGCAGACACGCCCACCGACCGCGATCCGCTCCCGCGCTCGCCGTCGTCGCGCGCCTTGTCCTTCTTGTCCTTTACTGTGACGGTGGTTTCGACGGCGCGTTCGCGGTCCTTCCTGTCGCTTGCCGAGTGGGATTTCTTCTTCTTCTTCTTCCTGCATGTCAGCAGACTACAGGTGGATAAGGCCATGGCCCAAGGTCGGCGTCGATCCCGGGGAAGGTGAGGGGTGCACAGGTGGACTCACTTGCCGTCGTCGCCCTTGAACTTGAGCGATCCGCCGGCGGCGGCGTAGTCGCTCATGGTGACCCCGGTAGCGACTCGTGGTCTTGGTGACTGCACTTGTATTTAGAGATCAGTTGTTGGTCAGTTGTCAAGTTGGGTGGCCACTTGAGCGTCACCGAGAGATCGAGAGACCCTTATCAATTCAACACCGGAGTGGGGAGAAAGACACGTCATGCATGGGCGGGACCAGAAAGTTGCCACCTTGGCGACGTCTTACCTTGCCTTCGGTCGGCATCGTCCGGCATCCACCACACACTTACATCAAAAACATGTCGGCAGAGAACCCCCAGTTTGACGCGGCGACCCAGGTGAGTACACCGCTACTACGTAGCGGTGTCTGGTGGTGGTGGTGGTGTTGGTGGTGGTGGTGTTGGTGGTGGTGGTGTCGGTGGTGGTGGTGGTGTTGTTGGTGGAAGCGGTGACAGTGAAGGGGTGACTGCCCGGTTAGTGACTAACGCCAGGCCGAGCTGCGCGAGTTCATCGAGCAGGAGTGCGTATTGCCGAGGCATAGACTTTGACGTGTCTGGGGAAGGATGCTGACTCGAAAGGCAGGCAAAAGCCAAGATCCAGGCGAGCGTCCACGAGCTCACGGACCGGTGCTGGAAGACGTGAGTGCGGGGGCCGGTGGGGTGCGGGAGCGGGGGGGGGGGTTGGGGGAGGGGTGGAGGGAGAACCGGGGACGAGGAAGTGGGGATGTGGATACGGACGGAGGACGGGGCAGGTGGAAGCTGAAACTGACTGCAGGTGTATCACTGGCGCGGTGAGCGCAAAGTTCTCAAAGTGAGTTGGCGTTTGGGTGAGGGCGGGAGCGGATGGTGAACGTGTGGATTGGGGCAAAGGAACCGAACGAGTTCATTGAGCTGGGAGGGGGTTGGGAACGCCGAGGGATATCAGCGGCCTCTGCAAAACGAGGTCAGCTCCGAGCCGACTAGAGCGCGCAGCCGTGGCAGCGAAGAGGGGAGCTACAGAACGCCGCCAGGCATGCAGCACACCGTCCAAGTGACCCAAGCGGACACCAGTGTGGGCCGACCACTGCACGGCCGGAACAGACGACACGCAATGCATCCATTACAAACGCTGACGGCAGGTCGGAAGCGTCGTGCCTCGAAAACTGCGTCGACCGCTTCCTCGACACGAGCCTGTTCATTGTCAATCAGATTGAGCAGCAGAGGGCGCACATGTAATGCAAGTGTAACCTTAGGCTGTGACAGGATGTATCCATTGCTCATTGCTGTCGAGGTGGCTGGTGGGCTGGAGAGAGGGGGTTGTTTGTGTGTGAAGGCAGAGGCGAGGGTGGAGTGGGTGGGGAGACCCCGTGGGGGTGGGGGTGGGGGAGTGGTTTTCTTGGCCCTACTGATGGAGAAGATCAAACTGGTGACTGCTCAAGTCCTGGATCATGTCCTGGACGACTCAAGTACATGCTCTCCAACAAACCTGGGTATCGTCATCTTGAGACATTGTTTACATTCTACCTATCCCAATAATCTGCACACTGATCTCGCCTCGTGTACATGTCTACTTGCACACCTTATGCCCGGACACTTTGCGCCTGCGCCTAGGCGGCGGCTCGTCGTCGAGCGTCCTGGACGGCCTGCGGGCGTCCTCTTTCCTGCGCTCAGCGAGGACCTGGAGTTCGTCGGCGGCGCGCGAGCGGCGGCGCGGGCGCGGGGGCGGGGTCATGTCGACCTCGGGAAGTATGCGGGGTTTGGGGTCGACCACAATCTCCCCGTCGCCCTCTCCTTGTCCCTCCTTACGTCCCTCGTCCCCTGCATCCACGTCGTCTGTATCCGGTTCACGCTCGCGCTTTGCCCCGCGCGGCTCACGCATCACCACGTCCTCCGCCGGGCACGGCACACCGAGCGCCTCGCAGACCTCGATCACGCACTCGGCGCGGCCTGCCGTGTCCCGCGCCTCGCCCGCGTAGTATGTCGCCAGATCCCGCAGGTGTTCGTCGGATAGGATCGCGAGCGCGTCGTACGACCGTACGAGGCGGGGCGGCGCGGATGACGAGTAGAGCGACGGGACGAGTTCCCAGGCGCGGGTGGTTGCGCGGAGCGTATTGGTTTGTCTGGTGTTAGTGGCGAGCGCGAGGAGTGCGGGGTGAGGTGGCGGAAGGAGCTGGTGGGAAGAGAGGCTCGTCCCGAGAGGAGCGAGTGCGCCTGGTGGTGGAATAAAACAAGCCAGGTCGGAAGCAGAGCAGCATGACGCTTCAGAACATAGCCACCATGACCTGGCGTGTGGACATCTCACGCCTCCGCACAACTAAGCTCGACCTTACGCAGGCTACAGGTGGGTGACGCCACAACCGTCCGGGTTCACCCCGTTCCCAACACCCCAGTCGCGCCGAACCCCGACAACAGCCCTGCCCAAACTCACCTGGCCGCGAGAATATCTTGCCTCCTAGCCGACCGTGCCTCGGCCGCCTGCAGCGCGCCGACCTCACGTTCGATGCGTGCCAGCGCGCTCTCGATGGGGATGAGCGCCTCGCGGACCGTCTCGAGCATCATCTCGGCTGCGGGTGCTGCTGTCAGCTAGGGACTCTTGGGACTACGCAGATTCCGACGAGGCGACGTGCTGCCCATCCTCCCCCAACAAACCTCCAGCCGTTGGCCGTCACCGCCCCAGACAGTAAAATCGCGTCCAATTTCACACACGACACAGACGGCACACCCAACCACTCCCACCACGCGACTCACTCGCAACGAGCGCCACCCGCAACGCATCCGCGGCATACCGCTCAGCCCCCGACGACGAGCGTTTCCGCCCCACCTCGTCGGTCAGGTCCCACACCGCATCGCGCACGTCGTCCGGGAGGGGGAGCGGGAGCGGCGTGCCGTCGAGAAAGGCGTGCAGGGGCTCGTAGCGTAGTGCTGCGGCTGAGGGGGCGAGGATGGGGGGTATGCTGGGCATGGTGAGCGAGCGTCTGAGCGAGCGGGGTGAGCGAAGCGTTGCGAGCGGGGTGTAGCGTGGAGGAGCGGGTCCAGGAGCTAGTCGATGAGCGAGTCGAGGAGCGAGTCGAGGACCAAGTCGAGGAGGGTTAGTCGAGTCTGGCGCCGGAGAGTGGTACGCGTGGGGTTGATGGCTTGCACGATGGTAGTATATGGTAGTATGTGAGAAGAGTAAGTGAGAAGCACGAAAGGAAAGACCGACGTCGGGCGCAAGAGACGTCAGTTGCGTCAGGTGCAAAGATGCTCATGGGTGAACATGGACCTGGTGGCTGGTGGCGTCGGCGGCGTCGCGGGTCCGGGCGCGCCCGAGCTTGGCGAGGATTGGGCACAACTTTGTTTTTAGACAGGGACAAAGTGACAAAGGCAAGTAGAAGCCGGATGGTCAATGATGACATGTCACTGTAGCCATGGATGAGGGGTTGGGATGGGTGTTTGGCGAGTGCAAGATGTGTACCGTGAGCTCACAGGGATGGTTTAACGGTTGCTGTGCGCCACAACTGTCACGTGTCTTTCAGCTTTCAGTTGGCGGTTGACATGCCACGGATGCTTGCCAAGAGCGCAAGAGCTGTATGCTGTGCGGTAGCTGTCGTCGACATGCAACTGCAGGTGCTCCTCGCATGCCACATGCCACAAGCTACGGCAAGGACACGAACCGACATTGCAGAGCATGCGCAGCAGACCCCTGCTGGTAGTATTTTTCGGCCATAACAAGCTCTGCACCTACTGTTATCTACCCACCGATGATCTGTTGCTGCCGTCGACGCTGTGTCTTGATATCTTGGCCTCGGAACGTTCATATCTGCTCAAAGGACTTTCTAAGACGTACTTACCCAGGCACAGCGAGTGGTGAAGGCAATGGTAAAGGCTAGGGACCGCACTGCAGGGGGCTTGCCGGCGTCAGTCTGTCCACAGCATACCGTCGGCCTTACGAATCTTATGAAGCAGTAGTACTATGTCGATCAGCATAAATGTAGACGTAGATCCGATCTTGCTGAGGGTGAGGCCGAAGCCGAAGCCGATGCACGCTGCACGGCACGCCCGCGGCAGTGGCTAGTGGCGGTGACCGCTCTGATTGTACGCGTTGCGAGTTGTCCATGTGATGACCGCGTTGACGTGACCTCATTCTCATGCCGCGGCATTCGGGATGCTTGCCGGTCGGCCTCGGCCGATTCCAGCGCGTAGCAGGTCATCGTGACGCACGCATCTTGTGACCATCGATGCATGCCATACAAAAGATGACAATGTGTGCCAGCTTCTTCCCACATACCAGCGACGCCCGCGACGTCCACCACAGCTACATCCACAGCCAGTTGACCCACCGCTCGCCCTCCTGATCTCACCCGACGATCCCCCGACCCCGCGCACCTGCTCGTCCTGATAGCCAGCCTCAGTGTCCGCAAGACCCCTCCGACCACCCCCCTCCCAACACACACCACCCGGCGATACATACCATGCCCGTCCTACGCCAGGTCCCCCGGTCCGAAGTGACCGACGAGACGGTCGAGCGCTACTACACGCGCCTCTTCGGGCCGACGCGCGACCCCGTCGCGGAGCCGGGCACGGCGACGGGCACGCCCGGCGACTGGTGGACGGTCTTCGCACTGCAGCCCGACATTTTCAAGCACGCCATTGACGGCTTTGCCGTGTACCGGAACCCGGCGCGGACGATCGACCCGATCCTGCGCGAGCTGGGGCAGACGCGTGCGGGGTGGGTCAAGAGCTCGCAGTTTGTCTTTTCTCAGCACTGCAAGTCGCTGCGGGGCTTGGGAGTGAGCGAGGAGAAGATCGCCGCCGTGCCGTACTGGACCGTGGCGAGCTGCTACGACGACCAGGAACGCGCCGTGCTCGCGTACACCGACTGCCTGTGCCAGTCAAACGGCCGCGTCCCCGACGAGGTATTCGCAAAGCTCCGCACGTTTCTCGACGACGAGCAGATCCTCCAGTTCACCTACATTACGTGCCTGTACGACATGCACGCCGTCATGTCGCGCGCGCTCAGGCTCGAGTATGACGACCGCTCGGATCCCATCGTCGAGATTGAGGCGCCGGCCGACTTTGATGCGGCGGACTTCCTCGGCGGGTCCCGCAGGCGGTAGGGTGGGGCTGAGGGTACGATGACGGCGCTAGGCGCTGCGGGCGGAGGGTACGATGGGCCACGGGCGACGGGCGACGGCGACGGCGACGGGCGACGAGCGACGGCGACGAGCACAAGGCTGCCGACGAGCGGCTACGGACCCGTGGCGTCGTCACCGTTTGTTGCTCCCGGGCGAGCAAGTGGTCGACTCTGTAGTGTGGTGGGTGTGACAGCGTCCTCAAGTCTCCTATGCAAGTGTACATTACTGTACCATGCCGTCTTGCAGCTCGCGAGTGATCTTGCAACCCGCGAGTGCTATCGTTCTGGGTGAGGCTCTCTGTCGCAGGCCCACACAAGGTAGACACCGTCGGTACGCGAAATGGGCGGTGTAGTGTACAGCAGACGACGGGTTGGTTTTGGAAGCAGTCGAGTTGGGCATCGCCGAGGTTCGCCATAACTGAACCCACTCTCGGCCGCGACTGGTCTCTACTCACTTACCATTTGAAACCCGTACACGACGTCACCCACAGCATTGTCAACTTAAAGCATAGCGGCGGCCAACAGGACTCGTCTCGACTCGAGCCGCAACTCGGCTTGCGTACAAACTCGCAACCCTCGCGCCCTCCGGTATACATTCATGTTACCCTATTATCTAGATTCTGCGGCAACTCTGACGGACCGAGCCCAGCATCGCATTCTCTGTTGAGCTCTGTATCGCTCCAGCCCCAGCCTCGAGCCTGCGTTTCCCCATCACTAGATCGCGCTCCACCTTACCAAGTGGCAGGGGCAGGGCAGACAGCCGACACTGCGTCGCCTAAACCTCCCATCCTGCTCGAAGAGCCTCAGACGAGTGTACAGTACGCCTGCCCACGTGCTACACCAAAGACGAAGTGCAGTCGTTACCAACTCGGACACGTCGTCGTTCCGGATACCTTCCCTTTCATCAGACCCCAGTACTCTCGCACATGATCTCTTCTTCTCCCAGCCCCGTCCGTCTGAATGACTCGGCCCTCCCTGTCACACGCAGGACCGAGCACATGCCAACTTGTCCCTCTGATTCTGCACCAGCACAGACAGTATTGGTGCCCCAGTCAGGAAACGGCCGGACGGCGAGTGTGCAGGTTATTTGGAACGGTGGATCAGATGTCAGTCTGTATCAGTGCCGTGCGGCTCGCGATGTGGCTCAGGAGCGGGTAGCGACCTCGCTCCCGACCACGGCTGGCTGTACCGAGCCGTGTTGGCGTGTGCCTGCCAGTACAGTGCGGAGTACCAGGCGGCAAGTGGTGCGTGACCGTGATCATTCCCCCGCGTTGAGAACCGTGAACATTTCCCCGCATTGAGAACCATGTGGAATGGTATAATCTTGGGTTGACGCCTGGCGCAGACGTGGACACCAACCTTGGCACGCGCATGGAATATGTCTGCGGCGCATGGTGTGTCTGTTTGTGATAGGTATCTCACTCGACCACTCGGGACTCGACATTCGACACTCGGACTCGACACTAGACACTCCACACTAGACATTAGACACTAGATACTCGTCCATCGATACTCTGCTGAGACTGAGACTGCGACTGGTGTGCGGTCCATACCGCGCACGGGCAATGTCCCGAGCATGTACTGGTGGTATGAACCGAGGCTCTCGGCAGCGCACTTGCGCCACTAGCCCTGCTCGAGCCGTCGACTCCAAGACGTGCTCCGACTCCAAGACGTGCTCTACGTGCTCTACGTGGTACAGATTGAGCTGAATGAATGGATACCCCCGTATCCAGCATCGCCGCGACGCGTCGAGATGCACAGAGCACACAAGAATGCTTGTGCACGCTTACACGCCATGAAGCTGATCCTGTCCCAGGTGCCAAGTTTGGAGGCACATCTGACGTCATGTTCCCAGGGCCTGGCCAAACCTTGACGGAAGTAAAATTCTCAACAACCAAGTCAGGTGACCGCCGTCCAGAATCGCCACCCGTGCACCCGGGCAACGGCGGGCGGCTCCCGGCGACCGAGGACGGTGGCTAGTCGTCGGCTCGTGCGAGCATCTGACACGGGAGGCACAAGCACTGACCCGCCAGCGACGACGGCCACGCACATGTACGTGTACTGTAGTCATTAATGATACAACCGGCATCTACATAGCACAACACAGATTAGAGAGTTGGGTAGGCGAGCGCAAGGGATAGTCGATAGAACAAGTAGAGAATGGCACGCAGGGATGACTACGATGAGGACTAGTCCTTGTCCTCGCCATTGCCGTCGCCGAGTAATGCCATGAGACCGCCCATGGCGGCGACGTTGCCGTGTCCAGAGTTGATACTCCGTGTGAGGTGGTACTTGAGGCCGTTGGCCTGCTTGTACACCTTGCCACATCCCTCGATCGGGCAGCGGAAGCGCTTCTCGCCGGGTGGTTGTGATCCCTGCAGTGTTAGTATGGGGATGTGTGATGGTGGTCAGTGGCGGTGGAGGATTCAGGGAGGGCAGTATATTTGACACTGTGGGACCTTGTTCTGCGTGTGTGTAGCCGCCGGCCACACGTAAACACTCACGTCGTCGCCGTCGCCGTTCTCCTTGGCCTCGCGCTCGGCCTTTTTCTGAGCCTTCTTGAGCACCTTGGCCTGCAGCTGCTCTGGCGTGAGCTGCTGCTGCGGTGCAGGCTGTTGTTGCTGCTGGGGCTGCTGCGGTGTTGGTTGCTGCTGCTGGGGCTGCTGAGCCTGTTGAGCCTGCTGCTGCTGCTGCGGTCGCTGAGCCGGAGTCTGGGCGGGGGCCTGAGAAGGCGCTGGCGGCGCATACGACAGCACGCTCGGAGGTACACATGCAGGAGGCTGCAGCGTCGTCGGTCGGAACGCGTTCGACCATGGACTAGCCGCAGCAGGTGCGAGGTTGACACTGATGGCAGCCACGGATGCCTGCTGCAGCAGCGCCTGGGGTGTGGGCGACGGCTCGTCGATTTCCATGTCCATCATGCCTGGTGTGATGGGCGCGTCGCCGTGGTTCATGGCCATGGACCCGCTAAACGACCGCTTGGCCGCCGTCGGCGTCGCCATGGCGCCTTGGTTGAACTGCACCGCATTGATCGCGGCCATACGCACGTCGGGGGCCAAGTTGGCATGCTCCTCCTCGTAGCTAGAGCGGGATTAGTCCAAAGTCCTCCTCAGCACGGACCGGTTCCACACTCCAACTCACTGCTCTAGCAACTCGTGCAGGCCCGACAGCTGGCGCCCACAGCACGTAAAATCCTTTACGTACTTGGCCTCGAGCTCGCGCTCACGTCCCTCGGCATGTCGCCCAAAGCTCGTGCCGAGCGCACCGACGCTTCCCACAAAGCTGCCACTGCTAAACCCTCCGCCGCCCAGACTCCCTGGGTTCCACCGCGGCGGCGAGATGCTCATGGCCATCGAGCTCGCATACGGGGACGATCCAGTCTGGGTTGCGCCAAGGGCCAGAGCCGAGAATGATAGTGGCCCACCAAACGACCCCGGGTGGAACCCAGAGTGCGGGTTCGACGACGGCGACGACGTACCAGCCGGTGGTGTCCTATCGAACGGGTCAGCAATCTCGACAACTCTTATCACCGCCAACTTGCCACGCACCCGTTGTTTTGCATCATTGCACTTAATCCGCTACTTGGCGACTCGTTCCATCGGGACGGCCCCGGCTGACCAAGATCGGCCGCGAAGCCTGTTTGGCGCGGGAACGAACCGGTCGTCGTCGATCCCGCCGATGGAATCGGGAGGAATCCCGGTGTTTGTTGCATAGTGACAAGGGGCAGTGCCGGGCGGGGTCGATAGCGACGGGGTTAAGGGAGTGGGAGAGACAGGATGCGAGGCGGTTGTGTGGATGTCGCGACGAGGAGACGAGGGTGAGCGTGGTGGTGAGAGCAATGCCAAGTGGTGGATTGATGGTGACGGAATGGGTGGGGGTGATGGATGGCAACAAAGCACCCAGCGTACCCAGCGCACTGCGCCGCCCAAATCCTTCAGGGGGAAACGCACCCCGGGGGCGCAGGGGCGAGGCGAGGCGAGGCAACACAAGCAGGCATGCAAGCAGGCAACAAGGCCCCAGGTCGCCACCACCACCACCATCCATCCAAGCACTTGCCCCATCGGGTAATAATCACCGTGCGGGGCTTCAGCCTGCGTACTACTGTATACTTTAGCATCCCAAGCATCGCATACGCGCATACGCCGCTAATCCCACGTGAGCCACCGGCCAGCTGACGGAATCAAATCATCGGTACCGGCGGCTGCCTGGCGTCCTGGCCTAGTAGAGTTATGACGACGAGTGAGTGTGGGTGCGCATGCATGCCTGTGCGCAGGGCTGGGTAATCATCCGGTCCGTCTCATCCGTTGCGAGTGAGTGCAACTGATTGCCACCTTGCATCTCGCATTCTTGCACCATACACCCTATCTCTTGCCATTCTCACTCCCCCTCTTAACCATACTCTACCCACGCCACCTCAACGGCGAGAAGCCTCCATGTCGGCTGCAGATCAAGGTGGGCACTACCACTACCTCCTCCTCTCGCCTCTGCCTGCTCCCTAACACCCAGTCTTGCAACGCCTCGATGGCTTCCCCCAAGACCTATCCAGCCTCACGCTCCCACCGTCCGCGACGGCCGACGACTTGAACGACATCACTGCTTCCCTGGCAAGCTTGTCAAGTAGCAACAACACCCCCGAGGCCCGGCATTCGATTGTCCAGGTAGCTGCGCTCCTTCCTCCCAGCAAAGCGCTCCAAGATGTCGCCCTTCTCTGGTTGCAAGACCCGGGACCAAGCGTGCCCGCCTTTGACGACCATGCTCTCCGCGGCCTTGCCGACGGCACGTATGACGCGCGCGAGTGGCTGCGTGCGGCAGCCACCACCAGCTCGAAGCGCGGGAGGACCCTTCTCCCATGGGGCTTTGAACACTTTGATGTGGGTTGGATAACACGTGTTGCAGAGTGCCTGCCTTCCTCGGCTGACTCGTCAGGACTTCCTGACCACTGCCAAAGACCTATGGGACGAGCCCACACTGCGGAGTGGAATCATTACCCTCATCCAGTCGGTCATTCTCGCCTCGCCCTACACGCCCGAGACGCCGGTCGCCTCGACTCCAATGTACCACCTCGCCGCGCACGACTTTTTACCTTGTCTTCTCAACTCGTTGCTATTCGACACAAGCAACAATCTCTTCCCGGTCAGCATTTCGGCGTTTGTCACGATGCTCCCATTCGCCCTGCCGCTCATGACCAAACATGTCCCGCTCCTCATGGTCATCCTGGGCCGCGCCATTTGCTGGCGTGACCGACCGTTTGTCGACTCGGGGGCAAAGTCGGTCGCTGCAGTAACCAAGACGCCGCCACCAAACCCAGACCTCGGGTGGCATGTGGCAACAATGGCAAACGAACCGGACGAGACGCAGCAGACGTCGACACAGAAGCGCGTTATCGACCTCTTCCTCATTGCGCTGTACGGTGCCTGGCCATCCAACATTCTCGCCTTTATCCGCGACCAGCCGTCGTATCTCAAACAGAAGGAGGTCGAGCAGGTTTACGCCATTCCCTGGGAGGAAGTATGGGAGCCTGGTCTGCTCGGGTCGCGCCTGCTTCCTCTGATTACCGAGTTTCAGCTCCACCCGTCCATGGTCAGCTTCACCTCGACTGGCGAACTCAAGGACGAGAAGCGCTGGGACAAGTACGACCCGTCCGAGTTTGTCGCCATGGCAAACTTTATGTCGCACGGCGACGACCCCGAGGCCATGTTTGAGTTCTTCCAGGTGCCCAGTGTCGCATTGGACCCACTCCCGCAGCCGGAGAGCCAAGAGAGCCTGATCACGTCGGGCAGGGAGATGAGCGACATTCGGCGACTGCAAGAGGAAAACGAGCTGTTGCGTCTCGAGGCGCTGTATGCGGAGCGGATACGAAAACAGATGGTGTACCGTGAGTGTGTGCTCCCAGGTGCAGAACTGATGGCAGACATTGGTCGACTGCATCGCAACTCGTTGCGGTTTACCAGCGACGAGGCGGAGATTCACACCTTTGTGAGTTAGCTCACGTTAGTTGGATGTTGGCTGACTCCCAGGTGAACCGCATCAAGGAGCAGACCAAGACAATCTCGACGTTGACGGCACAAATGTCGCAACATCGTGCGGACGCTTCCCAAGCACAGCAAAAGCACGTCAAGTGGCAGGAGCAGCTGCGTGACAAGGTGTCTGGGTTCCGCGAAGAGCGGCGAAACTGGCAAACAGAGGCGTCCCAACTCCGCAGCGACCTGTCCGAGGCGCAGGCTACAATCCAGCGGATGCGGGACGAGCTAGCACTGGTCAAGAATGAGCGTTTCCTCCTTCAGAGCCAGTTGCTCGAGTCGGAGCCCAAGATCCGCCATATCGAGGATGTCGAGACGCGCGTCAAGCAGCTCACGGACTCGCAGCTTCTCTGGTACGGCTGCAGATTTGGTGAATGTTAGCTGACACGCAGGGACAATGATATCAAGAAGCTGCGCGATGCCGAAGCCAGCGCCACGGCCGCCAAGAGCCGGTGCCACGAGGTGGGTTTGGCATTTTGATTATCGCTGACTCCAGCTCGAAACGATGCTCCGGGCGCGCGAAAAGGTCTGCCGCGAGCAGGCAGACATGATTCAGTGAGCTCACTTGCGCCGTTGCTCAAGCTCACACACAGACACCTGGAGGACCGAGTAGTCAGCGTCGCGTCGTCGGTCCCGCCAACACCAAAGGACACTCCCCAACCACTCGAGACAAAGGACACGAGCTTTTACGTCAACGTGGCGGAGAATGCACGAAAGCGGGTCGAGAAGCTCGAGCGGGAGAACCTCGAGGTGCGTTAATCGTGTCTGGATGCCTACTAACGCTCAGCTCAATGTGGAGGTTGAGCGCCTACGGCGCCAGTCGCTGCAGACGGCAGCAGCAGAGCAAGGACGCGAGCTCTTGTTTGGGACAGACGAGAAGTAGCAGCAGAAGCGAAGAAGCAATAACCAGCAACAGTTGGGGCAGGCGCACACATGGCAGCAGCAATAGCGGTAGTAGTGTACTGTATCAATGGCACCACACGCAGCACTGTAACGATGTTGGGGTGGGTTGGGCACGGGGGCGGAGGAGTATCGGTGTCCCGTCAGCTTGGTGTGCATCTTCCGACCTGGGAGGTGGTATGGCTGACATGCGCGATACGAGTGCCCCGCGAGCTACATTGGCTCCTCGCTGTAAGAAACGTCGGGTTGTGCTGTTTGAGGCATGGAGATGAGGGGGTGAGGGCAGCAAGTGCAAGGCCCCAGCTGCCCCATCTTGTTGGAACAAGGACCTCCATCTCGGTCAGAAGTACGCCTCTCCTCGCTCCACCTGACACCCGCCTATCCTGGCCCTCCTGCACAAACCCACCCATACTACGTCGCATGCATCTACCCATACTCGACCTAATACTCGACCTCCATATCCCCCTCATCGTGGTTGAGGTCCACGCGCACATCATCCTGCCTCTCGCCCGTCCGCTCCCTCACTCTCTCGCGCTCATCCACACTCGCCCTCCTCTCCCTGTTCTCCTCGACTTCGTCGCGCCGGCCATCGCGCAACGCCTCGAGCTTGGCACTGAGCTCCGCAATGCGCTCGCGGGTGCGCTCGGCCTCACGGACACTCTCGTCCTTGTCGCGCGCGAGCGCGTCCGCCTCGTCGGCAATCACGGCCGCGGCGTCGGCGCGTTGGCGTGCCAGGCGGTCTTCCTGGTGCGGCAGGAGGACTTTCGGGAGCTGTGCGTGAGTAAGGTGCATCGAAATAGGTTGGGGGGCAACTTACAAAGTAGAGTGCTGGCGGCGTCTTTCCCGCCGATCCCCCAGCCCCGGCCCCAGACCTAGACCCAGACCCAGACCCCGGTCCGCTCGCTCCCCGCCGCGGCCCCCGGGCAACCGGCACCACCGACCCAGGATACAGCGTCGCCTCAAACGCCGCCGCGCCCCCGCCCTCGGCCGTGTGGAGGTACTCGCGCGCGACACCCAGCGCGGCGTGCCGTGCCGCGAGCGCGATTTCGCGGTGTTCCAGCACGTACGCGGCGTTTTCCGCCGCGATCCGTAGGGTTTTCAGCTCGCGCTCGGTGTCGGTGATTTCGTGGAAGGTCGAGGTCTCGGAGCGGAGTTTGTTGCTTATGCGCTGGTACTTTTGTTCGCGGCGTTTGGCCTGGGTGTTAGTTTGGGCCTGGGAGAAGGGAGGGGGTGGGAGGACAAGAAGAGTAGAGGAAGGGGTTCCGAGGGAAGGTGGACGGAAGGAGCAGACGCAACGACATAGCGAAGGAAATTAGAGAGCGACAACGTTGACAGCGGCGAGCACCCCAACGAGGGCCAACACAAGCGTGCGCGTGTTCTCTCACACCACGACCATCCCTCGCACGCGCACACTACACTCGCACTCTCCACCCTTGTCCGCACACCTCGCCCCGCCACGCTAGACTCACCGCCTCGCTCTTCCGACTACTCCTATCGTCATCCTGAAACTTTCGCAGCGTCCCCAATAGATTCCCAAACAGGCGCTGGCCGCGTTTCCGGTCCTCGTTGCGGGAATCCACCCGTGCGCGTCTGGCAGGTCAGTACGTCTGCAACTTCTGGACCTACTTTGTGGGCTGTTCGTCGGTGGACATGCGGCGGTCCTTGACGGGTGACTGCGAGCGGGAGTGCGAACGTGGGCGCGGTGGGGAGGGGGAGCGGGGTCGTGTGTCCGTGTCCATTGTGGTGAGTGTGGTGATCGTTGTGAGATCAAGAGTTGTCAAGAGTTGCTCGTGTCAAGAAGCCGCGTGCCGACATCAAGTCGAGTGATAGTGGTGGCCAACTAACTGATCCAAAAAAAGCCACGAATAAAATCCAAAGGTGGAGGCTGGCTGGCTGGCTGGCTGGTTGTTCTGGGACGAATATTAATTTCGGCCGCACCCACCAGTGCACACCAACACCAACCAACACAACACCAACCACCGCGACCATGAGCCAGGCGCCGGGCAGCCTAAACCAGTCCATCACGGCGGCATGGGGCATCCAGCCCGCGGTGAAGAAGCGCGTGCGCAAGACGGTGGGCCTAAACTCGCCCGCATCGGACGGGGCGGGTACCCCAGCGGTATCCGACGGCGAGGGTCTGGGCGACACCGCTACAAATGCTACACCCCAGCGAGAACGTCCGGGACCCTCGTCGTCCGAGGTACGCAAAAAGCGCCGTGTAGACACCACAAGGGATAAAGAGGACAAGTACGCGCCGCCCGACGCGCGGCTCGCGCAGCTCGGCGGCCTCGGCAAGCAGGTCACGCAGCTCCTTGAAATCGTCGCTCTCCCCCTCCTCCATCCGGAAATCTACGTGCACACGGGCGTGACCCGGCCACGCGGTGTCCTCCTCCACGGCGTCCCCGGTGGCGGCAAGACGCAGCTTGTCCGCTGCCTCGCGGGCGACCTCGGGCTGCCGTTTATTACCGTGTCCGCGCCGAGTATCGTTAGCGGCATGAGTGGGGAGAGTGAGCGGGCGTTGAGGGAGACTTTTGATGAGGCCAAGGTGGGTACTGGGGCGGAGGGCGGGGGTCAGGTTGCGGATTGGAGGGCGAGAGGGCCGGAGGTGTGGGCGCGAGCCGCAGGTTATGGGCATGGGGAGGGCACTGGAGTCGGTCTGTTGGGCAGAGTAGGGAGGGGCCGGGACCGGGTGGAGAGGGTACGGGGGTTTGCCCTGCTGGATCCGGCTGAGATGGCGTCGGGCTTGCCTCTACCCCCGTCTTGAGCTTACGGGGGGGCAATGGACTCGACCTTGTTCTCCTGGACTCTGGGCCCAACTCGGCCGCAACTTGGACTCTGCTCTTGGACTCCATCTCCCCTCTGCTCGGACTCTTGGCCCAGCTTGGACTCTTGCCCCAGCTGGGACTCTAGCCCAGCTCGGACTCGTGGTCCCGCTCGACACAGACACGAGAACACGCTGACGGAAGAAACACGCCCCGTGCATCCTGTTCCTCGACGAGGTGGACGCGATCACGCCCAAGCGCGAGACGGCCCAGCGCGAGATGGAGCGTCGGATTGTCGCGCAGTTGCTGACTTGCATGGATGGTGAGTCGGGAGTGTGGGAGTGTGGGGGTGTGGCAGTGTGGCAGTGTGGCGGTACGCTTGGGACAAAGTGCAGTGCATTGGGAAAGCAAGATGGGGGTCTGCAAATGTGCTAGGAGCCGTGGTCTGCGCATGCCAGTATGACGGTGGTCTACAGCAAGGCGGGGGTCTGCATTTGCGCTGCCTTTCTCGATACGGACTTGCGGCACTCGCTACGTTGCCTTGCTCGACACGCACTCGCAGCGCTCGCTACGCTCGCGCCACTCGCACGCGCTAACACCAGACCTCTCGGCCTCCGACAAGCCCGTCGTGATGATTGGCGCGACCAATCGGCCCGACTCGCTGGACCCTGCCCTCCGCCGTGCGGGACGGTTCGACCACGAGATTGAGATGGGCGTGCCGACGGTCGAGGGGCGCGAGGAGATTCTGCGCGTGCTCTTGTCGTCGCTGCGGCTGTCGCCCGACGTGGACATCCGGTGGCTGGCGAAAGCGACGCCGGGCTATGTGGGCGCGGACCTGACGTCGCTGACGACCGAGGCGGGCGTGATTGCCGTCAAGCGGATTTTCGAGTCGATGACGGCTGCGACGGCTGCGACGGCTGCGGAGTGTGCGGGTGTCGACGGGGTGGACGGGGACGGGATGAGCAGCGAGCTGCAGAGCATGGCGCTGGACGACGCCGTGCCCGCCGCGGTGCCCGCGCCCGCGGCGTCTGGCCCGCTGTCCAACCTGCCTGCGTCGGTGGCCAACACGCCCATTGCGCGGTTCCTGGCAGCGTACCCGGGCCCGCTGGCGCGCGACCAGATGGGCCACCTTACCCTCATGCCGGCCGACTTTGCCGCGGCGCTCAAGGTGGTGCAGCCGTCGGCCAAGCGCGAGGGGTTTGCGACGATCCCGGACGTGACGTGGGCGGACATTGGCGCGCTCGGCAACGTGCGCGACGAGCTGCACATGGCGGTCGTGCAGCCTATCCGACACCCAGAGCTGTTTTCGGTGGTGGGCATCGACGCGCCGTCGGGCGTGCTCCTGTGGGGCCCGCCGGGGTGCGGCAAGACGCTGCTGGCCAAGGCGGTGGCGAGCGAGAGCCGCGCAAACTTTATCAGCGTAAAGGGGCCCGAGCTGCTCAACAAGTATGTGGGCGAGAGCGAGCGCGCGGTCCGGCAAGTCTTTGCCCGCGCGCGCGCGTCGGCCCCATGTGTCATTTTCTTTGACGAGCTCGACGCACTCGTGCCGCGCCGCGACGACTCGATGTCCGAGTCGTCGGCACGCGTCGTCAACACGCTGCTTACAGAGCTCGACGGCCTCGACTCGCGCAAGGCCGTATATGTCATTGGCGCCACGAACCGCCCTGACATGATCGACCCCGCCATGGTCCGCCCCGGCCGCCTCGACAAGCTCCTCTATGTCGACCTGCCCACGGCGCCCGAACGCCTCGACGTCCTCCGTACACACACAAAGCGCACGCCCATCGCACAGCCAGACTGGCCCGGCATCGCGGACATTGTCACCTCGGACGCGTGCGACGGCTTTTCCGGAGCCGATATCGCCGCCCTCGTCCGCGAAGCAGCCAGCCTGGCGCTCCGTGGCGCACTCGAGGCCATTGGCGCGTTCGAGCGCGATACCCCAGACGTACCCACGCGCCCCGTCACCGTCACACTCGCAAACTTTGCCACCGCAGCACAAAAGACGCAGCCGTCCGTGTCGCGCGAACAGCGCAACCGCTACGAGCGCATGCGCGACAAGTACGCAGGCGTCCCCACAAAGGGACGCAGGACCCGTGCCGAGCGCGAGGCAGAGGAGCGCGCAGAGCGTGAACGTGCAGAGCGCGAACGTGTCGAGCGCGAGCAGGCTGAACTCCACCACGCACAGGCGCAGCTGCACGCCGCGGCGCAGCCCGTGCGCGACGCCGACATGGCAGAGAGGACCGAGGGCGGCGACGAGCATCATCTCTTGGGCCTCAGTTAGATTTGAACCATGGGTCTCGGTCAGTTAGATTTGTATGCACGGATAGATCAAAGGTAGGCGCGGTGGGCGGTGCTGGGACATTGGTATGGGTGCCGAGTCAGTTGGGTCAGACGTCAGGCGTCAAGGTATGTCACGCGAGGCCGGCACAGCGAGCTAGCAGCGAACTAGACCAAGCCCCTTGTCTGATGCGCAGCACCCACCACCTCGGAGTCGGCCAGCAAGTGTACAGATTATGCATCGGCTCCAGAGCCAAGTGTCGTCGGCAGCGCCCAACTCGCGCGGGGGCAGCAGTGTCCGGCGGACGGGGCGGGAACACATGCGGGCACAAGCGGACATGCTCGGCGACAGTCATCGTCGGCGACCGCCACGCCCAGCCCAGCCCAGCCCAGCCCCGCAACAACCCCCGCGGCCCCGCCGCCAGGTTATCAGCGGCTAGCGCCGGCCGCCACGGAGCGCGAGGACGAGGTGGATGGTCGTGCCCGGGGTAATCTTGTAGTCTTGGATCGTCTTCTCGTCGGCCCTGGGGTGTGAGCTGTGGTCGTGGGGAGAGCTGTTCCAGCAGAGTCTGGTAGAGTCTAGTAGAGTCCAGCAGAGTCCAGTAGAGGCCAGAGTTTGGAAGATTTGGAAATTGGGGGAGAGCTGGGCAGAGGTCGGTACAGTCTGGAAGGTCGGTGGATCCAAGACGTCGTCGGTAGTGGCCGGGTACACTCCAAACCCCGGCATCAGGCCGACACCAAGAGCACGACCACGCCGACCAGCATCAAGTCAAGCCCGACATCAGAAACACTCGCGAGTGGCTCATACTCCCGCGCGCTCCAGACGCGGCCCGGCCCACCTCCCCAGCCCTCGAGTTCCGGGTCCGAGCCGCGTCGGTGCGTTCCCCGCCAACGCCAGCGCCAACGCCAACTCGGCCCGTGGCGCTCGGCTGTGCTGCCGTCGCCATGGCCTTCTCGGTCACTTCTTCGCCCTCCCTTTTCCTTGTCTCTCCTCCCGTGTCCTGGTTCATCCCTCGCGTGTCCTGTTGGGTGGCCAGGTGCGTCTCGATGTCCGCGGGGGCCAACCTCAGCGCTCCCACTCTTCCTGTCCGAGCCAGCCCACCCTGTCTGAGGCACCGACCAGCCACACTAGCTGCCGGCCACCCGTCCCCCCGCGCTACCCACCACTCCCCCGCCCATCTAGCCACCACTCCCCACCACCCCAGCCCCGCCCGCGCCCTAGTCCCACCCCAGGCTCATCCCCATCCCAGCCCTCCATTCCGTCCCCCCCATCCCTTTCCCCCCATCCCTTCCCTCTCTCTCCGACCCGACGCCGGCACACCTCGGACACACTCACATAGCCTTGCCGCCGAAAATGAGCCGCTGCTGCACAGGCGGAATGCCCGCCTTTTCCTCGACGCTCTCCTTGACCTTGCTGATTGCCCATTCGGGCTGGACGTCGATCTCCACCTGGGCGTCAGTGCCCGCGGGGAAGCTGGGGGAAGGAAGGCGCATTGGAAGGCGCGGCGCTGGTGTTCCACTGTGTCCGTGTCCACGGCGTTGGTAGACCACCGAGGTGGCGCTCCGGTGCCGACGCACGCCTCGGTGCACGGCGGTACGGACGACGCGCGCGCGACCGTGCCAGTGTCCGACGGTGGCGGGGGTCCATGCCCACAGCGTAAACGTCAACGTACCTCCTTGCCGGTCAGAGTCTGCTGTCAGCACCGTCCGTGGGATGAGTGTCCGAGGGGGGAAGTACTCACGCGGACTTTGATGATCATTGTGCTGTGCGGCGAGGGCGGGGAGAGGACGTGGTTTAGAGAGACGGAGGAAAGGAAATGAGCAAGCTGAAACGCGGACGCGAGGTGTGGTAAACGAACAGCACTGACATCGTCAGCGCACCGCGCCGCCACCAGGAGCAGATGTGCCGGACATTGGCCAATCTCCGTCAAAGTGGAGGGTGGAGGTCGTCCACCTTCAGCAGCCTTGTACGGTGGGCCATCCATGCCTGCGCCAGTCTGCATGCAGCCTCCCCGTGAACAACTCTTTGTGCGTATGCACGAGCTCGGGCCATATGTACATCTACTGTCATGCGTGTATGAATGTGTGCTTCGTATGGTGCGGGCCATGTGTACGGGACGTATGGAATGGTATCAAAGGTTACGTGTTCCGCCTGCGGTTCGGTTCAACCAGCGTGCTCAGGTGCGGAGAGAGTGGGCCACGGGCAGAGTGCGGGGGTCTGGCGTCAGCTGGCAATGTGAGTAAATAGCTCACCATAGTCTGGGTGCGGCCAGACCGCCGTCTCGTCTTGGAGTGTAAGCACGAGTCCAATACAGTCACTCTTACTCGTGGGGTAGTACGGAGCCGAGGTGTGGTGACCTGATGTCAACGTGGGTGACTTTGGTGACTCATCCCCTACCCACTCACCAGAGGCCTTCTTGCGGTTCATGTCCGAGTAGTGCTGCGAGCTAGCCTGCATGGCCGCGGCACCAGCACGACCAAAGCTACCCATCGGCGCGTGGTTGAGGAAACCCGCCTGCTGCATCTGCTGCACCTGCTGGCGGTGGTGGAGGGGCACGCGGTTGAAGTTCACGCCGCCGTGCGAGTTAGTCGGCATAAATGGGAGCGCGGTGCGCCTCGGCATGTCATCTGGTGTAAGCCATGGTATGGGTACCATTTCACGGGCAGGTACCCACCGTGACCAGAGGCACGGTAACCAAGCCCGCCATTGTCCTTGTCGTGCGTCGGCGGCGGGATGAGCGGCTTGCCGTTGAAAGTAGCCGAGATGTTGGTCGTGATGCGCTTCCCCTGGAATTCGCTGCATGTCAGTTGTTTGGTAACTCCGGCCGACAACTGACTGATTCTCAAACCAGTGCATCAGTTGCGTCATGTTCTCAGTCGTGTGGCAGTTGATAAACGCCGTTCTAGTGTGAGCTATTTCCGCAATCTCGTCAGCTCACCCCTTGCTCTTGCCGTTGCACTTGTGCTCGAGGAAGGTAATGTCCTTGAACGTGACGGCGATGCCCGCCACTGCCGCAGCGTCCATGAGGTCCGCGTCGGACGTGAACTAACGTCAGCCGGCAAATGGCCCACCCAGCTGCTCACCCAGTGCAGCTCAGAGAGCTGCAGGACGGTAGCGTGCGACGATAGGCCCTCAGCCTTGCCAGTGCCGCGGCTGCGCTTGGTGTCGTAGCGGGTATCCTTCGGCTTGAGGTTGCCGCCGTAGTCCTCGTCGCGGATCGGGGGAGGGGCAGGCGACCTGCTCGGGGAAAACGGTGCCGCGCGGGGCGACAGCGGAGACGCAAGAATCGACTGTGGTCAGTTGGGCAGCATGGATGACTAGACATACCGAAGCGGGCGAGGGGGGCGGGTGGTCGGTCGACGCCTCGGGCTCCCAGAGCTTCTTGACCTTCTTCTCCGGGGTGGTCGGGATAGGGAAGGTGCACGGGTCGGGGGCCTGGGGAAGGCAAGGAAGAGTGTGTGTGACAAGGGGAAGGGTGGCGAGAACGCATTGCCAGAACGTAGCCGTTGGATCGTTGGAGTGGTGGTGGGCAGTGCATGTTGGTGGGGGACGAGCACATGGCACACGGTTAGCCAGCTCAGAACATGGGTGGATGTGGACGTACAGCCTTGTCTTCCTTGGTCGTTGTCGCCGTAGGCTCCGAGGCTGGAGGGGACATGTCGACTGTGGAGCTCAGCACAAGACGAGGAGGGGAAGCTCACTGCTGCAGGTCTGGCGAGTGGAACCAAGACTCAGTCCGTGAGAGAGGAATATGAGAGAAGGAACAAAAGAAACGATGAAAGAGAGTGAAGAGTGAGAATGAGAAAGAGAAGTGAAGGAGAAGGGGATGGATGAAAGGAAAAGGAAGAGAAGGCAAAAGGAAGGAACGAAGGAAGGCGACCCTCTCATCCAGTCATCCAAACGTGATTGCCACCCAACAGAGGAAGGAAAGCATCCACCGCCACCAACCAAGCCCCACACCTACCACACCGCTGGCTGTGGGACATATAGGATCAGTACCTACACCACCCCTTGTCATGCTGTACCATCCCCGCTTCCTGTCCCGCGTCGCTTACAATGGTCTCCCTCGCACGTCGTAGTATGCCTGTACAGATGCATGCAGATGAGAAACCAACGATACCCGAAAACGCGACTAGAGTACACCATTCTTGCGGAGCTCGGCCACTTGGTCCTTTGTGTAGCCCGCCTCGATAAGCACCTCCTCCGTGTGCTCGCCGAGGTAAGGGGGTGGGCGGTAGATCTGGGCATCAGCATTATGGTAGACACCGTGCCTACACGCTGCGGACGTACCGTGGGCTTCTGTCCGTCGTAGGTAACTGCGGCCGCGGCCAGCTTGATCTTGCCTGCACGCGGGTGCTGTCGTCAGTCTCGTACAGGTAAAGGTTTAGACTCACCTCGACCTCCTCGACGACACCGCGCGCCTTGGCCTGGGGGTGGGCAAAGGTCTGGGCAATGTTGTTGATCGGACTGTGGTGTCAGTGTGTGCGTTCTGGTGCCTAAGGCCATAGATGACCGTGCGCTCACGCAAATGGAAGCCTGTGTGTCAGTCAAATGCTGCGTGTGTGCTCGTGTGCACGGCGCTTGGCGGCCTGTGCCAGACGTACCCCTTTCCAGTCAACCGCTGGACCCACTCGTCCGTGGTGGCCTCTGCGAGGACCTCGTTGATGAGGCGGATCATCTCCTCACGGTTCTCGACACGCTTGTTGTTGGTCGCAAAGCGCTCATCCTGCAGCCACTCGGGTTTGTTGAATACGTCTGGTCCGCAGAGGATCTTGAACTGCCCATCGTTACCCGCAGAGACCATGATGAACGAGTCCTTGGTCGGGAACACCTGGTACGGGACAATGGACGGGTGGGACGTGCCCCAGCGCGTCGCCTCCTGTCCCGCAATGAGGTAGTTGGCGCCAATGTTGGCGAGCGACGCAATCTGCAGAAAGTGGTTAGAACCATGGTGACTAACCCTGGCAGCTGTGCGAGGGAGGCTACTCACCTGGCTCTCAAACAAGCTCGTCTCGACCCAGGTGCCCTTGCCCGTCTTTCCGCGCTTGATGAGCGCCGCAAGCACGCCAGAGGTGGCATAGTGGCCAGTCAGGATGTCGGTGACGGCGACACCGACCTGCAGTGTAAGCGCCGAGCTGACGGGCCAGCATGTCAGTTACTGACCTTAACGGGAGTGCCACCCTTCTCGCCAGTGATGTGCATCATGCCTGCCTCGGCCTCGATGACCACGTCGTAGCCGGGCGCCGAAGCGTACGGTCCAGTAGAGCCGTATCCTGGGCGTCAGTTGATGCAACAGACCGTGAACTAACCAGTCACGGAGCAGTAGATGAGGCGCGGGTTGAGCTTGTGGACCGTCTCATAATCGAGGCCAAACTTCTTGAGCTTGCCAGGGACGCTAAACGTCAGTCTCTCTCAGGCTACACCACTCACTAGTTCTCCATCAGCACGTCGGCCTCCTTGATGAGCTTGTTGATGATCTCTTGTCCCTCTGGCTTCTTGAGGTTGAGGGTAATCCTGCATGTCAGCCGCAATCACCAACAAGAGTCGCTTAATGGTACTCCCAGAAGGGGGCAAACTCACGAGCGCTTGTTACGGTTCGCCTGCATGAAGTAGGCCGATTCTCCAGGCAGTTCGGGGCGGGGAATGTCGCCGTCCTTGAGCGGGGCGGAGGGTGGGCTCCAGGAGCGCGTGTCATCACCGGCGAGAGACTCAATCTGGCCGTCAGTAACGCGTTCGAGAGGATGCCGTGGCGGGGACGCTCCTGCTCACCTTGATTACATCGGCTACACACGCACGGTCAGCAGAGCAAGTAGGCGCAAGGGGACAAAGACATACCACCGAGGTCAGCCTAAGGTGTCAGCTCCCATCCATCAGTAGATACGCCAACCCTGTACTCACCAGCATCATCGTCGCAGTGGGACCAGCGAGGACACGCGTGAGGTCGACGACCTTGATGCCCGCGAGGGGGCGGTCAGAGACATCGACCGCGTACGACCGGCGCTGAGTTCGGAGGACGTAGGAGCGAGGAGCAACGCGTGAGCTGGCGCTGCCGAGCGAGCGGAGGGCGGTGATGCGGAACATTGTGGTGTTGTTAGAGAGTCTCGAGTGGCCGTGAGCAGAAAGTTGAGGAGAGTATTAAAGAGAACAGAGCGAAGCCTGATATCGGACGGATAGGTGCTTGTCTACAAACGGATAAACGGCCGGGTCTTCAACGGTCGACTGGAGCGTCGAGTGAGAAAGCGAGTGGTGGGCCCCACGCGTTTGGCTTGCTTTGGCGGCCACAACCGAGCCGATAGTCTGTAGTCGACCGGCAGTCATCGAATACCGAACTCCGAAATGCGCGTGAGTCGTTCAAAACGTCCTCCATGCCTGATCGCCTCCACCATCCCATTCACACCTATGCATAGATTGTTCTATCCAGTCTGCATTTCTAAGCGAGCTGCCATTCTTGACGGAACGCCGCGGCGAGACGCTTGACGCCCTCCTCGAGCTGCTCAAACGTGGGGGTCGCGTAGCACACGCGGAGGTAGACGCGGCGCGCCTCCTCGTCCTTGGTCAACTGCGGTCCGGGGGCCATGAAATACTTGGACGGAACCGTGAGGACGAGGTTGTCAATGCATGCCTTGAATGAACTCTCAGAGAGCTCCTGGACGCTCTTGGACGCGAGTTCTGGGTGGTTTTCAATCTTGACCCGCAACCACAAGAACATGCCGCCCTTGCCTTCGGGCCACTCGGCGGCCTCCTTGGGGAGGTACTTTTCAAACAGGCTGACCATCAACAGGCAGCGCTCCTTGTAGATGTCTGTCGGGTGAGCAACGTGACCGCACTGCAGACACCCACTAGAGATGTAGGGGAGGTAGTTGTTCTCAAAGCCCTCGTGGCTACCCCACGCGCGGAGGACGCCGGAGATGGCAGCAATCGAAAAGCCAGATGGGCATTGCTGGCGGGTTAGTCATGGAATTAGACAGCAGCGGTCGACCACCCACCGTGCTCGCTTCCGAGCGGTTCATGACACGCGAGACAATCTCTGCGGGGCCGGTGAGCCAGCCGCACCGCGAACCAGGAGCCACAATCTTGGAGAACGAGTCGACGCGAAGGACACGCGCGTCGACGTCCATGGACAAGAAGGACGGGACGATCGGTGAGTCCTTGCCCTTGGGGCGGATCTGGAGGAAGCAGTCTTCGAGTGTTAGTCGCGTCCACCGCAAGCAGGGGAGGACTTACACGGGTCATCCTCGATGATGAGCACGCCGTACTTGCGGCACACGGCGTAGATTTCACGCTTGCGCTGCTCGGGCATCGTGTATCCAGTGGGGTTGGAGCAGGTGCTGCGGTGAGCTACGGGTGAGAGGGCCAGAACTCACGGCACCAAGAGGAGGACGCGAGGGCGGGGGGCACCGCGCTTCTCCTCGTCCCACTCGTCCATGATCTTGTCGAGCGCGGGGCCAAGGATACCGTCCTGGTCCATCGGGACACCAATGCACTTGATGCCCTGGGTCTCTGCACCCGTCAAGCTGCCGGGATACGCTGCGTGTGAGCTGAAGCCGAGCGCGACAGGGGGCCTAAATTAGCTCACCAAACTCTTCAACGAGCATTGTGTCGCCGCGGTTGAAGAGTGCGCGGAAGAGGCCGTCGACGCCGTCCGTGTTGCCGGCCGTGTTGAGCAGCTCCCAGCCCTCGTAGGGAGGGTTGTGGATGCGGCGCACATGCTCCTTGAGCCACTTGACGAACTGGACCGAGCCGAAGGTCGAGCCATACTGCAGCTCAAACGAGAGGTCGGTCGAGAGCGGTGCGCCCTTCTCGGGCACCGTGTACGGCGCGAGGGGGAGGAGCTTGTCAGGAGTTGGGGCTGCTGTTAGAGCCAAGTTCGCGAACGTGCGGCTGACGTACTGTTGTAACCGGGGACAAAGACAGACTCCTTGGCAAACGGCACTGACAAGGTCATGCCATTCACAGGCCACGTCGAGGGGTGAGGGTACCCGCCGCCGAACTGGGTTTTGTCGTCAGAACCAAGTATAGACACGATGCCGATCGTGACGATCAGACCTCAACATTCCACCGACCCAAATACACAGACACGCACGCTGATGATGTCAGACCTCTCAAAGTAGGGCCGCAGCTCCTTGATGCCTGAGCGCGTACGGCCCTTGCTCTCGGTGCTGATGTAGTCGAGGTAGTTGATCTTGATGGGCGCGTCTTGTGTCATGGTGATGGATGCTTTGCTGGTGTGCTGGAGAGTGGGTACGGTCTCAACGCAGGTTGTTGATAGCTCGAGCTGCGCGCTATGGTCGGCCAAAATGTCCGAGTCGGTCAAGACGCGATGACACGGAGATACCGGGGCCGCATCGGACGAGGCCGACGGGTGGCCGCAGGCGCCTGAGTGGGAGTGGAGGCTGCAGCCGTGGCTATTTTTATTCGATTTATTGTTGATTTTCTCCCAACGATTTCCGAGCCAGGTGAAATCCGAGCCTTGGAGCTGCACGATGATAGCAAGTCTGCGGTGGCACGGCGTTGAGTTGTCTTCTGCTGCAAGAAGACACGAGCTTAGGGCCTATCGCCCACTCTCACTTCTTTCTGGATGGAGCCTAGATGGAGCCGTATAAATGAAGAAGCAGCACATACAAAACGCACCCACAATAAAGCGAAACGCGACTTCAGGAGAAAACGAGTAGCAATGGTCGTCCTAGATGAGGTAGACTCCTTCGAGGTTGGCGGAAATAGTGTGCTTCGGCAAGTGAATAGAGCAAGTAAGTTGGACATAGGAAAATCGGAATCTGTATTTCCATCGTACCCAAAGACCAGGACGTTTGGTATGGTCTTTCTCGCTGCAGCCATCTCGGCCGGTCTGTCACCCGTCCCTCATCTGTGGAGATAGTCCCTCGGGAATCTGTGCTCTTCGTGGAAGAGATCTCCTTCACTGGCATCACTCCAAGGCAATTCCTCCTAGGCATGTCAAAGTCAGCTCGCGTAAGGGCACAGAAAATCTGGGGGTACAGGTGTCTATCCTAAATAACGTTTTCGACATCCGTGAATGCGCTAGCACATAGACCACTCGTACTTGATGGCTAGCACCACGACCACCGCAAGGCATTCTTCACACGTTGCAATATGCCCCAAGCACTAGCCTCCGACGTGAGGGCATTTTAGGAGGACAACCCACGACAAAAAACTCAAGGCGCAGACAATCCAGCCGCAGCCACGGAGAGCCGGCATATGGGAATCCCACGCTGCGTGCATGGCCCGATTCAACAGCTCAGCAAACTGCTAGCATTTAAACACACTGAAGAGAGGCGGACATAAAGTGGCAAGATGCAGTGCTCACGATCGACAGTGACAGTACTATAATAATTAAAAACAGGCCAGACGATCGTCAATGCTCACGCTACTATCCCGCTGGAGTGGGACACGATTACACGAGTGACGTTTCACAGAACCACCAAAAACGCCGCGGCACGAGGCATGTGACGACCATATGGAGATGAGTCACGCTCGGTGACACCTTGCGGCCCCACCACGACGGTAAGCTACACCCGGTCGCTAACATGTTCGGCGAAAATGGCGTCCACATGGAGGACGGTTTGATGGGGTTGGGGTAGCTGATAAATCCAGTGCTGATCCGCAATGCTTGCTTGCGCACAGATTATCAGCTGGGCTGATTCCTACGTTAACTATACGCTCGGGATCAGCATCCGATTCTCTTGGCTATAAAGGCGATGCTGTTTTAGCTGCGCGTTTCGTTCCACCTGTGTTCGATCGATAGCATCCGAACATGTTCTCTGCATAGCTTGCCTGTAGCTGTGCTGGATACTGCGCATTTAGGGGGGTGCAGCGGTGGTACCGGCATACCGCTCCAAGGACGATCGCGGGCCGCCCATCCGCCAACTTTATCCTTTGTCGGCCCCGGGTCACCTGCCACGAATGACGTTGACACTCAAGCTCAACCTTTTCTGTCCCGGTTTTGCTCCGCCTCGGTGTCTCAGCCCACCTTCCATACGTTCGGATCCAGAGTATACTCGTCTTGGTGCAGAGGCGGTGGTCCGGATACCGTCACGTTGAAAGCCAGTTGTCCAACGCGTGCGTGTTCATTCACTATTATGGATTAATCAAGGTTCCGCCACTCGGGCATGGGCATGTGCTGTGCGCGAGCTGTGCTGGCAGATCGCACAGAGAGGTACGCGTGCGTTCTACAGTGGGCGGTGGCGACGTTACCTGGCCGAATTGTGCTTCCCGCCCAAGACAAGGCTTCAGCCTCCGAGTGGCACTAAACGGTCAGGGATTCCTGGTGAGGACCAGACGGTCGTCAACAAGAGTTGCAGCAGTGGAGCGTCGCCGATCCTCCTATGGACCTGGCCGTCGCCTAGACAGAGCACAGCAGGGGTGGTCCCCATATCGGGACCCTATGACTTGGTTCCCACCGGAGAAACGGACACGGTGTCGTTATCGCAACATCAGGAATATCCGTAGCAAGCCTTTAGGCGCATGGAGTTGGGTTGCAGGTGGCATGCACAAGAGTGTTTAATTAATCTCAAAGGCGCGGCATGGCATGCAGCATTGCTGTTGCTGATACTGAGCAATGAAGCCTATGTAGAATGACCGGAAAATACGCATCTTGCAGCTGGAGGATCGCCGCGAGTGAGATCGCCGCGTGCCTCATCTCGTCCGAACAGAAAACCTCATGATTTTTGTAGCCCAACCACAAAGGCGAGCTTACCACAAATGCCGGTGGAACGCTGTTGCCAAGGTCTGGAAATGCCTCATCTTGGTGACACCAGAGCATCCCGAACTAGCAAGTGCGTTACCAGGGCCAGATGCTTGATGCCCTGGAGGCAGCCAAGGGGGCCTGCTCGTAATTTGGGTGGTGGGCAGAGGAGAAAGGAATGGGACGCGAGGCATGCACATGGAGGAGGAGGTCGTGTACCCATCGTCCCCTCTTGATGTTGAGGCAGAATACCAGAGGCCCAGAGCCAGGTCCAAACACGCGATATCACGACATTCTGTCTCGTGCACGTGCCTGGTCAAGGACAAGGGGAGGGGCACCAAACGCCACTTTACGCAAGGTTAGGGTAAGTGGCGGCCACTGATGGCCGTTGACTTTTGGCATGTACGTACACCCCTGTTTGCAGTATACGCAGGATAGGCCCACACGGCCACAGCCCGACAGCATAGCACGGGCGAAAAATAAAGCGCTGGCTAAAAGCTTAGTGAAAGCACTCCACAGCTATAGGCCATGACTGTGGGTCGCGGCCGAAGATGCTGACGCACGACTTCTGTGCAATGCCGTGCAGTTGAGGATTGCTTGGCACCGGACCTGTGCACCGAGAATGAATATGGGAACATCAGAGTTTACTGCAGTTGTGGGCTGTGAGGTGTCAATGGGCGGGAACCGTCATTGCACGTCCACAAGTCGTCGACAGTGCGTCACAGGATGCACCTGTCTCAGCCCACACGCTAGCCCGTGTCCACCCGCACATCCAACCGGGTTCACCACTCAGGTCTCTGAGTGATTGACATGATAGACAGAGTGGCGCACATCGTCATCCTTGTGCTCGTGTCTCATGACCACTTTTGTGCATTTGCTCCGAATACCCCGAATGGTGAATACTCTTGCTTCTACTGGGAGCTTTGCTGTCCTGAAGGCCATCATCTACCCCCTTTTTTACCCCTAACAAGACGCTATTGGGGCGAAGTGTTGACTGTGAGAACAACGACGCGAATTGGATGGGCCACCGTTCCCGTCTCAGGGAGGTATGTTGGCAGTCTAGCAGTGCGGGGCGTCCAAGGGCATTTAGGCTGAGGATCAAGAGCCCAGAGTCGACAGCTTGGGCATGGTGAACGAGCTCTCTCATCGCCCCAATAACAATGCTGTAACTCGACGTCCAAAGAGGTTGAGTGATCGCTCCTGACGTGTATCGGGGCATTGGACGAGTCATGCCCCCAGCCATCGGTCATGCGCCGACGCCCGACAGAAAGCAATTTGTTCCTAACTCTGAAATACCCTGGCGTTGGGGCAATCGACACCGCTTGGGTTGGGTAACAGCCAACGTTTACGGCTGTGCCTCGGTGTGTGGTTTAAGCCCTTTTGACTTTGGGCGCCATGATTTGCGCCTCTGGCCCCTCTGGCATGCTGCTCGCGTGCACCCTTAGGTTTGCGCGTCGTCTGTGGCTTATCGGCCTGGAGGTATGAAAAAGGCGCAGAGGCGTCGTGCCATGGGGTAGCGCCTACAGGGTCGGCCCACGTTTGGGTGGCGCTTTTTGCTGACGCTGGTAAGGGGGAGTCTCTTGCAGGGTACCTATTCGGTACATGTCGTACTCTTTCGTGTCGTGGCGCGTCGAGCTTGTGCGTTTGCTGCTGATTCACTACTGCACCAGGCTTGCAGGCAAGAAGCCGGAGGTCGGAGCATACTCTAGAGATAGGTCCGTTCCAGGATATGTGTTGCAGCACTTTCCGTCAAATCAGGAAGGAGAGTTGGGGTCCGGGTGGAGGCTTGCATAGCAAACCGTTCACGCTCAGGAGCGGTGCTTCAGCGCCCAAAGGCGATACGCCGGGAAGGTGGGGCTGTGAGGTTGTACCATTAATGTGCAGGGAACAGAGCATTTGCCTAATCTTGTGACTGTTGCGGGTCTGTGCCGGCCAGTGCTGGGCCAGTGTCGAAACCTGTGTCGCGCTGTGTCGCGCCACAGCCACCGCTGCACCGCTGCACCAGTGCTGTGCCCATGTTACCCTTGATAGCCCCCCCTTGTTGGGCCCGTCAGGCTGCACCCGGCGATTGATGCTCTGCACTGCTGCACAAAACCCAAAACATCACTTACCATCCCCAGTTGACGGCATGCTTGTACCAGCACAGGGTTAGGCATCGTCAAGTGAAGCAACTCAGGAGGTCAGCATGCTTAGGATGAGACACATGGACCCGAGTGTGTGGCCTTGGGTAGTTGTGCCTCGGGCGCTCATGCCTACCTTGTCTTTGGGCGTTGGTGGCATACCCAGCGACGTTCGAGGCAGGTTGCATCCTCGGTTCCCCTGGATGGAGGAGCAGGTATGTCTTTGAAAGTCGCATAAAGGTCTGGTCATGTTGAACACGTTCATACCCTTATCCCCACATCTACCTCGCAGGCGTGTCCACTTGGGCACGGTCTAGTTTGTTTTCTTATCGTCGCGTTCCATCGCTGCCAAGCACCAACACCCCAAAGCCACCACTTGTCCAACTGTCTCTGTGACGCGCCGCCACTCGACCCAATCGTCCACCGTACCAGTTGACCTCACTTGACATGATGGCAGCCCAACCATACCCTACCCAGCTCGACATGTCGTCGCAGCGTTCGCGCAACATGTACCGACAGCCTCCTGGGCAGCCCACTCCTACGTACGCGTATCAGCAGCCTCCTCCCAACATGTACATGGGCCACCACGAAATGACCAACTATGGGCTAGTGACGCCACCGACCACGACCCCGGCGCAGTTTGGGTCCCCGCTTATCGCGTCTGGAGGTTATCCTCCCATGCATGGCACGCCCTCGACACCTTGGGGCTTCAACGCGCTGGCTCTTTCGCCAGACCCACTCTCAGCCGGTGGATACTACTCGCGCTCCCCCATGCTACCAGCGGACACGACGTGCGCGGCACCCACCGATGTCTTTTCCGTGCCCCTCCCCACGCCCCACTCTGAAGGCGGCATGTTCCCGGGCGACGGCCTCGGTTTCCCTGGTATGGTCCCCCATCACCCGGGCATGCACCGTCGCGACATGATCGACCCCTCGTTGGGCCAGCTAGGCATGAAGCCCTCGGGTCACATCATGCTCGGCGCGGACGGCCAGCCCACCCCCGAGATCAAGAAGCGTTCTCGTACAGCTCAGGCATGTGAGCGTTGCCGTATCCGCAAGGCTAGGGTGAGTAAACCTTGTCATGTCTGGAGTCTAAACGTCGTGTTGTCTAATATCCCACTAAAAGGTTATGGACATACAGGCATTGACTTCTGGCACAATGGTCCCGTAGCTGACATCTGCAGTGCTTTGGTGGAAACCCCTGCAACCGTTGCACAAAGCGGCGCTTCGTTTGCGAGTTTTCGACCCAGGTTCGCCAGCGTGGTCCCAACAAGCTTGCTACCCCGGCTTCGGCTGCGACTGGCGGTTCGAAGGCGTCGGGCACATCGCCTAAATCAGCCCCCCGGCGCCACTCGCTCCCTGAGAGCCAGCAGGCGGCCCTTGTGGTCCCCCCGCCGCCTACCAAGACGTACAGCACGTCGGACGTGGCGACTCTGGCATCGCCCTCGACCTCGACACCCGACGCGGCGCCCATGACTTCAGGCCCGCCTTCGGCGACCGCCATGTCCTTTTCTGTGCCCGGCACGACGCCGACGACCATGGTCCCAAACCTCCCGACTCCTCAGTCCTCTACGGATGCCTACCTGTCCGTTCCGGCCTCGCAGGGGTATGCGACCGACCACCGGTCTCCGGTCTTTGCGTTCACGCCCGACATTTCGGACGGCACGTCGACCGCCACGTCCTCGCTCGACTACCCCTACACCCCCATCTCGCCCGGTCAGGCGACCTTTTCGCCGCCCCTCGCCATGACGCCGACGACGACGATGGGCGTCTACACCCAGCAGCCCATGACGACGACCCCGACTCCGGCCCCTACTTCGACTCTTCCCGACGACTCGAACACCTGGTACCAGACCGTGTAGCCCTCCTCAGTGCCCTCCCTCCAGTGTTCCACGGCAGCGCGTAGACTATGGCCGTTTACGCGTGCGGGCCATGACCACAAATGTTTCATCAGGCTCTTTCTCTCTCGAACAATGATCCAAAGACAGGCGCGACCGGTTTTCCCCCCTTGTACAGTACGCCAACCATGTTACCACTCTGCCACCGACAGACGAGTTTACCCAATGCATCGCTATAATCGCGCTTCTTGTGTCGTTCCGTTCCTCCGCCGTGTCCAACGCCGTGTTCCCGCTCGATCTTTCCTTCTCTCTGATCGCTCTTGGACACTGCCAGCCTCCAGAAGACAGCAAATAATCTCCCAGACGGAATAACACAACGTCCCTTTGGCGGCTTGTGCCCTCAGGCGCCATCCGTTGGAAGTGGACATCATTTGGCTCAGAGATCGGAAACGTTGTCCCCCGGTACCTCTGTTCCTCGCAGGAATGGCGTCGGAGGCCTGGGAAGGCACCTGCACATCCGACGACGCGCCCTCGAATGTACTCGTGGCGACAAATGTTACCACATTAAGCACTTTGCTTCAATTAATTTCTTTCCCCCGGAAATCATGGAGGGTTTTCGTGTGATTGTTTGGGCAACACGTTTGTCCCACGCATATTTATTTGGCTCGACATGGTAATGAACGTGGCGACGCGCATGTGTCGAGCATGAAGACCACATGACCAGTGACCGAACTCTTATCTTGCGCACTCAACTCTGAAGCCACTCCAGTCACGGATTGCCGAGCCTGCCGCTTGCCTCATTGAGGGGGGCATGATTACCACACGCCCCCTCATTCTCTTTCTCTCATGCTGCACACCCCTTCGAGCTCGCTCTCTCGGAGTTGTATCATCGCTCGGACGTAGGCGCGCTTCTTTTTAGTTCCGGGAGTACGAGAGTTGTTTTATTCACTCGCCGTGTGGCACGACGCTAAAATCCCCTCAGGAACTTGACAGACCTCTCCAGGCTTTTGGCGCCCCCTTGCTCCTCCCGAAGTAAGAGGGCATGCCGTAAGATCGACCGTGGCGTGGGGTCAGCAGACGTGGGCAGACTTTTTGTCGTGTGCCTGTTTGATTTTATCCCAGTTAAGAGAGACACATAGCCCGAGTACGTACTCCCGCGTTACCCACGAGACGGCGCCTCCCCTGGATGTTTTGTGGAGCTATCTGGGGTTGCTGTAAAGTTTGCGCCTCATGTGCAAGTTTCCGATGATGCCCTTTCAGGCATACATGCGTCCTCTGCTGACGTGGAGTTTGTAAGGTTGTCCAAGGGATGAGGGCGAGAGTCCTGACATCGCGCTAAGCCCAGCTATGCTTCATTTCTGGCAGGCTAAACACTACGTAATAATATGGCCCGCTCTTGCCATCGCCTGCCAAAAGTCGCGACACGCCGCGGCTGTTCGCAATTGTTCAACGTGTGTTTTGTCGGCCGGCCAGGCAACGTAAACTGCACGGCGTGCAACGCCAGGACCCCAAAACACGTCTGCTACGCGTTTGATGTGCCCCTGTGCGTCCCTCTGGACGTGCAGTTTATGCATCAAGGAGAATTCCCAAAGGATGAAATGGGTGCGTCCCTCAACGTCCCGCTCGAGGTACCTCTTCTCGTACTTGCTCCATTCGTTTCATCAATGGCGTGGGAGTTTGGGTCTCGTACATTTCACGGGCTTGACTGCCAGGATGGGTTGTTTCAGCAGCAGTACTACTGGCTGCTAACGCGCAGTCTTTGTGTTTGGCCTGGTGCCTTCAAGTGCCTCCAAGTGCCTCCAAGGACCCCAGAAACCCTCCAAAGGCCCCGACTCGTGTTCCAAACACCAGACGCGTCGTCCACTTGCACGGCAACTGGACAGCGAGCACGTCAACACGGGCAATTTCTGCGATAATTCGCGGCAGATCAGAGCACATGTGTTTTAAAGAATCGGAGCTCCAGTCCGAGGAACCAAGGTACGTCCAAGGTATCCGGGGATTCGTGACACAAGCTGCAGCCGGCCAACGTGATGGCCTGGCAGTCACAAAGGGTTGCATTCAGAGGCATGCCACCTAAAAAGGATGTGATCACTGACAGGATCGAACTGCCGACCTTTGCATACACTAGTAACAAGTCTTGTTATTAGTACAATGCTCTAACCAGCTGAGCTAAGCGACCAACTTGATGACGAGAACCGCGAGCATCGACCGCCGCGGCGGGGCTGCTCAACGTCCTGCAGGAAGGGGGTATCGCTCTGCACACAGCCATAGAGACAAATACAGCGCTGCGTACCTGTGTGACACTCGCGCAAGGTGTTAAACCAACCAGTTTGACGGAAACCTCGCCGCAAACTTCGGGCCCGTCTCATCGGCGAATGCTCCTTTTGGCTCTGGCACATAAGAGGTGGCTCGAATGGGTCCTGACGCGTAGCTGGATCTACATTCCCAGACGCGGCGCGACAAGGGGAGCCGGCTCCGTCATCGCTTTCCTCGCGCTTCCAGGCCCAAGGGCTCGGTCGAGCATGCTTTGTAACCCTTGTGACGCGGTGACCCGAGTTGCTTGGCGTGCGATGGGACGATTGAATATGGCTATAAGTGAGAGGTAAGCACGGAAACGGGGTTCTGGAACCGAGCTTAGTGTTTGAGTTCTGCACACTCTATTCGGGCCCTTTGGGGGTCACAGCACGTAGCTCGAACGGCGCAGGGCATTGGGCACACACAGAGAAGTACGATGCCATCGGTACCCACTTGGGGAGACATGTCGTGAAGCAGTCGTTTCCGCGCAGTCTAACCCTACTATGCTTCATTTGCCAGCGGAGCCGAAGGCGCACAGGCACCCATGCCCGTGGAACACGTACATGCACGTCGCGTAGACGACGACAGGCGTTCGTGGTGGATTTGTAACATCCTCCCATCGCGTCCGACTCCGTCGCTCACGGGCAATTCGAACGCGGTATGGCGATCCCATTTCTCGGCCAGGCCGAGAAGTTCGGTGTCTCAATTGATCGAGACAGCTTGGGGTATAGGAACGCAGGAACCGTGTTACGTCCCGACTGTCAGGAATGGCCGTGTAGAGTTGGAAATGCCGTCACGACGTCGCACTACTCCATGCCGTAGTCGTTTGTGCGTCACCAAGAGAGCGTGCCACAGTAGCAATCGAAAGGCACGGACGAGGCACGCAAACGTTCCATTCTCCAAAGCTCCTCGGCAAGAACAACAACCCCGTTCAGCATTCAAGCAACACCAAGACGCGTCGGTGGGATCCAAAAATATCGGATTGGGAGGAACTGAATCCTCTTTTGACGAGAGTGGGATTCGAACCCACGTCCGAAGACTGCGGAGGTAGATAAACCTTAACACAGCGCCTTAGACCGCTCGGCCATCTCGCCGATACAAGACCTGACTGAGTCCCCTGGAGTGGATCGGGCTTCATTCCCAGCCTGCCACAGAAGGGTGTTCATCGCCTGAACGCTTTCTTGAGCGAAGAGGTGACTGGTATAGCCCTCCTAGCAGGGGACAGTGCAGTGTTGGTGGCTGCCCTCTATGCGAGAGTAAGGGTACAGCCGGAGGCGGTGTGGCACGACGGCAATGAGACGCTGAGCGTTTCACAGTCGGCGCTTCAGGAGCTTCATGTCCTGACGTCGATAGTTAACAGAGTGAATATGCTGGTTGGAGAAACGCAAAGGACAACGTGGTGAGGCAAAGGGAGCACGACAGTAGTGTTGAAGCGTGGGCCGTGCCCAAACTACTCCCACGCAAGGTGGGAGTTAGATACCGTAATCATGTTGGGATAACCGCCTCCTGTCGATTGGTGATCTCTAACGACCTGGAGATTGTAATAGTACGCACTCTCAGCCGCGTTCCCACCGACATGTTCATGAAGAGAATCCGCCCAGTTGCCCTCTCGACGGCATTTAGGATACCTTTTGGGTATATGGAGGCTTCGTGGTGCTATTACATAGGTATGGTGGTTCACTACCCGCCGGGAATAAATATCATGTAGATTATTTGACGACGTCCTCTGGAGGGGAATGTGTGGAGGAGAGGTGTATTGACATTGGAAAGATTCCAGCCTCCTGGTTGCGATGCGCGGCGCAATGTGGCAGAACTCCGAAACGTCAATTTGACCCATCACTTTCGTCTATCCTCGTGCTGTTGACACAATACGAGCCGCCTCTCAAGCACTCCTGGTCCCATGATTTCTGTGTTTCTTTTCCAACAGCCCGCCTATAACCCTCCTCCCAGCCGGGCTTCGAGCTGATCACTCGCACTCCCGAACAATCCAATCTGTGATGCTCGTCCGCTAAACATGTATTAAATACGTCCCCTCTCAATGGTGCGTACGGTTCACAAAGAGACGGCGACCGTATGTGTTTGTGAATAATACTAAAATCCTGTATATTGGGGACCATGAGCATATCCGATTCTGTCGTGGACTAACGCCTCCAGTTGCTTTCTCTCGGTCCTGCCTCTGGGATCGATGCAGGCGTCAGGAAGATGGTTCTTTCCGATACCTGAGCGCCATCTCCCGACTGGCCGACGTTGTGTTCGAAGCCGGCGGGGGGTCACAGTGGATGTGTGGCCTGCACCTACAGTGCCGCATGCAGAATCATAACACTTCGCTGACCCAGAAATGCCCTGACTTCGTCAACTGCTGCCTCCGACTCAATGTCAACTATCAACTTGACATTGGACGACACCATATACCAGTAGCTTGCCTATCATGTAGATATACTTCGGCGAATGTATAGCTTAGTCTCTCATCTACTATTTTGTGCTGTTCGCTATCGGACGAACGCCCAACACTACGCAATCACACTCCACCGTGGCAGGTTGTCTATTGAGTTACAGTCCACTTAAAGTATACGGTGGGCCTGTGTCTTATCGGCATAATGTCCCGATGCTCTTCTGTTGTGTTATTGTTGCGACGTTGGATCGTTCGGCCTTCTGCCAGTTTGATCATTTGTTCTAAACTGCAGCGAAAAGCACAACTATTCATCGAGCTTTAGCAAAAGACGGCTGCGCGACATTCACGCCTTGCAATCCCACAGAATCTGCCGCGCTGGTGCAGGGAGGTGTACCAGCCGTAGGCGGTTCCTCGTCAACTCCGAAGCAATCCAAAATGATCTTGTCTCCAACACGCATTGGTCCAGACGTTGTCTCTCACGCAGGTTATCTACACCAATGTCGTACTGTGGCATAGGTTGCATCCAGCAGACTTTTGTAAACTACGAGCACACGCTGCGCCCAGACATGCAATGCACGACACCAATACACTTGGACACGGTGAACTTTCCTCATCTTGTCCTCTCCGTACCTCTCTCCTATCCCATCTCGATGTGCCAGCCTCGATTCCACCTTCCTTTCTACTCTTCACGCGGCGTGAGACCCACTTCCTGGCCGTGAACGCGTACCTAGCAGTGTCAGCAAAAGACGAACCAAACAAAACGAGCCGGTTGGACATACTCGGTACACGCAAGTGTAATGTGCGCCATAGTTGCTCTCAAACTTGAAGACGACGTGCCAGCCCGAAATGCCCAGCGCGACCAGGTCGGCGGGGAGTGCAAACGTCTGAATCGGGGTGGGCAGCTCTGGGTCGTACGTGAACTTGCCGAGCTTGAGGCGGTCGGGTGTCACCGACGACGTGGAAGAGTGGGGATACCTGGAGGGAGTTAGTTTGGGCAGGGAATGGTTGTCAAAGTCGGCTCCACTCACGCATCGCTGGCATGCAGCGCAAGGTACTCTGCCGACTTGCGGAGATTTTCCTCGCCCTCAACCACCAACCACTGTGACTGTCAGCTGTGGGCATAACGGATTACTCGGCGCTCATCACTCACGACCTCGACGTCCTTTGGTGCCGAGGTGTAGTCGATCGTAACCTCCTTGGCTGCATGTTCGATAGTGATCGCGTCCGGGATGATAACGCGCGAAAGCTCGACCGCGAGCTGCCCCTTGGATCCCTCAAATGGCCAACAGCTACCCACGTCGGTGCTGGGAGTGAGAGCCATCGCAGGCGGATTGCCGTCCTTGGCCTTTGCGCCAGTAAACCACCTCGTCAGCTTGCTTGGTGGCTCCTCAAGCGGCATGGATGGGCTCGAGTGTGCTGGCGACACGCGCGCACCGGAACCAAATGCCGCAAAGTCGCGGCGCGCAATGCCGTCCTTGCTATACTTGAGGATAGCACCCTCGGCGATGGCAAGCATGTGCGACGTCACATCGTCGCCGTCCTCGGTCTTGAACGTAACGGTCGATTCTTTGCGACCTGCCCCGTTTTCGATGGCTACGCGCATCTCTTCGCGCATCTTGGGAATCTCGTTCTCGACCAGGTCGAGGAACTCGGCACGTGTTACGACGTCCTTGAAACTGGCGCTGTGGCGGCGGAACTGGTCGCCAAACCACACGGCCAGCTCGTCCTTGTGGTCGTCAAGGTCCCAGCGGCGCGCAGAGTCGAGGTTGAGCTTGCCGTTGAGCGCACGTTCGAGCTCAGTCCAGAAGCTGGGGTGTACCACAACCTTGCCATTCTCGTACAGCACAGGCATGTAGTCTGGAAGGTACGCCTCGAGTGCCGATCGGATGTGGCCGTCATCAAGCGCAACCTTGATATCGCGCTCCAAGACACCCACACGCTGGGCGAGTGCCTTGTGATCACGCTGAAGCGAGTCCACTTTGGCGTTGAGATTGGCGAGCTGGCGGTCGTGCTCATCCATAGACAATGCGACCTTGTTGAGTTTGGTGTCCACGTGGCCGACCTGTTTTTGGACGCCGCGTATCACGTCGCCGGTGCCCTGTTGTCCCGCAACTGACGCCTCGAGATTGTCGATGCGGTTTTCCAAAGCGGAAGCGGCCTTGCGGTCCGCCGCCTGGTGTTTCCACAGGTTCTTGTTCGACCCCGAAAGGCCGTCCACCTGCTTTTGGATGGCAGCAAGGTCTTTCGAGAACTCTTTCGAGAGCTCAGCCGATGGTCCGGGCGATGACCCAGGCGACGACACAAATGACGGTGGCAGGTGCGGGTCATGGTTGCCGGTCATGAGGTGGTAGGGCACAAACAGAGTGGCCAAAACGGCGGCGGCGAACGCAATCTTGACCCCTGTGTTGGCACGTTGCAGGCCGCGATACATTTTCGTGAGTGGCTCCACAACCCAGACCCGCAGGAACGTGAAAAAGGCCGCAGAGTACGCATGCAAACCACGTCGGGGTAGCAAGGGGTTACCCTCGGTTGCAAACGAATTGTCGACGCTGTAGGTCATGTGGGGACGAACTGATGGCGGGCGTTGAGACACTGCGGGACTCTTGGCTGGTGGGCGGTTGACTGGTCGCTCGTTCTCGTCGCCAGAGTTGTCGTTGTAGTTGGGGCGGGTCCCCTGGTATGCCTGACGCTTGGGACGGGCGCGGCGGGGCTGGTTGAGTGCTCCACCAGCGACAACGCCAACACCGCCAACGCCAGAGTCGTCCGAGTTTGTGTCGACGTCTTGGTCAGGGCGGTACGTCGCTGCGTCCGTGTTCTTTGCCAGGCCCTTCCGTCTCCTAGGCTGAGCCTGCTGGCTACCACGCCTATTATTTTCCACCATGCCATCCTCGGTCAGGTAGCTGTGGGAAGTGTGCTGCAGGGTGTCGTTCTCGTTTCGCGGGGAAGACGAGGAGCTCTCTCCGCTGTACTCTTCGTCGCGTTCGGTTGGTGGATGGAGCATGACTGACGTAACTCCAGGCTCGCCAGTTCCTTGACGGATAACCTGGGCTGCGGGCGAGAGCGCGCGCATAGTCTGGAATGGCGAGTGGGGTTGCGGCGAGAGGCCCTGGGTGCGTTGGCGGTTGGATGGTCCTGCCCGCGCAGCACCGTTTTGGCGGTTCTGCTGGTGTTCCATGATGGCGTTTGCTTCACTGCTAGATGTGAGCGAATGGACGTTGACATTGGAAGCAGTGTGATCAACGCACTTGACAGATGTGTGTCCCGGGGCAAGCAAGCCGTTTGTGCGGGGTCGGATATATGAGCTGGGATCAGCACGCACGTACAGTGGGCGTAGAGAAAGCGACGCGTCAGCACAAGGTAATGGAGAAGAACGTGGACTTGTTGTTGTTGAGTTGGTGTAAGAGTGGAGAACAATAAGGGTGGAAATCACCACATTGTATCACAAGCTGCCTTCCTCTGTCCACATCCGCCCCTAAACATCATCACAGTCGACTCACGACGAAGCATTGGCGTCCTCGTGCCCGTACGCCCGGCCGAGGCTCGGAGTTGGAGATGCACGCACGGTGCGACGCGGTGGCATGTTACGCTTGAACCGGTACGGGTCGGTGGAAGGTGGTGGTTGGGTGGTGACGGGTTGGGGGATGGTCGCAAAGTGGGAGAAACGAAACGGCGGCAAGAGCGGCAGAGGCACGTCGAGTGGGTCGTTGTAGCGGCTGTGACGTGGGTAGATGCAGCTGCAAGGTGTATGTGTATGGTTACAGTAGTGGCAAAGGGCCTTCTTGTCCCCGTTGTCGCCCGCAATCTTTGCTAGCTTTGCGTCGGTGGCCGCTATTGTTTGTGCCGCCGTGCGGGGGACCTGGGGCCTGTGCGCCGTGTGCGTCCGGTATCGAGGGGCCAGCACGGTGCCAGCTGGAGCAAGGGGTTAGAGCAAAGTCGAGCGTGGGGAGTGTTGGGGGAAAGCAGATGGACGATGGAGATGCGGTGATGGTGTTGTGAGGTTGGAGTTGGGGGTATATGAGGAGGACGTTGGATGATGAGGAACGAGTGGGTTGTGATGGGTATTCCAGGAGACACTGTACTCCAGTTCCAGGAGCCAGCCAGCAGCCAGGAGATGGCAGGTTGCAGCGCGTGCAAGCGCGAGGTTGAGTTGGGTGCCGCGTCCACGCGCCGAGGCCAGCCTTGTTTCCGTGCCTTGCAAGCCTTGCCTCTTCCTTGCTTTTGGTTTCGGCCTAGCCTTCCCTGACAAAAAATCATACTCGCCTCTTTTTTTGTCCTCTGATGCATGCCATCATGCACCATGCCGCTCGACCTCGCTCGACTGCCTTATACCACCCTTGTTGCACGTGTATGCACAGCCATGGCTGCCATGTCCGACGCCACCGCACCACTCTCAGTAACCTTGTCACACCTCTACGAGCGCGTATATGCCTGCACACGCCATGCAGCCCATTGTTCTCGCATCACATGACCCACATCCTAGCACAGCACACACCTCTCTGACACTCATCGCCGCTCACATCGGACGCGAGCGAAGTGTAGCTCTCGATGCAGTCCTTGCAGCGCACCTTGCAGTCCTTACAGCCCACCTTGCCACAGCCCATCAACGTAGCTCCTGCACAGTCCCAACCCATCCCAGCCGCCCAGTCCCCTCTGCACCACACCTCGTCTGCAACAAACAGCTCTATGCACCAACGGTTGCAAGGTCATGATATACATACCCCAATGCTGCGAAAACCACCAGCCATCTCGCGGCACGCTGTCGCGACCTTTGCCAGCAGCGCGCGCATCGAGACAGACACCCTCGGCGAGGTGATTAACGGTACGACTTCTGGCGGCGAGCGCGGGCACCACGACCACCGAACTTCTTGGGCTCGGCGCGGCGGGGGTCGGCAACGAGGAGGGTACGGTCGTAGGCGATGAGGGTCTTCTTGAGCTCAAGAGCAGACGCGGCGTCCTCGTTCTTGGCGTAGAAGGCAACAACACCCTTGGCAATGGCCTGGCGGAGGGCGTAGAGCTGCGAGACGTGGCCACCACCCTTGACGCGGAGGCGGATGTCGATGCCGGCAAACTTGTCGGCGCCGACAACGAGGATGGGCTCGTAGACCTTGTAGCGGAGGAGAGCGCTGTGGGTTAGTTTGCGGTCTTTGTGCGGTTTGTCGAGCGGGATAGAATAGCGGTCGTTGAGGCGAGCTGGACAGAGGAGATCCGTTTGACGGAAGGAATGAGAACAGCAGGTGGATGGGTGGGAGAGAGCGCACAGAGCACTTTTGGTGCTCTGCTCGTCGCCATTGTCCAGCACGCCGTCGCCACCAACTCCTCACCCTCCACCTCTTCACTGCAAATTTCTCCCCCATCATCCCTCTCGACCCAACTCCGTCTCCTCCTTCCTCGCCTCCCAAAATTTCTCCCTCTCGTTTCATCCATCGACACTCACGGCTCAACGAGCGAGATGGGCGAGCCGTTGAGGCGGACGAGGCCGCGGCCGGGGGTGACGTGGGCCACTGCGGTGGCAGTCTGTTTGTGCGAGCAGGATGTACGCGAGTGGAAAGGAGCGAATGTGTCGAGAGACAGAGGAATCGTTTACACGCGAATGGACGAGCACAAATCGGATAG
The DNA here is from genome assembly GCA_025502685.1 of Pascua sp. PH4015B. Classification (NCBI taxonomy): domain Eukaryota; kingdom Fungi; phylum Basidiomycota; class Tremellomycetes; order Trichosporonales; family Trichosporonaceae; genus Pascua; species Pascua sp. PH4015B. The sequence goes on along the minus strand of JAMFRD010000088.1, from coordinate 6,002 downwards.
GTCGAGCAGATCGAGAGGAGGACTGTCAGCACGCATTTCTCGGGCCACCAGCAAAGTGCGCACCTTCTTCTTGCCGAAGGTCTGGACGGCCGACATTTTCTGTATTGCGATTTCGTGCGCCACGGGACGAGTAGAGCAGAGGAGAAAGAGGGGAAAGGAGGGATGGGAGCGTGCGGGGGAGATATCGCAGGTCGAGCGACCGGAGTTTGGAGTAGGACGGGAGGGGGTTCGTCGAAGGGATCGGTGAACGCGGGAACGGAGCGAGGAGCAGTTTCGAGCGCGGAGATCAAGCACGAGCGATGGACAGCGTAGCGGGTAGAAGTACGTCGGAGCGCGGGAACACTGGTCAGCAAAGTCGTCTTTGTCGTTGTCGTCGCCGTCACTCACTATCTTGCTGTATCGAGACCAAGATGCTGAACGATTCGAGGTCACGCCCAACCTCCCTGCGACAGCATTCCGACCGGCCCCCCCTCTCCCTCGCTCGCTCGTACAGTCGCAACTCTGGGTCCGCTCCAAGCCTCCATCCAATGGCGAATGTGGCACACGTGGCAAACCGCCGACACCAATTCTTAGCGCCGACACTTGCGAAAATTGAAAACGGCCGAGCCCGGCTTTTGGTGTATTTGCTTCCGCCACACCTCCAGGTTTGCCACCCAGGGGGATGCAACCAACTGCACCTGGCACGCACACATCGTCCACGTAGCCAAGTTGCACGCCTCGTACTTGACGGATTTGTTGTCATCCTTACTTGGTGCATCGTTCGCCATGCCGCCATGCTCTTCGGTGCCATACATATCCCCTCACCACCTTGCACAACCCCCGATGCGCCCGAAGCGCCGTCGTCACGGTTACTAAACCCACGGTACCCGGCTTGCCTGCTCCACCACCTGTCTGACAAAGCTATTCACTGCCCCGTTCACTCATGGACTGTGTCCTGGGACACAACAGCATCTGTTGACCCGCTCCCGCACCGCAGCTCTGATCACACTCTCAGCGAATCAATGAGCAGCTCAGTCCATTTGACCAGACCGGGTCGAGTGCAACAAACAAACATTCTGGCTAGAGCGCGTCACGGTCGCTAGTCGCTGTGATCTCTGCTGCATGAGCTCAAGCTATGCTGCTCACAGGTCAAATCGCGCATAGTAGCAGCATCTGTTACCTATCCCTGAGTGGTGATGAGAGCCCAACAGCGAGCGCCTACATGTGGCACAACAGCCTTTGGACCGGCTTGCGTCGATGATAGCGCTGGAAGATGTCAGGTGAACTAGGGTGGCCATGTTTTGGACTTTTACAATGCGAGCTGCAGGGCTGTACCTGTAGAGTGCCAGATTAACAGAGCACAGTGCATTGGGGTCGGGCGGTGGACAGGCAGGCTGCAGCTCGATTCGCCTCGTGGTTGTCAGTGGCATCTCAAACTGGAGGCAGCCCAAGCAGTGGCACTACGCGCGGCCCATGAGCCACAACCCGGTTTTGCCTAACATGATACTGCTAGTAGTCTTTCTAGTATACCATTCTCGTAGACTTGCATGCACATACTCTCCAGCCCACCATCTCGGTGAACCCCAATCCCAAGCCCTATACCGCCCAGAGGTGACGCCCCCCCCGCCCGCCGACTTATCCACCTGGGTCGTGCCTTACTGTAGCCTCCACCAGGTAAATTGGTCCCGCCGCGTCTTTCCGCAAAGTTGGACATCTCGGACTGACTTCGCAATAAGCCACAGCCACACCCACCTCAACGATCAACGACGAGCACGATGAAGTCGGCAGTCCGGCTCCCCCTGCGCCAGGTGAGTACGCACAGCGTGACGCTCGGCGTGTGTATGGGACGTGGGACACTACATTGGCAGCTGGGCGGGTATGCTTGGGACCATGCTAGTCTTCGGGATCCTTTCGGCCACCCAATTGTCCATCTCCGCCTCGAGCTCCTTTCACCCCCCTCACCGTCACTGTCGCTGTCGCTGTCGCTCGGTTGCTATCGCTAACTCCAGCTGGCGCGCCCACTTGCACGCCCACTCGCAGGCCCGAGCCGCTACCTCTCAACCGCGACCCCCGCACCGGAGACTCCCGCAGCGGCGGCATCGGAGGTGCCGCCCAACGTCACGTTCGAGGACCTCGCGGGCGCAAAGGCGCAAGTTGCGCTTTCGCTGCTGAACCGTGGATGTGAGTGCCGTTGGGGGTGAGGGGGTGTTGGCTGCATCTGGGGTGTGATTGTGGTCTCGTGGTGTGATTGCGGTCGACGCGGTTGGGAACCGTTGGGTTGTGGTTGCGTTTTCTGTTGGTGTTGCAGTGACTGTTCGAGTTCCAGTCGGGGACTACGCAACGAACTGGACAGGACACGGCGGGCTATCAGAGATGGTCCACGTAACCCGTGGCACGAGGGGCTCGGGGCGGTGGCTATCAATGGTCTATGGCCGTGATTGCGGGATGGGGTTGGTGCTGTGTTTGGGTGTGGTTGCGTTTACGTTTTGCTGGTGTCCTTGGGGTCGAGGACGGTACTGGGATAACGAACTCTACACGACACGACACGACACGGTATAAGAGACGCCTTCACAACGCCGCGAGCGCACTTTGCCTTGTGTGTCCTTCACCTCGCTAACGCCAGACGCGATCCACCAGAAGGACGGCGTGCACGCGCCAATCTTCACGCCCCTGTCGTCTCTCGCCTCTCACAACCCGACGGCCGCGGTCGACTCGGAGGTGTTAGTCGCGCTCCCCTCGTCGGTCTTTGACAAGCCTTTGCGCCGGGGCATTCTGCACCGGAACGTGGTGTGGTTCCAGAGCACGCTGCGTTCGGGCAACCAGAGCACCAAGACGCGTTCGACGGTCGCGTATTCCGGGCGCAAGATTCGGCCGCAAAAGGGCTCTGGTCGGGCGCGTGCGGGCGACGCATCGTCGGGCACGCGGCGGGGCGGTGCACCGATTCACGCGCTGCACCCGCGCGACCACGCGCAGCTCTTGCCGCGTAAAGTGCGCGAGCTCGGTCTCCGGACGGCGCTGAGTGCAAAGCTGAATTCGGGCCTGCTGCGTGTTGTAGCCAGTGTGAATGAGCAGGCGTGGACGGGGACGAACGACGCGGTCCGCGCTATGGCGGACGGGTTTGGGCTCGACCTCGAGGCGGAGGCGGGCGCCATTGTCGAGTCGGAGTTGGAGGCGGAGCCTGTGGACACCGAGGGCGTCGTCGAGGCTGCCGCTACGGCAGAGGCTGAGGCCCAGGTTGAACGCGAGGCCGAGACCGAGACGGAGGCTGAGGCCGAGACCGAGGTCGCAAGCGACCGCGCCTGGATCGAACGTTTTGGGCCCAAAAAGGACCTCTCGGTCCTCTTCCTGCACGCACCCACAAAGGACCCCAAGGATGTGGCCGACTTCTGGCTCCGCGTCCGCAACATCCCCGGCATCGAGATGCTCCCCACCGACGAGGTGGTCGCGTACGACGTGCTCAAGTACCGCTGGGTCGTGCTCGAGGCCGAGGCCGTCGACGCGCTTGCCGCCGACGAGATTGTCTGCGAGCTCAGCCCCGAGGTCGAGGCCGAGCTCGCCCAGTTTGAGGCGCAGGTCGAGGCCGAGGCGCCCGTCCAGCAGATCAAGCTCGGCGCATAGGTTGGACTCTAGCCGATGCCGTTGTCTAGATCATCAACCTGCACTCACTCGCCACCCATCGCATGCCTCTGCCTCGGCTTCTCAATTATAGCATACACAACATGATGCACTCATACCCCTCTGTGTCTATGCCGTACGGCGTGCTAGATGTACAGATGCTGGTCGGGATTAGGGGTGGAACTTGTGGGACTGTGGCTATGGAGTGTGTGTAGATGCAGGTTTTGCGCTGGTGTAGTCGCCAAACGCATCGTCGTCGTCCGAGTCGGCCTCTGCCGTCTGCGTGTGTCTCCTGGTCGCGCGCGGGGATACGCGCGGAGAGACGGGCGAGAGGGGCGCGTCGTCGTCGTCGGTGACGAGCAAGAGGCCGCCGCGCTCGCCCCGGCTGTCGTGCGTGCCGCCTACGCCTTTACGCATGCTCTCTTCGTCGTCGTCCACGTCGCCGTCGTCGCTCACACTCCCCACCTCCCAGAGCACGCGGTCGCGCTCGCCCTCGCCGCCGCCCTCGCGCCCGTCGTCGCTCAGCTTTGCGGGCGTGTGTGCGTCCTCGGCCGTCGACTCGCGCGGCTGCATGCGCAGGGCTGGGTCCGGCTCGCCGTTGCCGTTGTACGGATCCGCGCCCTCGGGCTTGATTGACAGCAGGACCTGGACGCCAGTCAGTTGGGGTTTCACAGGCAGTGGTTTGGTACCCACGACACCGCCAATGAGCACGCTCATGGACAAGAACGTCGCGACCAGCACCCAGCGCGCGTACTGCTCCACCTCGTCGTAGAAGATGAGCGAGTTGATAAACCTGGCATCAGCCACACACGATCCGCCACACAATCAGCCACGCTCCACGTACCCAAAGATGGTGTACCCGGCGTAGAACAGGGGCACGACCACGACCGTGTCGGCACACCGGAGCGCGCGGTTCAAGCACACAATCTGCGCGACGGCGGTGGCGATGACGAAAAGGAGTGTAATAATGGCGGAGAAGTTTACAAACACATGGCCCGGGAGCCAAAAGAGCTTGACAACAGCTTTGGTGAAAACCAAACACAGACCTGCGAGGGTGCCGCCGGCGACGGCCCACCCGATGCCTTCAAACCACGCGACGCGCGCATCGGGCGTGCGCGCAAAGAGGCGCTCGAGGCGGGCGAGGACCGTCGTCTCGGCTGCTGTCCAGTACGCGTGCCCCCGCTTGAACCACTGCGACACGCCCCGCAGCATGCCCAGCACACCCTCTGGTGGCGCCGGGGCCCGCGAGCGCGACGTCGGCAGCCCCAAAGTCGGGCTCGGTAATGGCGAAAACGACGCGCGCGACTTGGATACCTTTGCAAACAGGTCGGATACGACAAATGTCCCAAAGATGAAGGCGCACAGGGTGAAAAAGTAGCCCAGCCACGGGCCGCGCGACCAGAGCCGATTCAACCTGGAGGTCAGTATGAGTCGGGGGCCGCAACTCACTCCTCGACAGTCAGGTCCTGCTTGAGCCCGTGGTTGATGCTCGAAAACACCACAATCAGGATGACACCGAGCACAATCAGTGCCGTTCCCCGGATATCCGACTTTGTCACCGCTGTGGTCAGCGAGAACACGATACGCAGCGGGTTGCTAATTGGTCGTCGGGACAGGCCGTGTCCAGCCCGAACGACTGGCCACAACGACGCGTTCCACTCATCCGCTCCCACGACTCACGCGTCCCGACCAAGAAGTACGCAAAGATAAAGTTGAACACGAGCGCACTCGCACCGAGCGGCGCGACCCAATCCGGCCGCAGGTACCGGAGCGCCAGCGGCGACCCGACTGTTGTCAGCTGCGTCGGATGCGTCTGGCTTACATAGCTGGGACGCGCTGGGATGTCAGCTTGGTGCCATGGTGTCTTTGCGGCTTCATAGCGCAGAAGGTGTGTGTGGGTACCAGCGGGCCCGATCGCAGCTCTGTGCTCGATGAGATGCCCGACCCCCTAGTCTGCCCCGTTGCACGTTTGGCTGCACGCGCCTCGCGTCCACGATGCCCGGCCGTCATCGTCAACTGATGGGGCCTTGTGTCCTTTGACGGCACCGGCACACCAGCCCGCGCACATCGCTTCACAGCAGCGTCCCTCGTCGCCCTCTCCTCGCCGTACCCAGGCAAAGGCCAGTCTCCGTACCCAGGCAAAGGCCAGTCTCCGCACCCAGGCAAAGGCGACTAGACAGTCAAAGACCCACTCACATGTATATCCCCATACCCCCAAGCCACAGGGGACGCAGGTACTCTTTCCGCCGCTGCCGCTTCGGGATGCCCTGCTGCTGCTCGTGGTCGAGCTTTGTAATGTTCAGGCCGAGCGCGTTGAGCACGGACGCGCCGAGGACGATGAGCAGGCCGATGATTGCGTTCTGGTGTGAGTCGGGGGTGGGGGGGTGGGGGGGTATGGACGGGGGGGG
>JAMFRD010000087.1:87215-102801 GCA_025502685.1 Pascua sp. PH4015B | reverse complement strand
CGTGGTCGTGGTCGTGGTCGTGGTCGTGGTCGTGGTCGTGGTCGTGGTCGTGGTCGTGGTCGTGGTCGTGGTCGTGGTCGTGGCCGTGGTAGTGCACCCGCTGACAGACAGCACCGTCCAGTTTGTCGGCATTACGGCCTTCCACACGCAGATTGCCGACCCGCTCATTGGGGGCACGTACATGACGGTGAGTACTTGTCGTGCATTTGGAGTCACCCGTGCTCGTGTGCTTGTGCATCCTTTCATCCTCTCCGTTTGATCCCTGCTTTGCCTTGTCTTGCCACGTTGAACGCTGGTGACTGCTCCTTTGGGCCTCGGTCTCCATGTCCTCTGTCCATCACCACGCTCATATGCCCTCCGCCTCTTCCGTACCACCCTCCCCAACCCCCTCTCCCACCCCACACCGCCCCGCCCCTAACCACCCCACACAACCTCCCGCCCACAACCCCCTAACCACCCCACACAACCTCCCGCCCACAACCCCCCCCCCCCCCCGGGGCCCTCCCCGCAACCCCACCTAACACGCCAGCTCCTCAACACCGTCTCAAACCTCGGCGGCACCTGGCCCAAACCCCTCATCCTCCGCGCCGTCGACCTCCTGACCGTCTCGACCTGCTCGGCCACGGGCGCCGACTGCTCCACACCCGTGGGAGTCGCAGCATGCACGGCCGCGCAGGGCACGTGCATCATTAAGCGTGACGGATACTATGTCATGACTCTGGGTTGTGTGGCCGCGAGCGCGAGCTTGTTGGTGTATTATATCTTGCCGACTGTGAAGCGGTTGACTTGTGAGTTTTCGCTGCCGACGTGTAATTGCAGTTGCAGTTGCATATGCAGTTGCAGTTGGGGATGCAGTTGAGAGGATACAGTCGAGGATGCTGACAGGCAGCACTACCATTGTCCGCGTGGCGCGTCAAGATCCCCGCCTAACGTCTTGGTGTCTTGGCTCTCATCTGTGTCTTGTCCCCATCTGCAGTGTCCCATGTCCGCGCGTCCCGTGTCGTGTGACCGCGCCCTAGAGGTCTAGTACATTATGCATTCATCTTGCCTGCAATTCTACCCGTCCTCTAGACGTAACCCCCCCCCCCCCCCAAGCGCCTCCACTCCTCACCACAGCGTTGTTCCTCACGCCCGCCCTCGTCCTCGATCTGCTTCGGCCTTCGGCCTCCGCCTCGTCTCCGCCTACATCTCCACATCCCCATCGCCCTTGTCCGCAACGACGAGCTCGCGCACCGCGCGCACCTGCTCGTCGAGCCCGGCGTCGACGAGACCCGTAAGCGACGCAATCTCGCGGGCGTGGTCGGCCATGAGCGCGTCAATGTCGCTCGACGGCAGGGTCGGGAAGCGCGCCGCGAGCTCGGCGGGTGTGGGTGGTGTGCTGGCCATGCGAGGTGTGAGGGTGAAGTTTGGCGGGAGGTCTGGGGTTAGTTCTGGCGACAAGGGGTTGGACGTGCGTGCGAAGGCGGTGGGGAGAGTGTAGGTAGTTTTGAGAAGGTGTACCAGGTGGGAATCTACGTTCCAGGGATGGATGACGGCAGACATGCGTGCAGGGGTAGAAGAGGATACCATCCACTCGCGCAATAGCGCCTCTCGACAGCAAACTCACCCATCGACTCGAGCGCGCGCAGCGTGGCATACGTGAGCGTCTCGCGCTGCAGGCCGCGCTGGGCCTCCTCGCTGCGCCCAGACGTGTTGGCAATGTTGGCCCAGCTGCGTGTCAGCGTACATCCATGGAAGTTCAGGAGTGCAGAGCCTCCCCTGTGAGGCAGGCCCGCCTCACGCTCCTACTCACTCGTCGGCAACATAGACCCGCCGCCAGACGGACAGCAGCGCGACCTCCTTGCGACCGGTTGGTAATGCCTGCTGTAAGCGGATCTCCCCAAGAGGGGTGCACAACGTACCGAGTCACGCGCGATGCACTCGAGCGCCGTGGCGGCCTGGTTGTCACGGTCGTCGCGGTCGCTGTGGTCGCGGAGCGTTAAAGCGTCCACAATGCCCTCCGTGTCTAGTGCGTCGCCGGCAAGGACGCGCTTCACGAGGCGCTCGAGCAGGCTCTTGAACGCCGGCAGCGGCTCGAGTGTCTTCTGTGCCGCGACATAGCCCGAGGCTGATGGGCGGCGGGGGTGGCCAGTGGAAGGAGCAACAGACGTAATGTACGCCTTGAGGGCAGACTGCACGCCGATGCGCTCGAGCTCGTCGTCGATGCCTGGCGTGAGCAAAAGTGGTTGGAGCTGAGCTTCAAACCCGGGTGCACCAGCTCCAAACTCACCACTAAGGAGACGCGTATCCGCCGCGTCGCCGCGGGTTTGCACCTGTGCGACAGCCGCGAGCTTGCCGATGCTCGCCACGAGGTGCTTCTGCGCGAGTGACTCGGTGTCCGCCTCGACGGCGACCAGAGCCGTGGCTGCTACACCATAACGCTTGCACGCGAGATCGTGGATCCACGACAGCTCGGGGTGGGGGTATTTTGCGAAAAAGGCTGTAAGCAATGAACCGTACACCTCGTCCTGGGTCAGGAGCGCGTGCAGCTGGCCTGGCGGGTCAGCAGAGTTCGTCCGGAGTTGGCGACCCACCCTGGTCAATGTACCACTGGTACAGGACAAACGCAAACTGCTCGCCGAAGCGCTCAATATACTGCTCTATCCGCTCGGGTCCAGCAGACGACAAGGGGTTGTGGCACAGATACACAAGAGTCGGGAAGTCGTGATAGTGCTCGGCGAGTTCGTACGCATCGTCAACGCGTTCAATGTCGACTGCTGGGTCAGTTGCGGGCGTTCACGAGCGGAAGTGACCCACCAAGGGGACGAATGATCCGCGGCTTGAGTTCCTCCCAGCGTTGGGCAAGGGATAGGCCCTCGCTGGGATCAGCGCCGCCATTCACCTGCCTGGAAGACGTTAGCTGGGTACAATGGTCAAAGCCCAGTACTCACGTCGACGACGTCCTCAACTTGTCGTCCATGTTTTCACACAGCTCGGCTGCGAGTCTCGTCATCTGGAGCTTGAGCTGCGCCTGGTCCTTTTGTTGTTGCACGAGCTCAGTCGTAGCGACGGTACCCGCTGGTGGTGCCTCGTCGACGACCGAGCCAAACTTGCGCGTGCGGTCCTTGATGAGCTGTTTTGTGTCCGCGTAGAGCGCGTCGAGGTCGTTGATGATCGGGTCGGCTGCAGTCCACAGCTCAATTGACGGGTATTCCGTGTCCACGTTGTAAACATCCTTCTCGTGCGCACGGAACTGAGTCGCAGAGCGAAGCACAGTGACGAAGATTCGGTTCGCCTCGAGCACCCAGTCAGACAGGTCCGCGTTGGGACCTGCAGCGTTGACGGCCGCGCGGAATGTGGCATACACCGTGTCGAGAAGTCGGTCGAGGTTCATCACCTCCTTGCGGAAGAAGAGACGGACAACGTCGTCCTCGGCACCGCTCGCGCCGCCGACCTCGTTCATGAGCATCTCGATCGAGTCGGCCAGCAGGCTCTGTGGAGTTCGCGTGTGCAGTTTGCTGTGCGGGTTAGATTTTATCCAATGTTCATGACCCACTCCATAAGACGGTTCTGGTAGTCCCACAGGTCAATCGCCGCCTTGACCTTCTCGGCGTGGCTTGACAGGCGTCGGCGAGAGTCCATTGGGAGCTGGTGTCAGCTGTAATATTGTGTCATGTGAGCTTACCAAGCTGAGGACACCATTGCGATGGATAAACGTCATGAGCTCTCTCAGCCTTGCCAGACGGTCTGTAAGCTGAGGGCGGGTCTCGAAGATTGCTGGCATGTACGGCGAGGCTGGAGTCAGTTACCCCGAACGAAATGCGGCAACTCACAAGACGAAACAATCTGTGCGGACACCTCCTCGGCAGCCTGCGCGAGGTCGCCCTTGAAGCCAACCGGGAGATCCAAGGAGAGCGGGTTCTGTTCTGTCAGTTCGGCCGTGGAGGCAACTCACGTCGCTGCGATCACCAAAGAAGACGGCTTGTTCGATCTTGGACTTGATACGAGCAGTTGCGGATGCCTGCGACGATCTGGAGAGGTTAACCGCCGTACGAAACGCTAACCACTCACAGTTGACGGGTTTGCGTTGCGCTCTCGTTGACCTCGATTGTCATCATGCCTCCACTCGCGGCCATGGCGACCAGCGAGGACGAGCCTGGGGTAGTCACGGCGATCGGAGCGACGCCAATGAAGGCGTTGTACGCCGAGTCCTTGAGTGTGACAGTATCCTCGTAGGGCGCTGTTGTCAGCTGATATACACGATCCATGCAGCAGCTCACTGTTGGACAGAGAGGCCATAACGATGGCATCGGCAAACCGAACGAACGCCGTCTTCCCCCCCAAGGGAATGTACAAGCGAGGAACGTCGAGCATGCGAGGGTCGGGATGCTGTTGGTCAGATATGCAAGCGCATAGAGTTACTCACCGCGAGGTACGATATGTGCACCGCGTCGCCCATCACGACAGTGTTCGAATAGGCGTTGTTCTCAAATGGCACAATAGCATACGAGTTGTGCCCGCGGTGGTGTGCAGACGACCCGTGGTGTTCCGAGTACGAGACGAGCGCTGCGAGTTGGTCGGGGCTGGAGGTGTGAGCGATCATGCTTACTCAAGCACTTGCGACGTACCCAACAGCAACCAGATCATTGAGCTCGAGATGGACGCTCCCCGATTGCCAAGCGCGGTTCTCCTCGAACATCGAGCTACCAATGGATTCACGTAAAGAAAACTCCTGTACGAGCTGCGTGTAAGCTAATTGCACATTAACAAGTGAGCTCACCCTCACGCTGCCGTCGGGGCCCATTGTCCACTTCTGGAGAGTGCTGCGGCCGAGGAGGTACGCTCCGCCTGTAGTCGGAGCAACGGCGACAACGCCGTTGCGCTCTGCGCTGTCTGTGAAGATGGTGGGGCTTGCGCGGTTGAACAGACCTCCGCTGCGGGTGAAGGGGACGGCGTGGGGGACAATGCGACCACCAACGGGGGCGATGGTGATGCGCCATGCGGTGCTGGCCGTGGTAGTGAGGACAAAGGTTGTCGCGTCAATCTTCCAGAGACGCTCTGCAAAGTCGTCTCCGAGGTGAAGCTGGACGGTCTGGAAGCGCTGGACGTTTGCGAGCGCAAGGCTCATGCTCTCCCAGAAGCGCAGCTCGCCGGTCGCCGACACGAGGAGCAGGCCCGGCTCTGGCCCGGGCGAACAGAACGCTGCCAGCGCCGGCGGAACAGCAGCGAGGTGCGATCGCGTCGGCTGCGGGGCAGGGAAGACGTACACCGTCGGCGACGAGTGGGTGCGCTTGGCATAGTTCCAGGCTACGCACGACGACGGCGTCGACACGAGCACAAACCCGGACGCCGTGTCGATCTGCGCCGCGACCGAGTTGACAATAAAGTCGGCGCCGCGGACGAGCTCTGCCACTTCACTCGGCAGCGCGCCCGTGGCAATGACCGCGTGTCGTTCGTCCCGCGACCAACAGACGCGGTCACGCTCCCATTCATCCCGCTCGTGTTGACCGCTCGCACGACGAACGGTCCGCACACTCTCGCCGGCTTCCGACACGGGAGATGTGGGGCGCATGCTCGACGTCCGCGAGCGAAATGCCGGCGTCCGCGAAGTGGAAGAAGCAATCTCGCCCGAAAACATCGAGGCGCGCGACCCGGGTGCACGCCCAAGCGTGCGTCGCGGCGCTCGCGACGGCGTGTTGAACATGGCGAGAGAGGTCGGGGTGGAGAGGGAATGTGATGTGAGGGAAGAATTAGAGGTCGAGTGCCCTTGTTGCTTGTTCGTTGTGGCTGCAGGTAGTTGACGATTTCAGTGAGCGTCAGTCGGTCATGGCAAAGCCCAGCCAGAAATTTGGTTCCGTGTTTGTTGTGAACGTCCAGTGTGGCATTTTGGCAGCTGAGCAAGGGTAGAGCCACCCATGCCACCGTGGTCCCCCAGCAGCCAGCTGCATGCTGCACCCTCTGCACAGCTGACAGCAACCCGGCTGTTTCTCCTGGACCCTTTCCCATGCTTCTGAACTCTTACTTCTTAAATCAAAGGACTGTCTGAACCGCTTGGCTGCCTTTGGACTTTGGTAGACCTACCACATTCGCCAATTACAACTGCCTGGCTGCGCCGAGTTGGTCGGATACCTCGAGTGCCTTGGGGCGTGCGCTTTGGCCTCTGCTAAAGGTCACCTAGTGCCTTATGGCGTTCCACACACCCACCCACTTGCTTCTCTCTGAGTCCCCACGTCCCACTATTCCTGCGTTGCATGCGTTGGTGGGTGTTTGGGAGGTCGTGCAGCCATGTCGCTCTACTTGTTCTCCTAGCTCCTGCCGCCACACAGGCACACCCCACATCCGTTACCATTCACAATGAGATCAATGGCAGCTGGCCTTCACAATTAGCTGTGCGACCCTTAGCACAGTGCGGTAGTGCCATGTATCTTCTGGACGCTCGAAACTGACTTGTCACCGTGGCGCAAGTCGAACAACGTGAACAGTATCATTCCGGCAGCATGTGCAGCATGCAGCACCAATGCACCAGTGGAACAATGCCCACGCCCCTCGCGCCCTTGTTTTGCCGTCGGCACTTGCACTGTAAGCCCGGTGCACGTATGCAGCTATGCAGGGTGTCAGCCTTGTCGATACGGTACCTTTCCGAGTGGAAAATAGCGCAATTGCAAGGTGAAGAGGTCTGTGCAGATCGTTTGCCTAACATGCCCGGCAACGGCGCGCACGCACGCACAACGCGCACGACGCGTGTCGGCCGTGTCGGGAGTGTACCACCACGATCACCATGTTCCCCATACTGTACAGGCCATGGAGGCCACTCGCCGCGGGCCACTGGACGCTGGACGCTGGACGCTGTACCACTGTGCGCTCTGGGGCCAAGGGTGAGGTAGGGTACGAGGGTATACTAGGGTGACATGATGATGACATGCGCCGCGCACATGCCACGCTCACACAAACATACATGCAGCACACACGCCCCAAGCGCGCACACACAGGTACTCCTCCACACATAAACTTTGCCGTATTGTTTTCTGTTCTCGGATTTCTCGTATGCTCAGCGCGCCCACCGCTGCCCACGGCGCCACGGCGCCCCTCCCTCGTGTGCTACGCCGTCGGCAAGCCCCAGACGCCCCGGACAAGCTCCGCAATTCCCACACGCCACCGCGCGGGCCGTCTTTACGCCCCTTGTCTAGGGTTTTGCTGGTTGTACCCAGCTGACTGATAACGCCAACGTCTTGTCTGCAGATCAGCGGTAGCGCGGTAGCATATCGTCACTTTCCATGACACTGCCGCGTGCCCCATCTTCTTCCTTCCTTCCTTCCTTCCTTCCTTCCGCCCTTTCTTAGTTCCTTTCCCCCGTTCAGTGAAAAAGCGAGCTGTTCTCTCCTCATTCTTCCTTCCCGCCAACCTCTCACCTTCCCTCATCCTCCATCCACCACCAGCCATCAACCTTCCCTCACTGTCGCCATCTTGCCACACACTCTACCCTCTTCCTCTCTTCTGCGTCGTCGCCCTCCTTGTTTCAATCTTCATAGCCATCCGCACGTCGGCTCTTCCTCGTCATGACTGGCGCCGCACAGGTCACAGTTAAGCCCAGCGAGCCCCCAGCGACGACGGTCACCCCTATTCCGAGCGCACACCATGCTGCCGTCAGCAATGTACCGCCTTCCCCTCTGTCGGATCCGGGATCGTCCCCCTTCACGGACTCGGCACAGAATCCGTCGTCGCTCGCGGCGAACGACAATGGTTCGTTGGATGTCGGGGAGGCGGGCACGGGCATCCCGCTCGCTCCCGCAAGCCACCCGATCGACTTCACCGTCAAAGAACATCCGATGTTCGCCCGGAGCCCAGAGCTGGCAGCTCTGGTCAATGCGGGCCGCAGAGAGCTCCCGCTGCCGATGTCGGACAAGCTCTTCGCCGAAGTAATCGCCCTGCAGGACGAGGCTCTCGCAGAACACAGCAGTCACCCTCTTTGTCAAGATGTCGTCACAGCCGAGGATGCGGCCACGGCAAGAGACGCGGCCCTCGCGGCGCCGTCCAAGTCCTACGACCCCGAACGGCTCGCTCGATGGTCGCTCCAGGTCATCATGTCGCACCACTGTATGTGTTACAGTCGGCGCCGTGCACGTCGTGTGTTATCGCTGACCTCAGATCACCACCTCGAGGTGCTTCCGAAAAGCGTTCACCAGCTCATCGGTGGCCTCATTGTCAGCAGTCGCGCATGGGACGACAAGGCTCAGATGGATGAGCTCTTCGCATATGTTCGATACTTGAAGACGACCTTTGCGACCGTCGAGGAGACCGTCCAGGCGACTCTAAATTTCAAAGAGCGCCTCGCTCAGCTCGAGTCTGATCAACTCAGCAACATGAGGAAGCATGATCGGCATGATCGCGCCGCCGAGGACCTCCAACGCGTCAAGGACCGTCTCGACTCTGCCGCATCATCCGACGCTATCAACTGTCTCGACAAGCGGCTCACCACTGGGCACACGGCGGTTGTCGACAGGCTTGAGAGGGTCGAAGCCGACCAGGCCAAGCTCGAAACCGTCCAAGCAGAGCATGTAGCAGTGAGGAAAGCCCTGGCCACGGTAAAGGACCAACTCAATACCATCAAGGAAGAACTGCAGTCCCAGCGCGACCAGCATTCGGCCGACCTGAAGAAGAAGGACACGGAGTATGCTGCGCAATTGGCGAACCTCCGTACCGAGCTGCGAGACGAGCTCCTGCAAGCCCTCGCGGAGCGGGATACACTCAAGGAAGACAGTGCCCACGTCGAGAGCAACGTCGAGGTCAAACTCGGGGGTCTCATGACCGAGTTTGGACACCAGCACGACGGGCTCGAGACGAAGCTTGACGCGCTCGAGACGAAGCTTGCCGAGCAGAAGGCGTCGCTAGAAGCTCTGCCGACAGCGTTCGTCGACAAGCGCGAGTTTTCCAGTTGCTGGTCGGCACTCAAGACGGAGGTCGAACAGCACCACGGCGCGTTCCAGAAACACATGGAGGAGTTCAAGAACCACCGGAAGACGTTTTCGGGCACCGCTACCGAGACTATCACTCTCCGCACCGAGCTCAAGGAGCTCAAACGCGGGGGCGGCGCGGGTGGCGCGGGGGGAAGTCAAGGCAACAAGGAACTGGTCGAGCGTCTCGACAAGATGGACGCGTGTGTGGGCGACACGAACCAGCGTCTGGATGCGACCATCACGCGTGTCGACGTAGTGAACCAGCGCGTCGACGAGACGAACCAGCGTGTCGACGAGACCATCACCCGTTTCGGTGAGACGAAAGAGCGTGCCGACGAGGCCGTTGCGGATATCAACAAGACGAAGGACGGTCTCCACAAGGTGATCGCTCGCCAGGACACGATGGACCAGGGTCTAGAAAAGGCCCACAAGCGTCTCGACGAGACCCACGAGCGGATTGACGAGGCCAACCGGCGCGCCGTGGCTCGCGCTAGCCGAGAGGACGAGCTCGCCAAGAGTGTCGAAGATCTCAAGAAGCGATGCAAGGACGACCGCAGCGCTGCCAGCCACAAGTTTGACAACTTGAACCAGTGCATCGAAGAACTCAAGGATAACATCGGCGGTCTGGCCGGCCGCATCACGGCTATCGAGGGCAAGGCCAAGGCAGACGTCGATCTGGATCAGCTCAAGGAGTTCAAGTCACTGAAGGCGGTCGTCGACGACGTCAAGGTCAAAATCGACCATGTCGCTGTCAAAGTCGACGCAGAGGCCGAGGTCGACTCTATCAAGGCCGAGTTTGAGGCGGTCAAGGAGACCATCGACAAGGCCATGACCGACATGGCCAACAACGACGTCGAGGCTCGGGTTGACAAGCTTGAGCGCACCGTCGGTAACCTCATGGACTCGAACGAGGATAACTCGCGTCGCATTGTCCATGTCGAGACCTTGAGTGGGGCAATCGTCCCCCAAGTTCGTATTCTCATGGAGGAGTACGAAAGCGCCGAGGCTCGCTTCGCCAAGCGTCGCCGCGAGTCGACTGGGTTTGAGGGCTCGACTCCGGCAGTGTCCCCTGCGGATATTCGCTCGGCCATGCCCAACTGGGGTACACCCGCAACAGCCCTGCGACGACAACCCGGAGATGGGTATATGTTCTCGTCAGGACCATCAACGTCATCCATCGACACGTATCCGCAACCGCCGTCCGCTTCGTTGACGGGCTGGAATGGGATCGCCGTCCCGCCGTCGAGTTCCTCGATGGCTATCGACAGTCTGATCCACTCGTCGCCGCACCTCGCCTCGCCCGCCGTGAGCAAACCGGGACCGATTGAGAAGCCCAAGACCAAGAAACGGCGTACCAACGCAGACGTCACGCCCAAGGACGTTGCCGCCACAGACCTCACAGCCACGAACGTCACCGCCACGGACTCGAACCTCCAGCCCAACGGCTCCGGCTCCAATCGCGAGTCACCCCGCTCCGCGCCGCAGTGGGCCACCGAGACCGCTTCTCTGCCAAACGACGACGGCGGTACCTTCCGCGCCCGGCGCTCGACGCGGGGTGCGTCGGCACAGGCTCAGGCCCAGGCATGGGCAAGCGCGTCGGCCCCCTCTCCGTCTCGTCAGGCTCCCGCACCCGCCGCCACCTCGTCAGACATGGCGCGCACGCGGTCCGCAGATGCGGCGCCTCCTCTTCATGGCCCAATGGTCCCCCCTGTGCACCCACCCGCCCCGGCCTCGGGCGAGCTCCCCTCCAACATCTTCCCTCTCTCGACCGCGCCGCCGGGCACGGTCCAGTTCCCCCTGACCATCGCGGTGTCGGATGGTCGCCAGATCTTCGTCAAGACCCGCGGTGAGATCTCCAAGCTGGCCAAAGAGAACCTCAAAATCTTCGCCATGTTCCTCGGCGTCTCACCTGAGGGCACCGTCAACACGGTGCGTGATAAGGTGCGCGACGATGTCAAGCGTCGCGAGTCTGCTCCCGCCAAGCCCCGCGAGTCGGCTGAACGCGACGACGACGCCGACGACGAGCACGAGGACGACGGCCAGTAGAATGGTCGCCACCACGTATCCGTCCTGTCGGCGTCTGTGTTCTTTTTGTGTTCGCGTCTCGCCTCCACCGCCTCCAATGGGACGACTGCGAACCAACCATGGTCCCGACCAACGCGACCACCACGCCCTGTACATTACTCTGTGAATCCTTGTACTCAGCTTGTCGATGTCATGCAACTGCCTTCTCACTCTGGTGCTGGCCCGACTCGTACCCCGTCACGTTGTGGGCTCTCTCGTGAATGCCGGGCGTTGTACCATGTCACGTTCGGGGTTCCAACTCCACGGGAGCACAGGTTAGCAGATCAGCACAAGGATGAGCAGGCGTGAGAAGTTGGCCGACGGGATACATCGCCCCTCTGCATCATCTCCACTGACATCTTCACTGGCATCTCCACTGCGCATCTCCACTGCATCCCCACTGCATCCCCACTGCATCTCCACTGCATCTCCACTCTGCATCTCCATTCCGCGCCCCCAGCGCACCACCGCCTACTCGGCCTTCTTCTGCTTATCAACAGCCGGCAGCTCGGCGCCCGGGTTCGGCCCAATGTCGCCCACGTCCGTCTGGCGGTAAATGTGCCGTTTGCGCTCGTACGAGACTGACGTTAGTCCACTGTCCACCTCACGGCACCATGTCACACAGCGACCCCTGCACCATGCCACATCACTCGATGGCGGTACTCACTGCACTCCCAAAACGCATCGAGGGCGCCAAAGCCCACGACCACATTCCACAGGATCCACTTGACGCGCGCGCCGGGCGGCGTGCCGTGCTTCCCGGTGAGGTGGAACATGTACGCGGGCTCGATGACGAGGTGCTGTGTGTGAGCGCCAGCTCCAGGGCGGACGTAGTGAGGCTGGGCGGGGGGAGGGGGGGACGGGTGACTGTTGCGGCCGTAGTTGCCCGTAGATCCAGGATGGTCGACTGTTACTCACCAAAGACGCAGCAAGCCACGCGGCAACCGTCAACGCGTGCCGTCCGAGATAAAACGCAGTGCGCTCCCGGAGCCAGTCGGCGTACGTGCCCGTGCCCCAGAGGGAGAAGAAGAGGGCGCCGAGGGCGATGATCGCGGGTGCCGTGAAGGGGAACAGGGCGGGGCGCTTGAAGTAGCGTACGGGCGGGGTTTCGGGCTGGGGTTGTTAGTTGGGCCGGGGGGGGGGGGGGGGGGGGAAGGGGGGGGGAGAAGGGAGCTGGTTGAGTGATGGAGAGCGATAGGGGGTTTGGCGATAGGGGGTTAGATGAGGGGCAGGAAGTGAGGGAGGAGGGCCAGGAATGGAGAGAACGGCTGAGCTAGGTGAGAAGGTAGGGGACGAAGGAGGTGCGGTGTGTGAGGGAGTCGAGGTGGTGGGTGGGATGTGACACGAGTGAAAGGGGTGAATGGGGTTGAGAAGATGAACTAGTCGAGGCAGACGATGTGGAGTGATAGAGGGGCGCGGGAGGGCACTCCGAAGTTGAGGACAGAGCGACGGCTAAGGCGTTGATGCGGGGCAACAGCTCCAGCGAAGACAACCTGGTCCGAGCCTACCTCCCCCTCGAGTACAATGACGCGGCGAGAAACTACTGCTAACACCAGCCTGCAAGCATCCCTCCGCAACCTCGTGTTCGACGTCACGCCCGTCGAACAGGTCAACTCTGCCAACGCGTGGAATGCGCGCTTCAACCACATTGGCAACATTGTCGGCTTCTTCCTGGGGTCGCTGCACCTGAACCAGATCCCTATCATCCGCCTCCTAGGCGGCGAGCAGTTCCGGCAGCTGTGCGTCGTCGCTGTCGTCTTCCTCGTGATCACCGTGTGGATTACGTGCTTTACCGTAGACGAAGACGAGCGGCCGACGCTGTTTGGCGAGCGTCGAAGGTGAGCAAACCTTACAGCTACCTCGCCGCCAACCTCTAACACGCGTAGCAAGCTGCGAGACATGCTGCACACGATCCACGAGGCGGTGCTCAACCTGCCCAAGCCGGTGCGGCGCATCTGCATGGTCCAGATTGCTGCGTTCATGGGCTGGTTCCCATTCTTGTTCTATGCGACCACATATGTCGCCGAGGTCATGGCGTACGAGACGGGCGCGCCGCCCGATCTCGAAAAGTCGACACGCGCCGGCAGCTTTGCGCTCTTGATCCACTCGTTCATTGCGATTATTGCAGGCACCATCCTCCCGCACCTCTCGGAGCGCGACCACCGTTTACTCCGCCCGCACGACCACGGGCCCGAGGGGTGCCACGACGAGGACGGCGAGGACGAAGAGCACGACTCGGAGCACGAGCGCATCCGCCTCATGGTCCAGCAGTGGAAGTCGGACGCCGCAAGGAATGGGAAGCCCCTCAAGCTCCCGACCAGTGGGTTAAACCGAGACTCACGTCGCGCTCACACCCCAGTGCCGTTCATGCTCCGCAACATCTGGACGGCGGCGCTCGTCCTCTTCTTTGTCCTCATGATGTCGACGTTTGCCATCGTCAACGTCTGGCAGGCGACAGTCATGATCTCCCTCGTCGGCATCTGCTGGGCTGTTGCGTGCTGGGTGTGCGTATCGTGTCCGAACAAAAGCTGACCCGAACCCCACCCCCCGCTGACTCGCAGTCCATTTGCGTTAGTCTACACACCCTCGTATGTGACCATACTGACCCCGCCCCGCACAGAATGATCATGGAGGTGAGCCACAATCCTCTCCCGCACCACCTGACATCCAGTTCCTCAAGGAAATTGACATATCGTCACCATCGTCGGAATCCACAGGCGCCCGCCAAGCACCCACACGCACCGTGTCCATGGGACCAGGCAACCACTCTCACCCGTCGTCGCCCGCCACCGAACGCCGCCCGCTCCTTCTCCGGAGCTACTCGACGGCCGACCTCGAGGCCGCGTCGGCCGACCTCTCGGGCCAGGGCCCCGTTGCCGGCGGCACGATTATGGGTATTCACAATCTTGCGATTGTCGTGCCCCAATTTATCGTGAGTGGCCGAGTGTTTGGTGCGGGTGTTGTGATTTCAGAGTGGTGTTGTGATTTCAGCGGGTGTTTGTCCACGTGCTGGATCCAAGTCCTTTTTCGGCGTACTTGGACATGTACAGTACCATGCGGTGCTCAGCTGCTCATCTGCGCCTGGTGCACATTTGAGCTGTAGAACTTGGGCGCGCTACCACTACTCCATCCGAGTGCTTGATTCGACCTCGTCATCCAGCATCACGCCTGCCTCTGCGCTGCACCCCAGTTGCCCAAGTCGGCCTCACCGGCCTCATCTTTACCACCACCGCACCCTCCGTGACTACCCAAACCCCTGGCCCTGCCCACCCAACCAAAACACTCGTCCCCACATTACCCCTTGCCCTAACACCAGGTCGCCATCGTCGCCTCCATCATCTTCCGCCTCTCCGAGCAACCCCAACAGCAAACGCAACCCGGCGCCATGAGCGGCGGTGGCGGGGGAATGCACGGCAAAAACGGCGTCGCGTGGGTCCTGCGCTTTGGCGGGCTCATGGCGCTCGTAGGCGCGTTCATCTGCCGCAAGGTCCCGCCGACCAAGACGGAGAAGGCGATGAGGAGGCGGTTGGCCGAGATTCGCGCCGAGGCGGATGAGTGTGAGTGAGGGGGAAGGTGTGAACGGGGTAAGGGGGAGGGCGGGGGGGGGGGGGGGGGGCTAGTGGGGGCATTGGTTGGGGGTATTTGGACCACAAGGGGGAGAGGGGAGGAGGGAAAGG
Source organism: Pascua sp. PH4015B (assembly GCA_025502685.1). Classification (NCBI taxonomy): domain Eukaryota; kingdom Fungi; phylum Basidiomycota; class Tremellomycetes; order Trichosporonales; family Trichosporonaceae; genus Pascua; species Pascua sp. PH4015B. The sequence continues at coordinate 88,127 of JAMFRD010000087.1, read as the reverse complement.
GAGCCAAAGGACAGAGGTGAAGACCCACGGAGAGAGAGGTAGGGCTTGGCGGCAGAAATGCCACCGTGGAGGGTGAACGAGCTCTCCGTGCCCAGACCAAACATGTAGGACGAGTAACGCGTATATCAGAGTAGACCGATGGACTGTTGTTGCCACCTCTGGACGCGTGCGAGATAGATTGCCGTCGGCTTTTCTCGACAGTGGTACTATATTGGCCTTGCCGGACGAAGGGGTGAAGACCACAGGGGGTAGGCTGTGTGAGTGTGGGGGGAGGGGGGTGGTTGTCAAAAGGACGTGCACTTTGCTTTTGGACAAATGAATAGAGCTGCTACCTGCTCTTCCCCTCGATGGTTGGGGCCACACAGCCGCGCTCGAGGCTCAGAGTGGTCTCCAGTTGCCGCACCTCGCACATGGCCGGGTGCTACTTGTAGTTTGTCCTACGTTAACAACAAGTTGAGTGCATGAATGCTGGACTTGCGCAACTCGGCATCCTCGGCATCGTACCGAGTTGCCGAGTAAGCCGAGATTCCATCGATTGTTGACACTTGACAACGCAGCCGACATTCCAGCTTTGTCATCCACCGTTGAGGGCATCAACCCCGTCGGCGTTGACATTATCCACCCACCACGCGCTCACTAGATCCAACCCCAGCGCTCACTCTGACCCTTCGCTTGCCGTGCCCCCATCGTGCCCGCGTCCGCACCGTCGAGCCCGTGCCCGTGCCCCTGTCCACCATGCCGCAGATTACCGTGCACCACCTGCAACACTCGCGCAGTCTGCGCATCCTCTGGCTCCTCGAGGCGAGTACGAGGCCCCGTCGCCATCGCCATCGCCATCGCCGTCCCGTCCCCGCCCCGTCCGCCCGTCCGCCCGTCCGCCCCCTTCTCCCCTCTACCTCTTTCCCTCTCCTC
>JAMFRD010000087.1:0-87205 GCA_025502685.1 Pascua sp. PH4015B | reverse complement strand
GTTTCCCCCCATCCCCTTTCCCCCCCCCCCTTCCACACCCCCCCCCCCCCCCCCCCCCAACCCCCGCACTCCCGTTCCACTCATCCCGACTGACGACCAGGAACTCGACCTCCCCTACACCCTAACCCTGCACCGCCTGCACCACGGCGTGCCAACCGGCACCCTCGCGGCCGTCTCCCCGCTGGGCCGCGCGCCGATCGTCGTCGTCGACGGCGAGGCACTCACGGAATCGGGCCCCATCATCCACTCGCTCCTACGTACCTACGCCACGCGCTCGCCCTCGCTCGAGTCCGAACCCTCGCGCAGCTCGACGTGGTGGAGCCACTTTTCCGAGGGCTCCTTGATGGTCTTTCTCCAGCCCGCGCGCTTTCTGGGTCTCGGCGCGCGCGAGCTCGCGCCTACTCTGACGGGGCAGGAGAGGCGGGGGGCGGCGCGGCTCGTGGGCTGGTTTCATGAGTGGTCCAGGGCGCACGCGCAGAGGGGGCTGGATGCCGCCGAGGCGTGGTTGGCCGAGCACGAGTGGTTTTCGGCCACCGAGAGTGTAGGCGAAGGTGATGTGAGCCATTCCCCCAATACTGGCTGACGCCTAGTTTATGATGTCGTTCATCCTCAACTCGATCGTGTACGGCGGGCGGCCCGGCAAGCCGGCCACGTACGCGCTCGGACCCGCGAGTATGCGCTGGCTCGCGCGGGTGCGGGCGCGGCCGGCGTGGCAAAGGGCAGAGGCACGGATTGCCCTGGCTGAGGACGGGGCCAAGCTCTAGTTGTACGTGTGTTGCTAGCGGGCCAGGGCGCGGTTGTGGTGGCGAGTGGAGAGTTGTACTTGAATGTAAACGCATTGGCACCGTTCGCCTCGTTCATGACGTCCACCGCACTGTATGACCTTAACCCCACCTCGCGCTATCCCCGGTCTCCTTCACCTCACTCGCCCAACCCCTCCCCAACTCGCCCACATACTCGTACTGTACAATACAAGATGCATGATAACCGCAGCCATGCAGCACCCGGGAGACACACCCCAGATACTCTACGTCTACGTATCCATGTCATACTCCATGGCGATAGCATGCAGGTCGATGCCGTACATGTTGAGCTCTGCATCGGCATCGTCGCCGTCGGCGCGGCACTGGAGCCCGAGCATGGCATTGTAGTCGTCGAATGCAAACACGGGCTTTGTGCGGCGAATGTCTGCGAGCATACCCTGGGGCCCGAGCTCGAACAGGCCCCAGAACTCTGCGGCGCGGAGGAGCTGGGCCTCGCCGTCGGGGGCGGTGGTCATGATACCCCTGAGTGTCTGCTGGAGGGACAGAATGTTGCGGCGCATCTTGCGGACGCCGGCGGCGTTGGCGCCCTTGATCGTGCGTGCGGCGTGTATAAACATGTGGTTCATGAGCGTCGCGAGGCCGCGGAACATGAAGCCCTGGTCGGCGGCCGCGAGTGTGCGCCGGCCAATGCCGTCGAGTTCCATGAGCGACGTGTTCAGGTCGACCACGTCCGGGTCGGGCTCAAACGCCTCGCTCTCCAAGCGGTAGTCGCCCTTGTCGTCAGTAAACCACAGGGGGGGTTAAACTCACCCTCTGTAACGACGCGCCCAGGTTGCACAGCACGCGGCACCGCACCTCGAGGTGCAGCGTGTTCATGGCAAAGTGGATGAGCTGCTCGTACGTCTGCACAATCGTCGAGAAGCGATCCGCCATGGCACGCGTGAGCGGCAGACGGGGTCCGCGCGACCGGTCCATTGGCAGCGCCTGCGGGTTCTCAAGTGCGTCATCGTCCACGAGCTCTTGCAGCTCCATCAACTCATCCAGGAACCAGCGCATGCTCGTCGCCAGGTTACCAATGGCCTCAAGTCTGCGTGCAGAGTACAGCAGCTGCGACTCGAGGGGCCACTTGCCGTCCAGCAGGGCCAGCTCCAGCTTGGTCTCTTTGGATGCTCGGCGCTCAGTGTCTGCTGGCTCCTTGGCCGACCGCAGCTGTGCCAGCGCCGCCACCATGTCTTCCCGCTGCGCCCAGATTGCCGGAAGCGCCGTGCCCGCGGTTCCATCGACCTCCTTGACCGTAACCAGGTCTACTGTGAGCAACGCGGAAGAAACCACCCAGACTCACCCTTGAAGCGCGAATTGCACTGCTGGTAGTACTGAACCACCACGCCGATCACTAAGCGGCTGTAGTTTTCACGGTGGAACGGTGTCTCTTGCAGCATTGCGCAGAGACTCTGGATGAGTGCCATGACACGCATGCTCGACTGCAGCGTTAGTGCCATTCGGGCCACACGATCTCACCTTCAAGGGCGCCTTTTCAAGACCCAGCGATGGCCGGCGGTCGAGCTGGAACGCGTCATAGCCCGACACGGCGTACTGGAACGAGGCCGTGACCTTTTCGTCGAGCTGGGGCAAAAACACGTTTTGGACAAACTCTTCGAGCACAGAGCCAAACTGGGACATTTCGTCCTCGAACCCTGGAGGCACAATGGACGTGGTGCGCTTGATGAGCGACAGCGTGGGCTGGAACAAGACGGTCACGTTGAATGGGTTGGCCGGGATGAGTGTGCGACGCGTATTGTTGGCGTAGCGGTCCTCTGCGGCCGAGTTGCCACTCAAGACATTGACATTGTCTCCAGCCTGGAGATTGATCAGACCAGGTACAGACGCACGCAGCGTCTGCTTGAGCCCGTCGTCAATCTCCTTGATTTCGCTGTTGACGCCGCGCATGTCCGTGTCGCCAAACTTGAACAGCTCACGCTGCTTGTCGCGTACAAGCCGGCCCTCGCGAAGCACCTCGTTGATGCTCGGAATGGCGTTGAGGCTCCCAGCAGCTCCCTGCGACTCGTCGTTTAAATACGCTTGCAGGAGAGACCGCACCTCTTGCTGCACAGGACGCCAAATCTCGAGGACAGGGACGTTGAGCGGCGCATCCGTCTTGCTCGAAGACTTGAAATCGCGCCGTGAAGAAATCCACTTGGCCACCTCGTACACTGCGCGGTGGCCTTCGAGAACGGCCACCAGCTTCGAGTACAGCGTCCAGAAGAGGTCGCGCAGAATGACAGCATGTTTTGGCGGACCGCTCGACTCGAGCGACACGACGACACGCAGCGTGTCATTGTCAAACAGGGGCATGCTCTCAAGGTCGTGCTTTTCAGCAAGCATCAGGCTTTGTGGCTTGGAAACTGCCATAAACTCTTCGTCGCGTTGATGTGCGCTGCCTGTTAGTTTGGCCTCGACACATGGCTGTCTCACCGTTCCTCGACCTCATCCATGGTCGTCTCGATGAGGGTATGGATTTCTGTGGGTACACGCTGCACGATCGTGTCTAATGCCGAGCCTAGCTTGCCGAGGGCGGCCAGCGCTTCGATCAGCGTCTCCATGTAGGCAAACGAATCGAGCTCGCCATTCGAGTTGTCGACGTATATCGACGATATCGAGGTGACGGATGTTGAGCGGGTCATGTTGGCAGAGCTGCGGCCAGCCGTGCGTGGGGCGAGGTCATTCAATATTGGCTCATGGTTGGGCTTGACCGCAAGCGATGAGAGGTAGCTGGAGAAGCGCGACGTGCTGCCATCGGTGCCATTCGCCTGCTTTGCGGGTATGGTGTCGGAAATTTCGTCAATCACTGGCACTGCGAGGTCAGACGCCAATCTGTACTGGGGACCCACAGCTCTGTTGTCCTGGGACATAGGCCCGCCAGCGCGCCTCGTTATTAAACGTCTTCAAGTAGAGATGATTATGCAATTCTTCAACACAGATATCCACCAATGTCTGACGGTCAGCAGCGTCAGGGCTAAGCTAAGAGCGACTCACCCCCTCCTGGGACTGCAAGTATTGTCGGAGATCAGATAGCGCGCCGACATCTTGCAAGTCTTCACGATTAATCGTCTTTTTGCTGTGGACGAGCAACAGAGCCGCTTGCAAGAATCGTTTCTCGGCAATACACGCTTCGAGCTGTTCGGGAACCTGGCGCACCTCGTCGCTAGCGCGGATGAGCACCGTCATCACGACTCGAGGATTCTCTTGCCGACTCACACTAGATCCAAGACCTGGAGCATTTCGCGGACCATGCGCTCGCGCGCGCGGACGCTCGCGAGCTCGGCCTTGCGCTGGCCGCTGATCCCTTCGCGGGCCTCTTTGAGCGCCTCGCGCGAGCTCTTGACCTGGGCCTGTGCACGTTCGAGCGTGGCGACAAAGTTTGCGTGGGTCGGGAGGGACGCTGCAAACGTCTGAAAGTGGCCCTGGACGGCTTTCTGCAGCGATCCCGAGAGGGCATTATGCACGTCGTTGAAGGCGTACAGGTCGGGGTGTGAGGGCAGCGACGCGCTCGGCTGGTTTGTGAGGAGCGCGAGTGCAAGTGAGGACGGTGTGAACTGGTGGGTCAGCAAACGAGAACGTACGTCACCCACATCTCCGTCCATGACAAAGGGCCAGTCCTTCTTGATGGTCCGCATGACCGCTACGGCATCAGCACCACCTTGTCACACGTCTCGGACACGCCGCGCGCACCATCAATCTCGGCAAACTTGCCGCCGCCGACGCCCGTGCCGATATCGTCCCACGTATCCTTTCTGGGCTGCTGGGCCTGGCGGCGTCGGGGAGGGCGGCGCACAGACTCCTGTTCCCTGTCTCGGCTCTCCTTGCCTGCAGCCATGAACGCAGCGGCAATGCCGCGGAGCTTGTCCTGGTCGCCTGCGGGCGAGCGGGCGTTTGCGGCCTTTGCGGAATCCATCGTCCCCTGGCGCGCCTGGGAGCGGGCGGCACGGTCGGCCGCCCACGGGTCGCCCGCGTTGCCGAGGGCCATGGCGGCGCCCTCGCCTTCGTCGATGGGCGTGATGGGGGTCACGATTTCGTCACCATTGCTGCGCCCCAGGTCGCGCGTGTTGAGCCCGATGCCGAGGCGGTCCGATGACGACTCGGGGCGCCGCGCCGACCGTGCGGGCCGCGTCGGTGATTCCTGCGACGGAGACTGGGAGAGCGAGGGCTGCGTGACATGGGACGAGTATGACACCTGCGGGAGGTGCGCCGAGGGCGGCTGCGGACTCCGGTTGCTCCGTGAATAGCTCTGGCTCTGGCTCTGTCCGTACCCCGAGCCGTAGCCCTGGCTCTGCTCACGGTTGTGGCCGTAACTCCCCGACCCGTCGCTCACGCCCATGCGCGACATGCCCGCGGCCAGCGCAGACGTCGACGCACTCGGCGACGTGCCATAGCCTGAATCGGTGCGTCCATAGCCTGAGTCGGTACGTCCGCCATACCCTCGCGAGTAACCCCCGTCGTCCCCCGCAGGTCGTGGGTTGGAGATCTTGTACCGTGACGACGACGAACTGTAGTGGTGCGACATGGCGCGTGTCGCTTCGTCGGGCCGTGGCGCTCGCGCTGTGCTGGACGGCACAAAGGGGGCGGCAGAGGAGAGGTCAGGAGGTGTGTAGGGGGTATCGAGAGAAAGGTTGCTCGTGTGGTGGACGGAATAGTAGTTATGGGCGGTATCGTGACTTTGGTCGACGTTGATGACGCGCCCCCAGTTGGTCGAGTGCACACGCCTAGAGTAGACACGCCTCGCCGGATGGCGACCGGATGGCCATGGCCGGATGCCTCGGCATGACAGGATCGACACTTCGGAAGCAAATTAAACGTGAGCCCCACGTGGAGCGAAAGCCACATGCTGTTGCGAGCCTACGCAGGAGCACGGCGATTTCGGCATTAGGAGCGAGGGTCGGTGGTAGGGGTGGGGTGGAGGTTGTGTCCTTGTCCGCCTGGGTGCAAGCCGCTGGGCCCGCTGGCTGTGGCTGCTGGGCATGCTGGGCGTGCCTACGGGTGATGCCTGGTCTACCTGGGCCAACCAGGAGTTGCGAGTTGCACGAGAGAGTTGGGCACCAGAACACCACAACCAGAGTCACTGCCATCACAGCGTCGGCTGACACCATCCCCACCACGCCGACCGACACGCGACAGGCCGACCCAGACACCAACTCGTACTCTCCCCTTCCTCTCCCCTCGCTCCCCCCCTCACCCCCCCCCCCCCCTCCCCGGCCATGTCGACCCACCGCCGCGCTGTCCAGGAGGACAAGCCGTACCAGGACCCAAACCCGCTCCCGGACTCGGTGCCCCATGTCGACGAGCTCGGCGTGACCTCTGCGCCGCTCAAGAGTGCATCGTTCTTCATTGGCGACTACTGCCGTGAAGTCAATGGCGAGTGTCTTAGATCGTCGGGGTGGAAGGAGCGGGGCGAGCAGACTGAGCTGGGTGGGCAGAGGGAGGGGAGAGGGAGGGGAGAGGAGGGAGCTGGACGACACTGCAAAGGCATGACGAGCGAGGACGGAGCGGACGCCGCGAGGCCTAGCTCGGTCTGGCTGTACACAGGCGGTGGTATCTCTTCACGCCTACCGTCTTGGGGATGCGCTCGGCGCAGCGGGAACTCGTGAGGGGTATCAACTGCCTCCTTCGGTCGCGGCATGTAGAATAACATGTCGCCTTGGGTTGGAGGGGTTTGCAGCGTACCAGCCTGCCACATGCCCTCCACAGCCTGGCGTTTGCGCTGTTTGACCGTCATGGTGTCCCGGTCGCGGTGTCCTGGTCACTGCCGCCTCCAACCCGCGCGAACAAGCCTGCCCAGACCGTGACATTACGCTCCCCATCTCTAGCTCCCCAACCACCTCGTTAAACTTGCGTCAACGCCGGGCCCCCGCTAACCCGCAGAGGACTTTATGCTGTGCAAGAACGAAAACCGCGATCCGGCCCACTGCCTCAAGGAGGGCCGCAAGGTGACGCGCTGCACGCAGGAGATTGTCGGCAAGATCCGCGAGTCGTGTCTGGCCGAGTTTGACGCGCACTGGCAGTGCCTTGAGAAGAACAACCAGGTGCGTGTGATGTGTGCGGGGAGGGAAGGGACATGGAGGGAGGCCGGGGATGAAAGATGTGGGCTGGCGGTGCTGGACTGTTGAACGAATGGTTTGGGTGTTGCGGCCGCTCGGGCAAGCTGAGAGGGAGCAAGGCGCATGGGTATGGCGGTTTGTCATGTGGGCTCGCGTGTTACCTGTTGCGAGCCTCGCGTTGTTGTCGAGTTGTCGAGTGGGTCACCCTCGTTGTCGTGGGCTCGGCAATGGAGCGGGGTGTCGCGTCAACTTGATTCGCCTCTCTCCCTCTGTCTTTTTGAGTTTGGACTTCGCCAGTTGCCTCGCCCGTGTGGCGCTGTTCCCGAGTTGTTGAGGTGGTCTGGCGTTGCTTCTCGAGTTTCTCGACAGGCCTTTCGACTGAGCTGCTTCTCTACCAAGCTGTTTCTCGAGCTGTTGGGTCTGGTGTCTCGTGTCGTATGGGTCGCGAGCCGGGTCTCCACTCGTGCCGTCTGGAAACATCTCGCGAACAGTCATTTGGCACCAAGCTGTTTCTCTAGATGTCAAACAGCTTCTGGTTGTCGGGTGATTTTACCAGTTGATCGAGATGACCAAGTACCGCCTCGTGTTCAACCGTCGCTGGGGATAGCGAGGTGGCCTCACTTGCCCGAAACCACCTTCCCCAGTCCACATCCCTTCCTCACGCCCCCCCCCCCCCCCTCTCAAGCAGCCCAACACAACTCAGCCCAACACCCCAACCCAACCTACCCCCCCCCCCCCCCCTCCCCCCGCGGCTCCCGGCCACCACTAACACCCCAGTACTTCCAAGCCTGCCGCAAGCCCGAGAAGGCCCTCAACCAGTGCGTCTTCACCAAGCTCGACCTAAAGAAGAACATTCCCGGGTCGCCAGAGGGCGAGCCCCAAGTGTTTGAGAAGAAGTGGCCCATCTTTACCCGGGTCCAAAAGTAGACGAGCACCAAGAGAAATACGATGCTACTGTAGCTTTTGGCGGCGGGCGTGTCCTGGGTGTCGAGGGAGGGAGCTAAGGACGGATGCAGGATCGAAATGCATGGTGGCAGAGGGCCGTGTGGCTAGCTGGCGGTGTGGTGCTGTGGCTGGGTGGCGGTGTTACTTGTCTCGACACATTGGCCAGACGTATGGCGAGCTGGCGGACTTGTGGACTGGCGGACTTGTCGGCTGGCCGATTCTGGACTGGCGATGGAGAGAACGGCTACAACGCGCAGACTCGGGGCTCAACCCACGCCCAGCCACTCTTGCAGCCTCGTCACCCAGACTAGAGGGATAGGGATACATTCGTGCTACACCTTTTCCGTACCACGATTCCCCCGACCAAGACCACCCAGACCACCAAACCAAGATCACCAACAAATCCGCCTACGTCTATACCATATCCCCCATGCGGAGGTTTGCAATGTGGAAGTTTTCGCCCAGGAGTCTGGGGGTCAGTAAAACGAACATACGAACATGCTGCAGTACGCAGTATCGGAGGTGCCACACGCACGTCTTACAAGCAACGACAATGCCGTCGAGACGCGACATGAGCGCATACACGGTCGACACGCCGAGGGCGTAGCGCATATAGTCGTCGCTCTCGAGGACTTGGACGGTGACGAGGGTCGGGGCGTCGTCGTCGTCGCGGGCGGGGTCGATGGGGACGTCGATGCCTTTGTACTTGTTCATGTGCTGGGGTTAGTGGAGGAAGACAAAAAAAAGGGGTGGGGGGGGGGGGTGTTTTTGGAAGAAGACAAAAAAGGGGGAGGGGGGGGGGGAGTGTCTTTAGAGGTTGGACGTTGGGGGTGGGGGTAGGAGTCGGGGATTGGGGGTAGGAGTTGGGGGTTAGGGAGTAGGGGGTACAAGGGGGTGGGATAACCTTGGTGGGACGATTGGCCAAACGATGAGGTGGGTTGACTCACATATTTCGCAATGAGCGGCCCGGGGGTGATCTGGGGCAACGGGGTGCCGGCCTTGAGGGCCGCCGACGTCATGCTAATGACGGCGAGGACGTCGCCGATGAACAAGGGGTCATTGAGGCGCGTGCGCGCGAGCAGGGCGCGGCGCCAGTGCGCGTCCATCTGGGGGAGGAGGTGGTTGAGCTGGGCGAGGAGGGACATTGTGTCGACGAGTGTGTTGAGGAGGCCGCGATATGCGAGCTCGGGCCATGTGCCGCGGATCGAATACTCGTTTTCGGCATTCTTGTGGCGGACACCGAGCTGGGGTTAGCTGCGTGCGTGCTGTGTGTTTGGCAACGGGGTGGCCCACCTTCGTGAGCTTGGAGCGCGCGCTGATTAACTCTTTGCGGATCTGCTTGTTGACGTGCGGGTCGAGGACCCGGTGTGACTCGTTTGCCTCGGAGAGAATGTTGCACAGGATACGCCCGCTCTGCGTGATCGAGTTGGCGTACGCCTTGCGGATCGCGTGCTTGGCTCGGAATGTGGGTGGGACTGTGGTGAGCTCAGCCGGTTTGAAGCGGAAACGGAACTTGTACCCTTCCGGACCACTGCACTCACTGTACGACCATATCCAAGCACACGTAATGCCGACTGTGACGCACACAAAGCGGCGCCAGGCCACGTCCCATCCCCAGCGAGGAGGGCTGAGCTGGGCGACGATGCCGTTGAGGTATGACTGGGGGGTTAGAAGGGGGGCTAGACTACCAGACGTACATAGCCTGTGCAGGTGTCAGCGTCGTTCATGCAGCGTGGCCGACTCAGTGCACTTACCAATGACGAGACAGACAGACGTGGTGAACACGACCGACGAGAGTACGGGACCGGGCCAGTAAATCCGATAAAACACAATCGCAGGGAATAGGACGGCGCAGACGGCCGCCATGCCATAGGGGTTGCCACTACCATTGCCCGAGGCAACGTACCACGCGACGAGGCCGACGACGATGCCGCAAAATGTGCCGATAAAGCGCGCAATCCACGACGAGAATGTATCGCCGGTAAAGACGGCAAGGGTCATCTGCGCCATGATCGTGACCCAGATGCCGCGCTCGTTGAAGTAGAATGCCGACGAGTTGGGAAACCATGCAGGCATCGTCGTGAGACATGTCAGCATTGCCTGGGTAGATGTTAGCTCTACAATGGGCGGTTGTCTGCAGGCACCACCCTCGCACGTGTACACTGCTATCTGTGGCGAGTAGCATGGCCACAATGCCCCCCAGCGCCCCCATCCTCACCCCTCCCCACCCCCGCGCCACTCACAGCCTTGAGGGCATACATGCCGCTCTTGCCAAACACGACGTCCGGAATAAAAGTAAGTTTTGACAAGAGGACGAGCCACGGATTTGAAAACGGCTGGTAGTCTGGATTACGTTTCCTGACCTGTCCCAGCAGCTCGTGATCCTCCTCCTCTTCCTCTTCGAGGACATTGTCGTCGTCAAGGTCGTCGGGCGTATCGTGGTCGCGCTGGACACTGACGCGAAACTGCTCAAACAAGCGTGTGGGCTTGGGCCACCAAACACGGCGTTTCTGGCGCTTGGCATCAGCCTCGATAATGTCGTCCATGAACGCGAGGAGGGCCTGGGAAAACTCGATAAAGTGATACTGCGCGACGAGACAGTAGAACAAACCCTTGTGTTCCCTGCTGCTCACGCCGTCGGGGCCGTGCGAGGGGTCAAACAGGTTGCGGAAAGGGGCAATGACCTCCATGCGGTTCTCGCGGAACTCGGTGAGCATGACGCGTAAATGGCCGCGTTCTTTGGCGAGACCGCGCGCCTGGGCGTGCCGCCTGCGATCGCCGGTACGACACCACTGCAGAGTCGATTTTAGCGCCTCGCCCAGAGTCTTGACCAGCGGCAGGGTTCCCTCTGCCAGCAGCTCGAGCTGGTGCACTACCTTTTCTAGCCCCTCTTCGTCCCCACGTTCCAGGTCCATGTACCGCTGGCTCTCGTACACGCCGACGGGCTGCTGTACCTTGTGCAGACGGTCGAGTAACGACCGGTAGCTGTAGCTGTGCTTCTCCTTTGTGAACAGCCCGCTTCCGCTTTGGTCGCGGCTCAAATTGTGGCTACTCCCGTGGTGCGAGTGACGGTGGCTCCCGAGTCCGTGCTTGTGGGCAAACGCCATGTGCAGCTTGTGGGCGAGGCTTTCGTGGTCATGGTCGTGATCGTCATCATGCCCATGGTCATGTCCATCCTCGGAGCCGCCATGGTGCGAGTGCGGAACAGACGGGGGCAGCGAGTGCGATACCTGGTGGTGGTCGTTGCCGGCGTCCAACGAGTCGCGCACAAAGGACCGGGATCCGCGGATCGACCCAGGGCGCGAGGCTGGCCTCGACGCGGGCCGCGACGTCGAGGGCAGGTACGACTGTGAGCGCGACAAGGCGACTGTCTCCTGGGCGTTGAACGCGTCCGAATTCAGGTGGGTCCGCTGCAGCTTGTTGTGAATGACGTTGAAGAAAAACGACAAGCCCGATGCGCGGACCTGCATAAACGACAGTGCGGCAAAGAGGTGCTTCAAGTCGGGACCGGACAGACGGCCGTAGCTCAGATCGACGGCGAGGTAGCGCTCCTGGTTCTGCAAAGGCTGCAGGGCCGGGAGGCTTTGGAGGAGGGTCTGGCGGATCTGCGCCGAGCGGTCCCCCCACGCATCGAGCTTGTCCTCGAGGTCGAGCGGGCGCTGAATGTCGTCCCAGTCCAATGACGAGTTGCGCCGCGCCGCCTCATCGCTGACCGCAAACGTCGACATGGTTTTGGCTTCAGAGAACACCTGTTCAATCTCGCTCATGGCCTGTTCCAGGGGTGCGAGGACACCCGCAAAACGTTGTCGGAACTGGCTCGAGGCCGACTGGGGAAACACGAGCAGCGAGCACAGGAACGAGATGCCGGCCTGGATAGAGACTGGTTTAAACACCATCCAGGCGGACATGTAGTTGGGCACTGGGAAGAGGGGTTCCATGGTGAGAGTCTGGAGTGTCAGTGGAGGATACCGCTATACGGAGTCGACGCACAACACTAAGGAGAATGCAGCTCAGGACGATGGGGAATGTCGCTGGACTCGGCGCCGTGCGCTGCTTCCACCAGAGCTGGGATTAGCAGTGAATTAGTCCAAGATGGGGCACTTACGAGGAGGCCGGCTGCGACACAGAGGAATACTGCATTGATGATCGACGGCGCAGCCTCGAGGAACACGCCGTGGATGGCCTGCGAGTCAACTACTGCTACATGCACCATACGGTCGCTGAAACAGTGTAGCAGTGTACACGGGTAACACGCAGTGGTAGCAGCGTACGAGACATCACACTGGTAGCAGCGTACGAGACACGGCACAGTGACAGCAGTGTCCGTCCTGTTCTTGACGCACCAGCTGGGTTATTGACGTATCGCCATACTTTTCCTGCACCGCGGCCATCCTTGCTGGCGTCCAAGGCGTCCTCGTGAGCCCCGAAATGCGCGTGGAAATGACACACTGTCGTTAGCGCCTCCGCTTGGGTTGTCGGCACCAGGACATACCCAAGCCCAGGCAGCGGCAATGTAGACAAAGAGGTTGACGAGAGTCTCAAAGTACTGGATAAACGGTGTGCTCGGGGGGATCATGCACGAGACGATGAGCACGAGGACTGGGGTCAGCTTGCGGGGTGGACGTAGACGTACATGCAGCCTGGCCGATGGCCCTTCCCGACGCGGGGATGAGGACGAGCACGAACCCGATCCACATCTGCTGTCAGTCCCAACCCGTCCCAACCCTTGTCCCTCGTCCGAGCCCGACTACGTACCGAGAAAGCAACACGAATGACGACCTTGAGATCGCTCCAAGTCAACCGTGGCGGGATCCACTTGAGGTGCTCGCTCTTGAGCGCCCTTTGCGCGAGCGTCTTGGCACTGGGCAACGTGCGTCTTCGTCGGGGCTTGGCAGTGGGGCTCTCGGTGCCAGACGCAAAGTGTGTGTGCTTGACGCTGCCGCTCAGGCTCGGCCGCGGTGTGCCCCCCGGTGTAGTGCGTCCATTCGCCCCGGGTGTATTGTTGCCGTCTTTGCGCTTTCCCGTGTTGTCAGTGGGTGCAGAGGTGCTCTGCCCATACCGCCCCGGAGCGTCGCCGCTCCCATCACCGGCAACCTGTATGGGCTCGACGCGCGCCGACACGGGCGGGCTCGCGAGCCGCACCATCGGCCGTTTCCGATGGCTCGCGACGGTGATCTGGTTGGCGTCGTCGTCTGTATCCTCCTCTGTGTCGTGCTGCGTGACACGCAGAGCGGGCGGAGGCGTCCCCGGCGTCGGCGTCGGCGTCGGCGTTGGCGTGGCGCGGGGCGTATTCGGCGTCGCTGCGGGTGTGGGCGTGCGTGGTCGTGAGCGAGGCCGGGATGCGGGCCGAGCAACGCCGGCGGGTGTCTCGGCGCCTGCGGGTGTCGTTGGGGTGCGCCCGCCGCTGCTCCCGCGTCCGCGGTCGACGTCGCCAGAGTGCGAGCGCAGGCCGAGGGAGAAGCGCGAGCTCGGCATCGCGGTCCGTGCTGGTGGTGTGGGTAGGTGGTGGTGGGGAGTATAGAGTCAATCGAGAGATGGCGTTGGGAGATGGGCCTTGGCTGTTATTGCCCTGGAAGTGGAATGCCGCTTGGTGACCGCTCCGGTGTGTGGAGTCCCCACCCTGGCTGACGTACACAGATCCCGGGCACGTGGGCAGATATTTATATTTTGAACTTGGCCGGGTCAACCAAACAGACTGGTTCCATTTCTCCAATGGGACATGCCTCGGAAGACGAGATAACAAGGCCGTACGGAAGACTGTTCGGTCGCGCCCACAAGGTGTGTGTGTCCGCTAGCTCCGCTCCATGCTGTACGTTGCTTGTATGCAAGCCTTTAAAAGTGTGTGCTACATAGAGGGCAACAACGTCCACCACGGTGTGCGCGGTCAATGGGGGGCGTCAGTGGCTGGCGCAACGCCGCAAAGTGCGATGCGATGCTTGCAGCCAACCGCAGTGTACGCCATAATCTCGATTCGGGGCCCAGAAGTGGGTCGTGCTGCGCACCAACCCAACAGAGTGCACAGGTCATTTCTTCTAGAAGCTGAAGCCTCCGCTGCGTACTTACCCCTCCTCGCACCAATTCGGTGCAACTTATTGTGAGGCGCGACTGGCTGTGGAAGGTCACCTGACCTCGATGCACTCGACCACCCTACGCTCAGAGATCGGAAAATGGGACTGTTGCACTGGCAAGTGGTCTTGCACTGGACGCCCAAGCTCTCGTCTTGCAAATACGAAACACGGTGCATGCAGACAACTGCCGTGTACGCGGGGTACACGGGCGTGAATTATATAGTAGAGTTGTAATCCAAACGGTAGAGCGACGCCGATATTGCGAGACCGTACGAGGATTGGTTGAGCGGCCTAGAGCACAGGTGGTAGGACGATGGGCACGAGTAGAGATACGGTGGGCAGCAGGAGAACGAGGCGTGCCGGCGGATAGCTCGAGAGGGCCATCGCATCGACCCAGGCGCCATCGCGTGGACTTGATCGGTGGATATCGCGCCGGACGCGGTATCCAGCGTCAGTGTCGCCATTGCCATGTTGTATGTTGGCATGTAGGTCGTTCGCTCGCATTATGCCGTGGGCGATATGGGAGCCATTCGGTACGTGATGGGGTACGGTCTGATGCGGTGCGGTGGCCGATGAGTAAGAGCTCGTCGGTTCCCAACCTCATCCACCCCACCATCATCCCCTCCATCCCGCCCCCTCCACTCAACTCGACGGCCCCCCCCCCCCCTCCGCCGACGCCTACGCCTCCCTCTTTCATCCACCCCTTCCGAATTCACGCCTCCCCCATTCTCCACACCCTGTCTCCATCCAAGCCCTCCCTACCGCCAACGGCACAACTCCCTACGCCTCCCCCGCCCCAGCAGCCACAAGCGCCGGCGCCCTAGCGTACTGCGACGTCCGCGTCGTCGTGCGCCGCTCAATCCCCTGTCCGCCCTGGTAGTTGTCCGACACGCCCCCAACCGTGCCAGTCACGCGGCGTTCGATGCCCTCGCCGCCTGTGAAGCCGGTGGGCGGGGCGGATGTGGTCGTGGAGGAGGAGGATTTGGAGCCTCCGAAGATGGACTTGAGCTTGTCGAACATTGTCGTCGTGTGTGTGTGTGTGCGACGGGTGGTGGGGGGTAGTTCTGGTGACGGTGCTGGTCTGTAGTGTGATGTGAGGTATCAAAGTGGGTGGCGAGCGCGAGCGCATGCGAGCTCGTCCATATTTATCATCTTCACGTCGGGTATTCCACCATGACCGAGCCAGACTACTGTGTTGTCACCGAGACGCACCGAAGGTATGAGAGAGGAGACCGAGTGGCGGCCGGGGAAATCAACGGATTGTTCCTGAAATCCCCCTCCATCCCCTCGTGCCTTTTTGGCTACTTTGGGCTAGGTTTGCTTGTTTCCACTCTACGGCCCCGGGAATCCGCCCGCACTTCCGAGGCGGGGGCGGCCCCGGACTTTTAGCGTACCGGTATGTACATGTGGGCTTAGAGCCGCGCAGCCGTGCGGGGTCGGACGTTCTTTTTCTGATCGCTTGGCTTTGGGTTTGGTTATCCATCTGTGGTGCGCGCGTGCATGCCGTGTGCTGCGCGAATGCGGATGGCAGTGGATGGACTGGGTCTGCCTCGGGGATGCCTGCGCCACAGGCCACTGCTCTGACCTTGCTCCGGCATGTATTACTACTGCAGCTATATTGTACGACGGTGCCATGTGAGGCCGCGAACGGTTGTTGGATCAGATACAGAACGTGCTACGCGAGATGAGCGTCTTCAAGCTTTTGTCGTTGTTGGGACGGAAAAGGCGTCGCAATGGGCATGGCCACGGGCGTGTGGTGCTCGCGGCGAGGTAGTGAAGGCATGCTCCGGGCGTCTGGCTCCTGGTGAGTTGGCGACACTTGCTGATAAGACAAGACAGAGTAGATGAGATCAAGACGGAGTGTGTCACCCTGAACACGTACACGGCGTCAGATAAGGCGACGGAGTACGTGTTACGTGTTACCCGTGCTGTGTACCGTACGAGGTTGAATCAACTGCTCCAGAAGCCTGTAGAATCCAGACGCCTATGATGAGGCAAGATGCTACAACCATGCATGTGGCTCCGAAAATCATCTGGCCCCCAATCAAACACCCCAAACCCTCTAGGCGTTTAAACCATCCCTCCTCAACAACCCCCTACGCCACCTCGCCATCATCATTCCACTCGATGGGGGGCAACGGCGTGTCCCAATCAACCTCACCGACCTTGTCCGCGGGCAACCACTGGAACGCGGTGGAGAGGAACGCGCGCGCAAAGCCCGGGAGATTCGTCTCGGGGAGCTCGGACATGGCCCAGACGTCAAAGTGGGGCACAAGGCGGCGGAGGACGCTGTCCTCTACGGGACGGGGTGTGGGTGTTCGGTTCTTGCGCTTCTTCTTGGGCTTTACAAAGTCGTCTTCGTTTGGGGTGCCCGGGCCGCTCAAGCCGGGCGTGCCGGGGGCACTGAGGATGGGTGTACCGGGGCGCAGGGGTGTGCCGGGTGTTCCAGGCGTGCCCGGTGTGCGCGTCCCGGGGACGTAGCGGACAAAGCCCGGGAGGTAGTCGACGAGGTCGTTGCCGAGAAGCACCACGGGTGGGGACGCACCGAGGCGGGGTGTATAGTTGGTCGCGAAGAAGGACTCGTACAGCGTCTTGGAGCAGTGGGGCATGTAGACGAGGTGCGGTCGGTCGGCAGAGATGGGGTGGGCGCCGCGCTGCGGGTTAGAGGATGTGCAGGCTGGGTGTACGTTTCGTCGGGCTTGTACCTACCAAGTTGTCCTCGATGACGGTGCAGCCTAGCCCCTCGAGGACGCGCTTGTCGCCCTCTTCAAACACTGGGTCAAACGCCTCGATCACAGACGGCCCAGCACCGAGACCGGCTGCGAGCTCGAGGGCGAGTGCGAGCTGGATCTTGGCCGTGCGGTCGCTATATGGCTTGCCGAGGCCGAGACACAGCACCGCGAGATCGGGCACAGAATCACCCTCGCTCAGGAACATGCCGCGCAAACGGAAAAGTAGGTCTGATGGGTTAGTTCAATCGATTGAACCACACCCACCGGTCCAATGCTCGGCCCACTTGTCGACCATCTTTGCACAAATAGCCTTGATCTCGGCGACCACCTTGTCCACGTCGTCCTGCGTAATGACCACTTTTTCGTGCTTTTTGCCGCTCTTGTCTTTCCCCTTGCGCTTTGGCTGTACAAAGTGGTCGTCCTTTGCCTTGCCCTTAGGTAGTGGTGGCGGAGGCGCGCCGCCCTTCTTGGCGGCCTTCTTGGCCTCCTTTGCTGCCTCTTTGGCGGCAAGACGCTGTGCCTCCTCCTCGGCCTTCTTCTTGGCCTCGCGTGCTCGCCGCTTCTCGCGCTTTGAGAGCTCGGGCGCTTTTGACCCTGCCACAGATGGGGTCGCGTCAGAGTCGTTACCGTCTTCTTCTGGAACCTCTGGAGCCTCTGGATGAGACTCTGGTTCCGGTTCTGGCTGTGGCTTGCCCCTGGTCTTGGTCTTGACCTTGGGCTTTGGCGGGGATGGGGGCTCCGGAGAGGGTGGTGCAAGCTTGTCCGTCGCTTCACTGGGATGTAAGTGCGAAATCAGAAACGTTCAACTCACGCAAGCGATGCGTCCTCTGCCTCCAAGAGCTCCAGCTCTTCCAACTCGTCAACCAGCTCGTCCTCATCAAAGCTGTCCTCGTCCTCGACAGGCGTGCCATCTTGTGGAGTGACAAAGTCGTCCTCGCCAAACTCGGCAGCCTCGGCGCGCATCTCCTTTGCCATTCTGACTGTCAGCTACGACCAGTAGGCAACGCTAGCTCACCGCCACACGGCCTGCTTGTGCTTCTTGCTTCGCTCGTGGTTTGACCAGCTGGCCTCGGTGTGAAACTCCTTGTTGCACGCGACACACTCGAAAATCTCGCCGCCGGCCCCATTGTCCAAGCGGATACCCGTCCCGTCGCCCTCCTCGACATACTCGTCCATGACGTCTTCGTCGTCGGCGTCGGGGTCGCGTACACGCTGCCAGTCCTGCTCCTGGAACGCGGCAGCGGCCTGCATGCGCTCCTCCTCGCGCTTGCGTGCGGCCTCGAGATCGACGCGGGGTTCGCGAGCACTAGGTGTCGAGGTCCCCGAGCGCGAGAGCGGGTCGCCATGGCGGGCTTTCTTGGCCTGTGCCTGCTGGGCCTGGTACGCCTTGTACCGCGGGTCGCGGTTCTGGATGAACCCAACAAGCGTCCTGACCGTGTCAATGTATTCTTTGCGGTGCTCTTCGCGCATCTTCTTGTTCTCCTTCTCCATCAAGCGGCGGACGTTGCGGTCCTCGCCCCGGGCCGTGTCCCACTTTCCCATCCACTCGAACCGCTTCTCGGTCGTAAACTCGCCCCACGCGACGTAGAAGTCGCGCGCCCACACACTCCGCGCACGCTCCGCCTTGGTCGTGCCAGGCGGGGGCGCCCAGGGTGTGGTAGAGTCACCGAATGGCGGGTAGTGAACCGTCACGTGGTCCTCAGGAGTGTGAAGAGCCTCGTCAGAGGCAAGCACGTTGAACAGCGATCGGTACACGGAGAAGAAGCCCTGTTGGGTCAGTCGACAACAGAGTAAGGTGACCCACCTCGGTCGAATCGTCCATCTTGCGCGCGAGCTTTGGGTCAAAGAACCGCATGAGCTGTTCGAGCTTGACTCCCGGGTCGCCCGGTCTCCGCCGGTTGAACTTCGATTTGGGGTCTTTGGCGGCCGCATCGCCAGATCGGACATGGTCGTAAAAGTCGTCGTCGTTTGTCTCAATGTGCATATTCCGGTGCCGGTCGTAGAATGCTCTTTCCTACAGGGTAAGTGGGAGCGCATGGCAAGTAGAACGCCCAAACTCACATTGGGATCACTCAGAATCTGTACCCGTCAGCACAACACTTGCACGAGGGGCAGGCAGGCACGCACCTCGTAAGCTTGCTGGAGGTCGGCAAAGAGCTTTGTCGCTTCCTCGACGCGATGGGGGTTCTTGTCGGGATGGTTTACAAGCTGCTGGTAAGAATCCTCATTGCCTCTGCCATGCACGCGACACTTGCCGCCAGCTTCCTGTACGACCTCTGCGACGAGTCAGCACGCGTTTCAGGAAGGAGGAAGGACAGACCTTGATCTCGTCGGGTGTCGCCTCAATGTCCACCTGGAGGAGCTCGTAGTAGTCGATGGGTCCATCTTGTGCTGCCTCCTCTCCCGCCGAGGAGCGAGACTGGTCGTTACCCATGTCGTGTGCGTCAGAAGAGTGTAGATTGTGGTTTCAACAGAGCACGGTTGCTCGCTCTCCATATTTGGCACAGGACATTTAGAAACATCAAAGTGGAGGTCTGATAACGCCCACGTGGAGAGGCCTTCGAATGCCACGTCAGGAATTGTTTGCATCTGGGCGGGAGCGGTGGAGGTGGTCCGTGTTAGGGCAAAATAGTCCGCGATCCTCTGTGGTCCCATGAGATGGAGGGACACGCGCACCCGCGCTCAACAGAGTACTTGTCAACACGTCCTGCTTCTCGACCTCTGTCTCTCGTCGGCAATAGTGAGCACCCCTCCTTCCCATCACGAGCCCGCGCGCACTCTTCGCCCCTAGCCTCCTCCCCCCGCCCCCCACCCCCCTCCGCACCCCCCCCCTCGCACTCGGCAATCGCCCTTTAACAGCCGACTCCTACCTCCGCCCAACATGTCCACAACGCCACCACGGCGCAAGTCGCTCTTAATCTCGCGCATACCCTCGACCACGAGCATTGGACGCCCCGCTACCAAGATGCCCAAACGCCGCCCAGTGTCGATGGGATACAACAGCAAAGCGGTCGTTGCGCCCAGTTCGGCCCCTACGACGCCGTCTACGCCACAGAGCGCAGAGTACAGCGAGGGCGCGGCGGTGGGTTTGGTCTTGTGTGGCTTGTGGCTGACGACAGGGGTCGAACTCGGGGATGACGATGCAGGCCCTGCTTCGCGACCAGCAGGATGACATCTACCGTGTATGTCGAGTTTATGCGTGTTGGGATTTACTGACTTGCAGCTTGGGAACGAGGTGACTGCGCTCCGGAACGAGCTGGCGGCGCGCCCCACGCAGGAGGACCTGGACAGCCTGCGCGGCGAGTGGCAGACGTCGGAAGAGCTGTTTGTGCAGTCACAGAAGTACGTGCGCAAACGCGGGCGAGTCCTAATGGGAACAGGGACAACGAGCACAAGCACGCGCAGATTGAGAGCATGCGGCAGTACATCAAAGTGGGTCATTTACGGGGAAACCCTATGTTCGCGCTGACCCCAGACACTGGAGGGCAAGCTGGAAGAACAACTCGGCGACAGCTGGAAGGTAGGTCATTGCCCAGTAGTCAAACACCCCATTACACTGCTGACGTGCAGTCCTTCTGCAATGTCCAATCACCCATGACGCACTCTACATCGTTTGCCTCGACGACGCCCCTGCCCAAGCCGGGCACGGGACTGCGGTCGTCTGCGTCGCTGAAGCGCGCGAGCCGCAACTCGCGCCTGTCGACGGTGTCGACGAGCGACCCGCGCCTAGCCTCGCTCAAGGACGAGCGGTGCGAGAAGACGACGCCGGCGACGGCGCTGTCCAAGCTCGAGGGGATCCGCGAGAGCACGCGGTCGACGAGCAGCGACGACCGGAGTCTGGTCGATTTCCTCATCCCCTCCACGTCCGCACCGGGTTCGGTATCGCGCCCGTCGCCAAAACACATTGTCAACTCGTTTTGCTCCGACATGGCTGGGGGACAATCGCCGTCGCCGTCCAAGGCGTCCACGCCCTCGTCGTTTATCTCCTCCCCCGCCCACGCCCATCACGCCGCGCTCTCCCCGCAACTCGCAGAGCAGATTGCCTCCCTCGCGGCCATGATGAAGAGCCTCCCGTCCACGCTCGTGGCGCAGATCGAACAGGCCACCGCACGCAACGCCGAGACCGACGCAGACCGCGATGCAGACCGCGCCGCAAGGGTTGAGGACCAGAAGCGCGCCATGATCGAGATGATTGACGCGGCGGAACGGCGCGCAGACGCACGAGAGTCGCGCCTCCAGTCCATGCTCGCAGAGGTGGGTCGCGTGCGCGGATCGTGGTTGACATTACAGGCAAAGACGTGCAGCGGGCAGATGGAGTGGTGAGGGTGATACCATACGTGGCGGACTGCGTGCCATGTGGACTAGTGTCGAGACGTTACGATAGCATTGAGACTGGCGATAGCGTTTGTGGGACCGAGTGGGTGAATCGTGCCCAGGACTGTTGCTTGTAGGTAGTGGAGTGGGAGTGCATACTGCGATGAAGTGCATGTTATGAGGTCTCTTATACGTTGGGAAGCCTGACGAGTATGTTGACACGTTAGGCAAGCTTCCAGCAGTCTCTCAATGGACACAAGACCCGCTGCAGTCTGCCCACACTACCGCCAGTGCGACATGGCGTGGCAGCGGCGAGCGCACAAGCAGCCTTGCGAAAGCGACACAGCGACCAACGCGGCAGACCGGGTGTATCGGCATGCATAAAATACTGTAAGGTGGTATACTCGTACACATTGAAACTGGTGTGCATGTGCACCGGGCCTAGACGTCGACTGGGCGTCAGTCCCATACAGCTATTACCAATCGCCCAAGCACACTTACCATACTCAAGAATCGGCTCTCCCACCTCGTGGATCTCTGGAATCACGCACTGTGCGTGAGCAACCCGCAGAAGTCGAATCAAGGCAGCGCAACGCCTCAGCCCCAGCCCCAGCGCTCCCCGCCCCGCCCCCTCCCCCCCCCCCCCCCTGCCACCCCCATTCTCCCCAAACCCCGACCCAGACCCAGACACAGCACCTAAACCCACCTTGAGGTCGAACGCCTTCGCAAGGACAATCTTGAAGATTTTCTGGACGTTGATCGAGTGCGAGGTGGAACAAAAGATCTGCCGTGAGCTGTTGGCTGGCACTGCAACTCACAAGAGGGGCATGCATGGCCTTTGCAAAGCGCTTGGCCTGCTTTGTAATCTCCTCCTGCTCCTCGCGGGGGTATGTTGCAAAGATGTCGTACTTTGTGCCGATGAGCACTGGGATCGCAGTCTAATGGTCAGCGTGTTCGGTACGGGCATGACGAGGTGTAGAGGCGCCATGATCATCACGAGCACGGTCACTGCGAGGCAACGGTGGCGCCACTACTCGCCTACCGGAAAGCACCGGTCCCAACATCTAGGGACGCGTTGCTGTCCACGTATTGCGCAGCGGGGTGCCAGTACACACCTTGTTGAAGCCGCGCGCTTGCCGGTACCACTCCTTGACCGAGTTGAGCGTCGCTTTTCGTGTCAGGTCGAACATGAACAAGATGGCCACGGCGTCGTTGGAGACGAGCGGCAACATGGACACGAATTCGCGTTGTCCTCCGAGGTCCCAGATCTGTAAGGTGTCAGCGTCTTCAACAACACAGAAGTCATGTGGACAGGAGAAGCGCCATCGGTCCCGTTCGGTATGGCCGCGTGCATTCCCCTTCCATGCGCCTCCGTACTCACCGAGAAGGTGATCTCGGTGTTCCGGATCGTAATCGCCTTTTCCATAAAGTTGACGCCTAGTGTCTGGATATAGTCCTCGCTGCCGTGTCAGCAAACAACCTCACGCCACTACTGATGCGACGAGCGAGTGTGACATGGTGGGTGCGAACGCACTCAAAGCTCCCCTCGACATATTTGACCATGAGCGACGTCTTGCCGATCTGAGCGTCGCCCACCATGCCGACCTTGAGCACGATGCTGCCCGTTAGTACTATCCCACTCGACTTCCGTGGGGTCGACGCTCTTGCTCGGGGGTGAAGCAGGTGTGCCCCCCCATGCCCGACGCAACTCACGCATTCCGGTCCCCCCCTTCGCCACCCGACACACGCCCGCCGGATCCAGACGACGCGTATCCCTTGTCGTATCCCTTGTCGGCCATCGCGGGCTAGATACAGCGCGGCAGACGGGGGTGGGATCTAGGTTGCCGTCGTCAGACGCGAGGACGCGAGGTGGTACAAGAGCCGAGGTGAGAACTGCTGCGAAACGAGGGACAGCAGTAGTGTGGTGGTGGTCAGGAACGAGCGTGGGGTCGACGCGCGCAATGGCGGCGTCCGACGGCGAGTCGTGCGTGCGAGTCGTGAGCGGGCGTAGCAGTGATGTCCGGTGCGCGTCGGGGGTCGTGTCTGAGGAAAGAGGAGCGGGCGAGGGAGGAATAAAGGAGGGTCGAGTTTGGGTATGTTGAGGATGCAAGTGGGACTGGACGGATGGAACACAACACCAGATGGCCAGTCGAGCCGAGCGCGAGCACGCAGCCAGGCTAGCCAGGTGGCCGGTGGCCAGGACACACGCCGCGCTTCCCAAGCTAACCAACACCTGAACCCAAAGCCAGCCACGAGACAAAGCGTGACGCGCGCGCTCTGCCGTAATTGTCGTTTCACGCCTATTTGCCGCCCAGGCGCGGGATACCCCCACGGGCCTATTCTTTTCTTCCGCTGTGGAAAAGTCTCGTCTGGTACTTGTGCGTGGCCTGGGTGCATTGTTCATCCAACTCAGCAACTCGGGTGCATACTCCTTCATCAACCACATACATCCATCAACATGCCAAAGGTGAGACTCGCGCCATCAGAAGACAGAGAAGACATGCTGACGCCCACAGGCCAAGGGAAAGGTGTGTGCATGGCCCGAGGGCGAGGAGGAGCCGCCATCGACCAGGGAGGCGCACATAACTGACAAACTAGGGTGGCAAGAACCGCAGGAGGGGAAAGAACGACGGCAACCTCGAGAAGCGCGAGCTCGTCTTCAAGGAGGATGGACAGGGTGCGTCGGCGTGCCCGCAACGTTGCTAGACTTGACCACGGTGTTGACATAACTTTAGAATACGCCCAGGTCGTCAAGATGCTCGGTAACGGACGGCTAGAGGCAAAGTGCCAGGACGGCGAGACGCGCCTGGGCCAGATCCGCGGCCAGATGCGCAAGAAGGTGTGTATTGGGAGCTATTAATGGACGCTGTGGTCGGGAGTGGACAGGAGTCGCGGTTGGGATGTGTCGGAGACGGGTCGTGGTGTGGCGTGGAGGGTGGTGCTTGTGCGTTCCCTGCGCTATGCGCCTGCCCCGTGCGCCGCGCCCCTACGAGCCTGCGCTGTGCGTTGTCTGCCCGCATGGAGATGGGAGATGGGAGTGAGATGGTCGCGATAGTTGATATGTGTGTGGTGTGGGGATTGCGGCCCTTGAGCACTTCGCCCGTGCGCTGCACCCGTACCGCGCACTACGGACGTCGAGTCGGCGATACACTGCCAACGACGACCACGCCTCGTATCCCATAGCGCCATGGAGGTGGGAGATGGGAGGAAGTGGACGCCGATAGTTGAGATGGGTGTGATGGACCGCGGCGACTGTCCACTCCGCCCGTGCGCCGCTCTACGCACTGCCAACGTCGAGTAGACTCAAGCCGGCGAACATTGCCAGCGATGATAACGCCGGTATCCCATATGTGTCCTGCTTGACCAACCGGGCTTGTTGCTGACGCAAAGGTCTGGATCACCGCCGGTGACATCATCCTTCTCTCGCTCCGCGAGTTCCAAGACGACAAGGCCGATGTTATCCACCGCTACACGCCCGACGAAGCACGTAACCTCAAGACGTACGGCGAGCTCAAGTCCGACTTCCAGATCAACGAGGGTGGTGACGGTGAGTGCGGGCGAAGTTTGGTGCGGGCGAAGTTGGGGGTGCTCCGGTGGGGGACATGTGTACCCGCGCCGTACTAGCATTTCCACTTTGCACTGGGTCTGCCCCTACACATACAACTCGCACCGCATTGGCATTTCCACCCTCCTCCCATGCCCAGAACACTGCTGACGCCCCAGAGGGAGGCGAGTCGGACGAGGAAGGTGGTGTCGAGTTCGAGGAGGCCGAGATCGACGACCTTTAGAGAACCCCGCGCGCATCTGCCCTCTCCACACTGCACGACGACGGTATACGCATTTCGGCATCGCCATCGGCGGCCAGTTCTGTTGGCCGCGCTGTATTGTGTCTGTTCTTGCGTCGCGCCCAGTCCCGCACTGGGTCCACGCTATGCACGCTATGCATCGTCTTATGTCTACCGGCGGTCTCTTTCTACGAAAGTACAAGTATGCGAAAAGCAAAGATATGTCTACGCCTTGTCCTTCGCCTCCTTGCCCGCGTCCTTGTCTCCATTGGCGTCCTCTC
Source organism: Pascua sp. PH4015B (assembly GCA_025502685.1). Lineage (NCBI taxonomy): Eukaryota > Fungi > Basidiomycota > Tremellomycetes > Trichosporonales > Trichosporonaceae > Pascua > Pascua sp. PH4015B. The sequence continues at coordinate 62,224 of JAMFRD010000087.1, read as the reverse complement.
CCGGAAGAGGCAGCGTCTTGACCACCCGCGCAGGGTTGCCGACCGCGACGCTCCGTGCCGGCACGTCCTTTGTGACCACTGCGCCGGCGCCGATCGTGCACCCGTCGCCAATCGTCACGCCGCCGACGACGATGACGCCGCCGCCAATCCACACGTCGTCGCCAATCGTGATTGGCGTGCCCCACTCGGGGCCGAGGAGGCCGTTGCGCTCCTCGGGCAGCAGTGGGTGGCCCGGCGTGTAGAGCTGGCAGTTTGCGCCGATCATGGTGCGCCGGCCGATTTTGACTGGCGTTAGGAGGCGTCCCGCGGGGAAGGGGACTTGTGGGGGGGGGGGGGGGGAGACAGGGATTACACAGCAGGGTGGAAAGGAGGGACAGAGGGAGGGCAGCAATGCCCAAGAGTGCAATGCCCATATGGAGACGCTGGAGGAAAACGAGCGCCGCCAAGATGTGGTGCCGGCAGCTGGGACTCACTGGGGGCTACGTCGAGCATAGTCGCGTTCGGGCCGATCTGCGTCTCAGCTGGAGTGCACTCGGAGGCGTTCTTGTCTTCTGGATATCTTGAGCGTTGTCCACGGGAACGAGCTCGCATGCAGAAGACTTCAGCTCTAGAGGCACGACTCAACCGCACATGCCATTCGTGTGCGAGTGTTCTGTATGTGTCGAGCCTCGTCCACGGTGATCGGTCAGGCAAGAGGGGGACTCGACCGGGCAGTAGAGGCACCTCGAAACCCAAGCCGCCTGGACCTGGAATATGCCGCAACAGAAGAGACTTACAAAGACATTGTCGCCGATGGTGATGTTACCCTGCTCGTTAGCATTGCACAGAGAAGATACGGCACACAACCGGCTGAGGGCTGGTCCACTCGAGCCAGCGTTTACGCCACAACCACCGCCCCGGCCCCACGCCCCATCTCCCCCCAAGCGAACGTCCCCCCCCCCCCACCCCCACCACTCCCCCCAGCCCCAAACACCACCCGGCACCCAACCAACCACCCCCCACCCAGCCCCAACCACCACCCGGCACCCAACCAACCACCCCCGACTCACGCCCACTCACATACTCGCACATAAACGGCGCCGCAATAAACGTCCCCACACCCCCCTCGCGCTTGATGGTACAAAACGAGTCGACAATCGCCATGCGCTTCTCCATGTTGCGCTCCTGGTTGATGTCCCACAGCAGGTCGACGACGTGGTTGCGCAGGCGTGTGAGGTAGGGATCCATGGCCAGGTAGGGCTTGGCTGCGATCATGGCTTCGTACTGCTCGGCCGTCTCCGAGTCGGACGGGGGGAAGAGGCGGGATACCGGCATTGTGGCGGGTGAGTCGGGGGGAGGCGTTGCGCTGGGGGAAGGTGGGGTTGAAGGTGTAGGTAGTGGGTGTGGAGCTTGTGGTGGGTATTGAGGAGCAGGCGGTGGTAGTTTGCAGTGTGTAATAGCGCAGTAGATGCAGAACCACGATCAGTTGCGGCGACTTTATGTACTCGGCACATGTACGCGGCGCGTGGAGCACGCGCGCTGGTTCTTGGCCCCGTAAGGTTCGGAGCATCGCCGAGTGCGCCGAGTCGGCAACTCGACGGATGACGGAGGTGCGGACACCTGTTAAACCTGGGCATTGTGCACTTTATCCGGCGTTCATCCTGGGCCTCGGCCCGATTCATGTGGAGCGGACAGCGAGGCATGTCCGTGGACAAGAGGCATTTGGACCGCCAGAACCTGCTGCCTGCGCCTGCCAGCTAGCTGCCAGCTGCCTGTAGTACGGTACCAGCCTGGCGTGAGGCTGAGATCGAGACGACACGCGACTGACTTGTGAGACTCCCCGAACCTCATTCCATGCTCGCCATGTACTGCGCACACGCACCACCGACCCCCCCACTCGATAATGCCTCAGGGCACTAACCACCCCTCCTCCGTTTGCGCCAGTTTGGCACGTGGCGGCACAGACGGTGGCACCCGCGCCAAATGCCTCACGCCCCTGCGGCCGTTAGGCCCCTGCGACATTGTCCGAACGCATCGAGCCGCCCGTTGGTCCGTTGGCGCGGATTTGGCCTCACCCAGTACATGCACAGACACTGGACGGCGCGCGGCGGTTGTGGAGGTTTGGTGGGATGCGGTGCAGAGTGCGGTTTTGGCGCGGCAGGCGGTGCCGAGGACAAAAGACTGGCGAGCGGCGCGAGCGGAAAATGGGGGACGGGCTGGTATATAGGTGTGCGCGGGTTCTGACTTGGCCCTCCATTCACTTGATCACTTGTGCTGAGATAACTTTGGCATCTCTCTTCCACTCTCTAACTCTCTCCCTCGCTCGTATTTGCTCGCTCGCTCGTTCGTTCACTCGTTCACTCGTACACTCGTACTCGCTCGTTCCGCTCCACAACTACCGCCACACCGACCAACATGGACATGGACCACGGAGACCACTCGATGGGCAACATGACTGCCAACGCGACTGCCTCTGCGACTACTTCTGCGAATTCCACAATGAGCCACGGGATGAGCATGGGCGGCAACGCGTGCAAGAGTGAGTCCGAGTTTGAGCTTTGAGTCGCCGTTGTCGGTGTCTCCATCACGGCCTCCCCGTCGGACCCCGTTACGAAGCGACTTGCGGGTGTCTCGGACATGCCGAGACTTGACGCCTCGCGTCCGCCCATCCCCCCCCCCCCCCCCCGCGGGTGGCGCCACACCGCCTTTACGCCTCCGGTGGCACCGGCGGCACCCCATACCCCATCCCCGAACGGCACCGTCGGGATCGGAGACGTGCCGTGACACCGCCACCGCCGCACCGCTACATAACGCCTATTGTGCGGCGTGGCCGTCTCCCAGCCGATCCCATCACACACACACACACCTCACATCCCACCTCACCCAACCATCCCAGGTGGCACCTCCCACACCGCTAACCCCAGTCTCCATGCTCTGGAACTGGAACACAATCGACGCCTGCTTCCTCTCCCGCACGTGGCACGTAACCACCAAGGCCATGTTTGCCGGCTCGGTCCTCGGCGTCTTTGGGCTGTGTCTCGCGATCGAGCTCGTGCGCCGCGCGATGCGCGAGTACGACCGTCGCCTCACGGCGGCCGCGGGCGAAAAGGGCCTGGTGCAGCCGACGTGGGGGCAACATGCGCTGAGGAGCGCCATGTATGGTGTCCAGTTTACCGGCGCGTTCCTTGTGTGAGTGGGCTTGGGGGGTGTTGGCTGGGGTTCGGGCTGGGATTTGGGCTGGGCAGTCGAGGTCATGGGCCTAGGACTTTCCTAGCTTGAGTACCTCGGTCTGAGCGTCGGCCCCAAAGTGGTACTACGCCCGTTTTGTACTGGGACAACGCTGACGCGCAGTATGCTTCTCGGTGAGCCTCCATCCTAAACACGGCACCCTTCCCCAAGTTCCGCAACACACATCCTCGCCTCACCACACCATTGGAAACATAGAGAAACCCCAGCTGACACCACCAGGAATGTACTACAACGGCTTTATCCTCTTTGCAATCTTCCTCGGACACACTGTCGGCTACTTTCTCTTTGCGCGCGACACGGCCTCGGAGCAGCAGACCGAGAGCGGATGTGCGTGTTAAAAGCGGTCGGCGAGACGCGACGAGCTCGAGGCTGAGCCATTGGTGAACCCTGCTGAACCACGCGGACGATGCTGAGTGGGAGGTGTATTGTTGTGTGTAGGCTTAGAAATAAAAGCATTGAGATGCAAATGCAAATGCGTCGATTGCCAAAGCCTGTCGTCTGTCCAGGGCAGTCCGAATAGGTTACCCCATGCCCCACTCAGTCCCCCCCGTCCAGCTTCCTTCTAATAATGGCCTAACATACCCAACCCTTAGAGCCAGTGCTTATCCCGAAGTTAGGAATTTATGTTGCCGACTTCCCTTATCTACATTGTTCTATCAAGAGGCTGTTCGCATTGGTCGCTCAGGGCTGTTACCAAATCTGCGGTCATGTTCAGGCTCAGAGGGAATTGAACCGGCATAATACCCCACGTGCTTCTGCTGAAACCAGGGCGCAGCCAGGCAAAGACAAGTGGCCCCAACGGACAGGTGGCAAATCGACACATGTAGCGCCCCGTATACAGTACATTTGGCCATGTTCTTCCTGAGCCTTTGCTCCTCCCCTCTCACCCATTAATTTCACTGACCAATAGTGCTATGCTGCAGAACCTCATGTACCATGAAACTCAAAACATGGGTTGTCTGGAGGTGTGATGACCAGGTGCCATAACGGTCAGGTCAAATCCGCCCCCCGGCATGGTGCCACTGCCAGAGAAACCAACGTCGGGCAACGGTCCTCAGGTCCTAGCAAAAACGATACGTCCTGGTAAGCACATAGCGTGCCCAACGAAAAGCTCGGGACTGCCTCACGCAGAGACTGTCTCACAAACAGCTTGACTGGCATCACATGTCGGAGAATGACCCCGGGACGCCACATGCCGCCGAACATATGCACCTCCATTCCAACAGTTTCTGGCCATTACAGAGCTCTCCTGCGTGAAAAAAATGTCACTATGGGTGCAATGGGGAGATCTAGGAGTGCTTGGAGCGACGGCCAAGCACGGGAGGAAATCAGAGGGTGTGATGGGAGTGGTGGCGCTGGTGGCGGTGCCAACGAGGGGTAAAACTAAGTCTTCTTGTTTGGGTTCATCGCGATGGTGTTTCTGCACTGCATTCCGCTCAGAGGATGTGGAATAAATGGCTTCCATGTTCTCTTCCTCAGTCCCAGAAGACAGGAATTAAGCTATGGGCGCAGTGGAAACGGGAGCTTGGGGTATGGGGATGGTGGTGTTGTGAAACACCGCCATCGTTCCAGCTCAACACCGTGGCGCTCCTACAATCCCTTCCGTTCAGTGAGCACCTGAAACAAATCCCGTCGTCGTTCTCTCCCCCATTCCGACGAAAGTACAATTAAATAACAACGAAGGCGGTTGCAGCGGTACGAACCGGGACCATGGGAGTGATGGCCCTGCTCGTGATGAAGGTGAAACGGCGCCACTTGTTCCGGATAATTTCAATGCCGTTTCTGCACAGTCTTCCACGACAGGGGCTTGGGACAAATGCCGCCCTTGTTCTCTCTCCCATTCCGACGAGTTTCCAATTAAATATACGAGAACAAGGGACAGGTTGGGCAGGTTGAGCTTGGTGGGGCGGTGTTGATGGGGTGGCATACGTCAGCCTTGGGGTGCGTCCGCCATCACAGGGTGTTCATTTTCTTGTGGGGGTGTACTGTGGCGGCATTTATGTGGCTGTGCCCAGGGCATAATGGGCTGGGAAACGACCGCAACTTTAAGAGGAACCGAACGAGGACAATGCCGTTTTTCAGCTGATGGATGGGCGCTGTATGAGAGCGAGCACAGCCACACTCAAGGCTGCCCGTCGTTATTGTGGTGCCTTCGGTAGAGTGCAGTCACGCAAGAACTGTGGCGTGCTCATCACAGATGGGGAAAATTCCGCGTGACATGGGAGACGAGGTTCTCGTTCTCATTGTTTTTCTGGTGCGACTCGAGCGTTACCCCGGTCACTCTTTCCGCACAATGTCACCCTCGTTGCCGCCGAGATCGCGCCGCGCAGTCATGCATATATAAACCCCCAAGATCGCCTGTTGTGATGCATCTTCTTCCTCACTTATTTTTTCGCTGCTCTCGCCACCATTACTTCAACTCTGCGGCTCTTCCACGGCTCTTCCACACATGTGCGACCCCACGATTAAAACCGGTTGACCTCTCCTTCGACCTTCATCAAGATATTATTTCCTATTTGCTCGTATCGTCCTCGGGTTGCGCCTTGGTGTATTCCATCGACACCTGTTCTCTGAGCCGGTACCTAGCCTGGAAAGAATTTTTATCGTGGTGGAAAGAAGAATGATCAACTTTTTACCGCGATCGATTTGCCACGTCGATTTGCCACCCACTCAATTTGCCACCCAACCAATTTGCCACCCGTTCAACCAACTCGCAACACCTATCAACTTGCCACCCATCCGTAGCGGCCACAACCAAGTAAGTCGCCTGATCTTACCCTACCTTGGGGCCACCACGACCAAGTGCAGCTCATTTTGTGTGCACGACTTCATACGACCAGCCATTATAGCGGACTGGAAATCACTACAACGAACTATGACTAACGCTACAGTATTGTACACCTGAGCAAACGGAGACGCGACAGACGGAAGAGGGGCAAATGAGGAGACAAGTGGCGAGCCGAAAGAGGGACCGAGCGGGCTGAGGGGACCAAGGGGGAAGAGCCGGCGCGGGGTTCGGGAGCAGGAAGCTCAACCGAACAGCGGTCCGCGCCGCGCAAGGAGGACGAAGGCGGTGAGGAGGAAGACGCGGCGGGAGAAGAGGTGAAGTGCGAGGAGACGGCCGTGCGGGAGATACTCGACCAAACAGCCGTCCAGCTCGTTGAGTACGAGAGGCGGCCGTTCAGGAGATACTCGACCAAACAGCCGTCCAGCTCGCCGTCACCTTCCTACCGGAGGATCGCGTCGGCCTAGTACGGAAGGCGGTTCTCCTTGTCCGAGCCGCTGTCCCACTCGTCGGTCTGGGACTCGTAGACTTGGGGGTCGACGTCCATCGGCTCGCCGCCGTGCGAGAAGAGATCCATGAGGGCTTGGGCTGCCTGGAGGTCCTCGGGGGTGCGCTCGGCGTCCTGGGCGGCGAAGGGAGCGGGGACGGGGACCAAGACGGCCTGAGGGAGGACGGCGGGGGCGGCGAGGGAAAGGGGGGGGAACTGAGGGGCTGGAGCGGCGGCCTGGAATGGTGCGACGGCTGGAACGGAAGGACCGGCGGCGGGGGCCTGAACGGTAGCGGCAGCAACGCCATCGGGGTCCGCGACCTGGGCTGCCTTTCCCTTACCCTTCTTGCCCATTTTCGCGTCCTTCGCGTGCGAACAGGGGTGCTGGTCACAGGTGACACAAGCCTTGCCGGATCCCTTCTGCGGACCTTGCGCGGCCGAGCCCTTCCTGATGGTAGCGGCGTTTTCGCGAGGAAGCGCGCGGTAGCACGACCAGCCCTTGGCGACGCACTGCGCACACGGCTTTGGGTGCAGCTCGAACATGTGGGGCAGATGGGCGTACATGGCCTGTGGTGTTAGTGTTGTTGGTGGGTGTGGGGGGGAGGGGTCTGAGGTATGCGGTCTAAGGACCTCTGGGTCGAAAAAAAAAGAAAAAGAAAAAGAAAAAGGAGAACGAAAAAAGGAAGGAAAAAGACCAGGGAAAGGAGATGCAGGACGAGATGGAGAAGGGAAAGGAAGGGAAAAGGCGCTGGTGGCAGTGGAGACAGCGCCTTGCCCTTTTTGCCCATGTTGGGCGCCATAACTTGCGACGTTGAGGCATGGTCGCAGCTCACGCATGCCGTGCCCGAGCCCTCCTGTCGGCTGCGCAGCCCAGCCCTTCCTGATCGTCGCCGCGTTGTCTCGTAGCATGTCACGGTGGCACGCCTAGCCTCCAGCGAGGCAGTAATGGAACGGAAAATCGGAAGCGGGAAGAGGAGCATATCTTCGGAATCTTGCTGTTTCTCCTAAGAGGTCGGACGGGCGGTAGACGAGGTGGAACGACAACGTGGATACAATGGTCACTGTTGGACCTAGAGTAGGGACCAGAGTGTGACGGGATATGGGGAACAGAAGAGAGAGGCAGGGAGAGATAAAATGGAGAGGAGAAGAGACCTCTCACCTACCTCTCCCGCCACGCGTCACGCCACCCAAGTACCCGACGCCCGAGCGCTCGTCGCCGCCCGACGCGACCCCACGCAAGCGCCGCCACACTTCTGCCATACCCACACCGAGTCGCGCCTGACCACGCCGACGCCGACGCCGACGCCGACGCCGTCCTTTGACTCGCGCACCGAGACCGAGGCCGAGGTGGACGAGCTCGACGATGCAGACGGCGAGCACATCCCCTCGGGCTACCACACCCCGCACAAGGCAAAAGCCACCGAGCCCGAGCCGGCAACTTCGTCGCCGCCCCTCCGGGACGTGCACGAATGGTCGCGGCGGAGCGTAAGCACTCCGTGGACGATGAGCAGTGTGGCCAGGGGAGCATCTACACATGCCAGTCCAAGCAGTCGAACCAGTCCACGCCCTCCGCAGACACGCCCCCGGCCGACGACGAGCCCGCGCCCAAGAAGCGCAAATATGTCCGCCGTGACACCGAGAAGCGCCGGGAGCAGAACGCCAGAAGAAGTTCCGGCATATTGGGCCAAGGCTCCACCATTGGAAAGGCTCGTGGTGAGACCTGATCCGATTGTAGGAAGAAAGAGAAAGAAAAATATGGAGCCAAAACCACGCACGGAACGCCCAAAACGAAGGACTGAGGCAGAGGAGCTCGTCAATGAGGTTCTCGTTCAGCAGCACTGGGGGTAGATCCCCCGGTGCAGCCACTTTTGCCAGTTCCGATCTTGACCAGGTTTCGAAGACAAGAGCGACAAGTTACCCGACTGGAGCCGAGAGGTCATGGGTTGGGCATGGGACAACGAGCCTGCGCCAACTCCAGCAGCATCCCTCGACTGGCGCACCCAGAAGCAGCTCATCAGCCCGTTATCCACGCTCTGCAGGCTAAAAAGCAGCAGACTGAGGTGGGCAAGGCCATCACGACTGTAATCGCGCCCACGGGGTGTCCGGGGGAGGGACAAACTTGGGGGGGACGGAGGTCGGGAGTGGGCCCTCCCGGAAGGGTGGGTGCGCCTTATTGGCGCCAAGGTCATCAACCTTGACGAGGCAGCTATACTTGTTGGCTAGCTGTTTCCTGGACAAGAACTCGTCGAATGGGTTCTCCTCGAGCATCTCGCGGGGATAAATCCCCCAGCGCAGCCACTGGCCCGTGAAGTTCCCGTCGAAGGGGAGGGGGAGGGGAGGGGAGAGGCAGGAAAAGGGCGAGGGCTACCAAGGAGAGTGTGGGGGGCGGGCGGGGCTCACTGCTGGGCGCGAGTGTGGCGCGAGTCCGACTCGCGCAGGGGTGGAGCCCGACCGATGCCTTCCTGTCGCCACCGCATTCTGTACCAAGGCTCCACTGGGCCCCGGGCTCGGCGTCGGCAACAGCCGCCACGTACCACCACACACCACAAAAACACACAAATCAATGGACCTCCTGGCCACCACTGCCCTCAGCAGTTCGGACCCCACCAAGGCATCCAAGATGGAAAAGAAGCAGACCAAGAACAAGAACATGACGTCTGTATGGGAACGGAAGGGTAGCAGGACTGGGAAAATGGAATAGACTCGACACGGATGGGAAGGGACTCACAATGCGGGTTGCCTTCAGGCGCCGATGTGGCCCCTTGGCGGCGTTGATCCCCTTGATGGTGTGGGGAGGCAACACCACGGTGGAGAGGCCACCGTACGCCAGGCTGTTTGGCGCCGACCTGGAGCGCGCGTGGATGACCTCGGTTGGGTCCATCCGGTACTTCTGCGTCGCCGCAGAAGTCTTCTTGCCCTTCGGGGCAAGGGCCTTGGAAGCCGATCCGCGGATCGGCTTCGACGAGGAGGCGACGGCGTTGGCCGTCGCCTGGGCGGGGGCGGGGGCGGAGAGGGGAGCGAGGGGGGGAGAGGGGAGGGGGGCAGGGAAGGGGGAGGGGGCGGGGGTGGGGAAGGGCGCGGCGGGGGCCACACCAGCAGCTGAGGAGGAGGCCCCGTCTGTAATGTTAGCTAGGAAATTATTATCGTAGTGTGGGGTGCGTCACCCTGTGTGTGGGTATATGTAGGTGTGTGTGGGTGTTGTATGTATGTGTGGGTATGTGCGTGTGTGTGTGTGCGTGCGTGTGTGTGTGTGTGTGATGTACCCTTGTGTGTGCACGGACAGAGATACGTATCACGTTGCACAAGGCCCATCACAAGATAACGCACAGGCACACACGGCATACACCAAGCTCATCAAGTGTGTAGAGGTGTGTGTGCGATGATGCCATGCGTGTGTGTGTAGGACCAAACAGAAAATATCCCAGCACATGCCATCACAAGAAGGAACATACACCATACCCCTCATGTACGAGGGTGTGTATAGTTGCAATGTGACCCCAAAGAAAATACCCAGCACACCACACGCGTCGCACAAGAACACAAACCGAACCCAAGAACGTAGCAGCCCCATCACAAAATAAAGAAAGAGACTTACCGACACGGGCCTCCTGCGACAGCGCCAGGTAGGCGCCGTCGTTCTCCTTGCCACCAGCGGTGGCGACTTTGGACGAGCCCGCCTTGACGGTGGGCTCTGCCATGCGCTGGCGCTTGGCGTTGGGGGGGAGGGGGGCGAGGGCGGCCTCGTCGTGGGCGCGCTTGACGGAGGAGGAGGCCATGGTGATGGCGAGGGAGAAGGTTGGGGGGGGGGGGGGAGGGGGATGGGGGGAGTGGGCGAAGGGCGGAAGGGGCGGTGGGGGGGGGGAAGGGGAGGTTGGTGGTGGGTTGTGATGGGGGGGGGGGGGGAGGCGTGGAAGGGGAGCGGGGGAAGTGGAGAAGAGGGGGAGTGGAGAAGGAGGGCGTGGAGGGCGTTGTGGGAGGGAGTGGGGAAGAGTTGGATGAGAAGATGAAGAAGAGGAGAGAGCTCCAGACGGCTTGAATATATACTGTACGAGAGTGGGGGGAGGAGGCAACGACGGGCGGCGAGGGGGAGAGGGGGAGCAGCCCCAACCACCCACCAAGACCCACCAGACACCGACCCCCACCGCCGTCCAGAAATGCTCCCATCGCGTAGACACCCCAAAAATGCCACTTGCAAGTGAGATTCAACCTGTTCCATCACACATCTCACACACCCAGACACCCCTAGGCCAATAACACTGCAGAAAACCGCCAGTGCGAGGAATGGTTGTGTGTGGCGCACGGGCCACCGGCTTCAAATCTGCCTTCAACACCTCGTCAAAAGTGGCTACACTTCCCAAAACGGCACATCTGAAAACCCCAAGACGCGCGAGGGGGCGTCGGCGAGTGGCTGGTCGTGCGGTCAGGCTCATGGTCGTGCTTGTTTCCGCAGCACATGAGTAATCTGTCTGCACGATCGCGCCGTGAATGCCCCCATACCCCGCGTTGCGTCGGGTACACAGTAAATGCAGCGATTTCATAGGCTGCACAGCGGTGCCTAGACACAAAGTGTGATGGGATAGATGTGCAGTAGCTGCTATCTGTGTGTCAGAGGTATGCAGCACCAAAGCGCAGCGGTTGACGAGGACACACAGTCTGCCACCCCCAATGCTGCACATCGGCGAAATCGTTAATCCCCAAATTATCCACATCCATCACGTGTATGCACACACCCCACCTGCCTACCAGAATCACGTGAATCACAGAGGAGAGACACCTACACATGCACATTTGCTCCACGACGCGTGGACATTACATTGCACGCCGCGCGCCGCGGCTGATGATCGGCGGCCGACCGCCACACGCCGTGCACAATTCGCCACACGCGATTGCGATCGTGGCCACCCGGGGTCCCGCAAATTTGCTCCCGCTGGGTTCACCGATAATTGACGTCGCGGCCTCGTCAAACGTCCATCCATCACTTCGGAACACACTCAGTGCAGGCCTAACAACAGGGCAAACAACCAAACAACCAAACACGGCAGTGCGACGAGCAGCCACGACAACCCCTGTTTGTGGAGATCATGGCCGAGCGCAGCGATGTGTCGCCACCACCAGGGCGCGCGAACACACAGGCGAACGCTGACGCGGGGCCGAGTCGACACGACGAGGAGGGGGAGGGGGAGCGGTGCTGTATCTGCCTCATGCCGCTGAGCGACCGTACCGTCGCGGGGCCGTGCGCGCACGAGTTTTGTGTGAGTTGCGCGAGGCCTCGAGACCCAGAGTCTCGAGTCGCGAGTCGCTCGTTGCTGGTGTTTGCAGGCACTGATCCACGCCCAGTTTACATGTATCGGCGTGTGGGCCAACCAGGCGCGCAAGTGCCCATTGTGCGCGGCGCCCATGGCCGACCATCTCCTGCACGACCTCGACGCGCGGCAGCCTACAAAAGTGCGTCAACATGTACATCCCCCCAACTTCACACACACGCCACCCAGCTTCACACAAGCACATCCCCCCACTTGACCCATACCCCCAGCTTCACACCAACACATCCCCAACGTGACTTCCCCGTCTCTATTGTCTTTCACCACTGACGCCAGTTCTACTTACACCCTCTCCCCGAGAAACCTCGTGCCCGATCACGCCGCACGCCAACCGCAGCCGAGATGGACATGTGGCGCGCGCACACGGCCGCCCTCGCGCGGCGGCGGCAAGTGTATGAAGCGGGGACGTACGCGCTGCACGTCGCGTCGAACGCGCACACGGGGTTCCGCAACCCGACGCCGCGGGACGTCGCCCTCGACACGTCGCCGGCGCACGCTACCCCGGTGCAAGCGACGACCGAGGGGGCAGCAACGCGCGCGCGGGCATTCCTCACGCGCGAACTGCGCGCGCTCGAGATCCCCGACGCTCCAGAAGCGGCAGACGAGATTGTCGCCCTCTTGGCGTCCGTCGACGTGCGCTCGGACGCGTTCGTCACCCTCCTCCGTGACCGCGTGCGCGTCGACGCCGAGCACCTCGCGCACGAGCTGTGTGCGTTCCTCCGCTCGCCGTTGGGTCTCGAGGCCTACGACGAGGTCGTGCAGTATGGCGACGCGGGGCATCCGGGCGAGGCGAGGCGTGAGCCCGAGCGGGGACGTAAGCGCGCGCGGAGCGAGCAGAGCGGCCGGTCCTGGTCAAGATCGCGGTCAAGGTTGAGGTCGGTCTCGAACGACTCGAGGATGCGCGGCGGAGTGAGGGCTAGGAGATCACACTCAGGATCCCGCTCTCGCTCACGATCACCATCACCGTCTCTCCGCCGCTCCCGTTCGCCCCGCCGCGAGCGCCGCTGGGACAAAGCCGACTCCTGGGTCGACCCGTCGTGGGCCGAGCACCGGTCCAAGAGCGCGCGCCGGCGCGAGCAGCGCGCCAACGCCCGCGAGCGCGAACGGCGCCGCGAGGCCGCGAAGCCGAGCGTCAACAACGGGCACACTCCAGACGCCGGACACGTGCATGCAGCGACACACTGGGCGCACCCGCACGACGCGCCGGCACACGCAGGCACACACGCCCACGCGCACACCTTGCCCGGGGCGACATTCAACCGCGCCGTCGCGTCCGCGGGCCTCGCGATCCGGGGCGTCGCGGAGCGTCGGGCGAGTCTGCTCGACCGGCTTGCGCGCGCCAAGGCTGCCGAGAACGGTGGAGCGAGCGTAGCAAGCGTTGGCGGAGCCGGCGGCATTGTGGGCGGGAGTGCGAGCGGCATTGCGGGCGTGAATGCGGGGGACACCACTGTGCCTAGGCTTGGGACTGGGGTGGGCGACGCAGCCGCCGAAGCGTCGCCAGGTAACGAGACGAACGGCTCTGGCAGCGCCGAAAAACGCGCAGACGAGCTGCGCGCCAAGCTCTTACAGGAGCGGCGGACGCGGGCGCTCCGGGAAAAGCTCATGGCGAGGAAGCGGGCGAGGGTAGACGACAAGGGAGATGACGGGGAGGGGAATGTGGGGAAGGGCAAGGGGGTCACGGACAAGGAGGTCAACGAGGTCAACGAAGTCGAGGCCAAGGCGATCACGGACGAGGTCAAGGACGTCACGGCGCGGGGACCCACGGAGAGTGAGATCACGGGCGTCAAGGAGATCCAGGACAATAGCGGCCCCTCTATCGAATAAGCATGCCCGGAGTACACTGTCATGTATCTCATGCATTTCTGCATCTGCAATTTTCTGTCGTGGCTGACGTGATTCTCAACCGCGCAACCCCACTGCCCCGTCTGCTTCTGCTCGAGCAAGTTTGTACTGTTCGCCGCGTGCCAGCTGTAACAACGGCGTCGTGCACCCATGCCAACCCGACGTGTACCAACACACCAACCGCCAACACGCCAACCCGCCCGCGCGCTTATGCCAATGCGATGCAACTCTATGATGCCTACACCTCTCACCCTTTGCCTCCCCCCTAAACTACCCTTGCCTCCCCTAACCTCCCCCAACTTCCCCTAACCCCTCTCCCCTCGCCACCGCACCCTCGCACGTACGACGTACACGCACACGCGCACGCGCTCGCGCGCGCCTACACACCGAGCCTGCGCTTTGCGTCCTCGTACACGATCCAGCTGACGCCGACTGCGGGGCCGACCTTCAATATACTGGGCAGGAGGCCCTTGTAGAGGCCGCGCCAGCCCTCGTTGCGGAGTGTCTGCTGAAGCACGTCGACAAAGCCTGTATAGTGCTGGGGGTGGCCGGAGGAGCCAGAGGCTTGCAGGCGGGTGCGGAGGAGGTTGATGGCTGGGGTGTTAGCGTCGTGGACGGTGTGAGGAGGGAGGGGGGTATGTGTTGGGGCGGGGTGCGTCGGGGATGGGGGGTTGGAAACCAGAAAGCCGCCGGGGTGCGCATGGTATTGACGGATAATAGCGCGCGCCACGTCTCCCACTGTGCTATCCCTCTTCCCCAATCCCTCAATAACAACTTCACTTCTCCAATGTACCCTGGCCGTACATCGCGCACGAGCACGCTCCAATAGCCTCCCGTCTCACGCGTCACACTCACGATACACTGTCGCTGCGCCGACACTCCCGGACAGGGCACCAAAGGAGAGCACGGCGTACACTGGCGGCTCGTCCGTGTTCATACTCCTGCAGTATGCAGTCTTGAGTGTCTCGTACGTGCCCATGTCGATAGCCGAGTACGGGAACACACCAACAAGGCCAAGCTGGGGGGGGGTTAGCACTAGCCCACGGGTCCATTCGCTCCCACTCACAGTAAGACCACGGTAGTAGGACCGCACGCCGCCCTCCTTGTACATGACACGGACCATCCTGACGACGTCGCGCCATCCCTTGCTGGGGCCGAGTTCGGACTGGATACGCGTCTTGAGCGTCTCGAGGCCGTAAATGGATAGCTGGGACGTGATGCCGCCGACGCCGCCAGCGATGAATCGCGAGCTGGACGAAATGTCGGCCGGGTCAGACACACCGTCCCAGTGCTTTGCGAGGAAGCGCTTTGTCTGCTCGTACGAGACAAACTTGATGGCCGACTCTGGGAGAATCTTTGCGACATTGAGACCGTTGCCGACCCAGAACGCACGCAGGCCGCCGCCCTCACGGTAGATGCGGGTCATGGCGCCCCAGAGATTGTGGGCCGCGCGCCAGGGCGATGGGTTTCCTGCTTCTGGTGCCGTGGTCGAGGTGATGAGATAGACCTTGAGACGGTCAAACGGCGCCGTCACAGTACGCGACACGCCACCTGCAATGCCGCCCGCGAGGAGGAAGCGCCATGCCTCGTTTCCGGTCATGGTGCCCATGTCGTCTTCCTCGTCGTCGTCGATAATCTCCACGTCGTCCATGCCGTCCATGTCCTCGTCGTGTGGCCGATGTTCCCGCAAAAAGCCCTCGGCCGTCGAGTGTTCTGGTGACCCGGGCGCCTTTGGGAACGACGGGTTCAGGTCGCCCTCCTTGTCGACACGCGCAGCTCCGCGCCCGTCCCAATACCGCTGGTGCACCTGGTAAAACTTGTAAATCTCCCTCGGCGTCGCGCGGCGCGGCAGCATGAGGAGGAAATCGCGAAACTCGCCAAACGTCACCGTCGTCCCGCCAGGCGTGCCAGATAACACGCGCACGAGATCTCGCACCGTCGCAGGTCGCAGGTCGAGGCCGGCACGGTGCAGCGCCGCTCCCATCTCTTCGGCATCTATCGCTCCGTCTCCATTCCGGTCAAACTCGTGGAACATGTCCCATAGCTCGCGTTCTTGGTCCCACAGGTATTTCCTGGGGGTCAGCAGTGTTCCCGCCAACGGGACCATAGTGGAATCAGGCGGGGCGATGCAGGGGGGGCCCCTTAGATTGGGAAGACACGGGTTCACGATAGCCGAACGGCCTCGCAATGGGGGTGTGGTGCAGAACGCCTCGAAGAGACGGCCACAGTCCTAGCAGTGACGCAAGGAGAAATGATAGCGCAGAACAGCACGCATTCAAGCCAGACTCGTCTTCGGTCTCCGCGCACTCGGTATCAAGAATCTCACCCCACACTCCCTTACTCACCTGAACGCCTTCCACGAAACGCCCTTGTCCTTTGGAGCTTCAACGGGAGCGAGATCATCTGCGCCACCCCAGAGCTTTGCCTCTGGGCTCTCGGCCTTGCACCGCCGCACGAGCTCTTCCTGGTAGAGGGTTCGGAGACGGGCTGCGCGCTCGGGACTCAGGGTGCTGAGTGTCCCCTGTCCTGGTAGGCGCATCTGCTGGGCGGCGGTGGGCTGGTCGCCTTCGACGGCGGGGAGTTTTGGGAGCGACGACCAGAGAGCGCGGAGGCGGGCAGCACGCGCTGTGGGGCCTTCCTGCGCGCGGAACTCTGCGAGCGTCATGGGCTCGACTTTGGGCGCCAGGTCGGCTCCTGGGGGTTCGCGGAGCGAGGGCCCGTCATTGATGAGTGGGTAGAACGCAGTGTCGTCGGTGTCGGGGTCGTTGGGCGAGGAGGAGGTCGGCGGCGGAGCGGCTACGGCGGGATTTTGGGGTGGTGTAGGGTTTGTAGACGATGCCGCCGCCGAGGAGGACGCGGCGGCGTTCTGTTTGTCGTCCCGGTTCATCATGGACGACGCGTTGGGCTAGTCCACGCGCGTCTCTGGACGGCGTGTCAGCAAGGCCTCGGGGCGGCGATGCGTGTGGAGATAGGGTTGGGGTGGCTGTGACGCTCACGCAGGGCATGCGCGCGCCCACACAGTTGGTCGGAATATGCAAAGACGGCAAGCGCAAAGGTCTAGCTCGTGTTCGGTCCGGGGAACGGGGAGGAGATGGGCGTTGGTGGTCGCGGCGCGCGTTTAAGGGGTAAAGGGCGAAGATTTGCACAGCGCACAGAGAACAATAGTCGGCGGCGCGCACGCGGGACGTGTTCGGGGGCGGTGTGGGCGGTTGCGGTCGACGACGCAGGCGCCGTAGAGCCGTGTTGAGTGGTGAGTGGAAAGGTGAGGGTGGACTGATAGTCGTGGTCAACTAAGTGGATAAACGTGACAAGCGCCGCGGCGGAGGTGGGCTGGGCTGGGACACTCTGGCTGGCGCAGAGAGCGTCTGTTGCCTTGCTTCGATCTGATGACGCGCCCCTCGGAGGCTATTGGGCAGTTTGTACCCGCTATTAGTAAAAGTCAATGCCTGCTTGTAATCATTGGTTCTAATGCATTCCTAGTTGTGTACCACAGGATACAGGTGTACGGAGGGTATCAGCGTGTGCATGCATGTATAAGCGCCGCAGAGTTCAGAGTGGAGCACTCTCAATGCGTGTACCATGCAACAAGGACATGCACAAGGATGAGTGTGAGAGACGAGTGCGACATCGAGTGACTGACCGAGATGTGCATACTTCCCGGCAAGCGAGGCACGGGCTATACTTAACTGGTCACGAGGCAGGCAGGCACACACTGCCAGTGGCGTAGTGCCAGTGTGCATCGTGGCTGACAAAGATCATGAGCAACAAACAAGTCGCTCAAGAGCTGCTTGTCGAGACCAGAACAACTTGTCTACAGAATCTACAACGACGCTGCTGACAATTTTCTCTGATTCAGTTCGAAATGAGAAAGGGGCACCCCACCACTCGTTCGCACCCACCTCGCGCACAGTCCTACCGGCGCGTCGGCGCGCGGCTGGCAGCGGGCGGCACTCGCGTTCTGGCCATTGGCGTTAGCAGTGTCCAGGCCACCGGCCACTCGCATACTGGCAGCAGTGCAGATTGGTTACCGCACCCACCCTTCCCACAGGCGCTCGTGGCAGATAGCCAAGCCCACGCTGCACGCTGCCTTGCTTCAGTGCCAAGCTGCATGCTGCAACACGCAACTGCCAACAGAGACCGGTACAGTGCGCCACACGCCACACGATGTTGAGCACAGACGTCTAACACGCGCCCTCACCCCCCTGCACTGTTGACATTCCAAAACAACAATGGGTGAGGCTTGGGCTTGGAGTCCGTCCGCCGTGGCGTTTTTCGTTTCTAAAAAAACTTTGATTGTAGATAATGGGAATATGACCAGGCTGTGGTATGCAACCAAGCTGACCGAGGCATAGGCAATGGTGGTTATGACGCTCTCGTTGGTAGTGAGGGGAGGCTCACACGCTACAAACACAGCACACTTGCCAGCTTGCCGTTGTGCGAGCCCCTTACGATCCAAGTGCTGCAGCACTGTGTACTGTGTGTGGTGGAGGTGATCGGAGACGGAAGATGACATTTGTGTTTCGGACGGAGATCATGGCCGACCCGTCCGAGATCACTATGCGGGGCTCCAAGCGGCCAAAAATTGAGGTGGAAAACACGTGGGACAAGGGTTGAGGTCGATTTCGAAAATGTCGGAGTTTAGCACCTCTACCTGGTAGCGCCGATATCTCCCCCTGACGGAAGCATTTTGAAATCTCACGGAGGAAGGTGGCTCGACGAGGAGGTGGCATGGTGGGTCGGCGGGAGGGAGGGTGTGCGGTCTTGGACAAGGGTGTTGTGGAGATCAAGCCAGCTCATCCGTCAAGTGACCGTTTGGTGGACAATTCAAAGTGGGTAGCGACGACGAGCACCGACAACGACCAGCGACGACAGCGACGACGGCAACGACGACGATAGCTAACAATCCAGATGGGTGCCTACAAGTACCTCTCCGAGCTCTACACGAAGAAGCAGTCGGACGTTCTGCAGTTCGTCTCGCGCGTTCGCTGCTGGGAGTACCGCCAGCTCGCGGTGATCCACCGCGCTGCGCGCCCGTCGCGCCCGGACAAGGCCCGCCGCCTCGGCTACAAGGCCAAGCAGGGCTACGTGATCTACCGCGTCCGTGTCCGCCGCGGAAACCGCAAGAGGCCTGTCCCCAAGGGCGCCACCTACGGCAAGCCCGTCCGCCAGGGTGTCAACCACCTCAAGTACCAGCGTGGTCTCCAGAGCACCGCCGAGGAGCGTGTCGGCCGCCGCTGCGGCAACCTCCGTGTGTGCGTAAAGCCCCACCTGTGACGGATCCAATGTTTCAAGCTGACTTCTAGGCTTAACTCGTACTGGATCAACCAGGACGGTGTCTACAAGTACTACGAGGTCATCCTTGTCGACCCTTCGCACAAGGCCATCCGCCGCGACGCCCGCATCAACTGGATCGCCAACCCGGTCCACAAGCGCCGCGAGGCCCGTGGCCTCACCGCCGAGGGCAAGCGCAACCGTGGTCTCGGCAAGGGTGCCAAGTACAACCACACCCCCGCTCGCGCCACCTGGCGCAAGCACAACACGTGCGTAAACCCAACCTCCCAACACCCCAAGACCCCACTAACGTCTCAGCCTTTCGCTCCGCCGCTACCGTTAAGCGGCGTCCTGACCCGGTCCAGGCGCCCGTGGCCGGCCGGGTGCAGGTATCGCGCGCGTTACGACGACGAGAGGTTTGGCTCGGTCTCCACGACTGGGGATGCATGGTGTACATTTCAACTGGCGATGGTTTCTTCGAGAAGGGCACGGCGGGACACGGGGTGAGGGGAATCGAGTGGTTGGAGAGTGGGATTGATGTGGGAGGTTGGGGCGAGAGGGCGGAGTGAAAAATTGTGGTGGAGGTGAAAGGTGGGAAGGAGGTCGCGCGCGTGTGGTGCGGACACCGCTGTGCACCGGTGGCACCGTGAGGGTGTCGGTGTGGTGTTGCGGGTGAATGAGAGTATTGATGTGCGCACGGAGGAACGGGGATCGACACCTGCTGGTCGTCAACGCCATTGTTGGATGACGGAGGACGAGGACGCTGGCGTGGGGTATCGGGAGGAGAGGGATGTGCGGCATCTCGGCGATGACGTTCAGAGAGTGAGAGGTTCACGGGAACAGTGCAAGGACATCGATGTTTTTATGTCATGGAGACGTTGACGGGTGTGTGCCGCAGCGACAGTGACCGGTGTGGGCCACCTCCTCTGGCCATCCGTGTGGCCTGCGAGACCGATCTCGAGATGCTGGACGAGTCGAGCACGGTAGACAGTCAGAAACTCGCCAGCGGCTGCGCAACGGGTCAGCGCAAGGGCTTGCTGTCCATGTCGTGCAACCAGACACAATGTTCGTCGACCCTGTAAGCCATAGCAATGGTCTCAGCTCCAGAGACCCAGCGGCAACTGGTTGTCACTTTGTAGATCCATTATTGTAACTGTGAAGGACGATGCGAGTGCAGACGACTGGGCGGTGCGAATGCCCAATGTTGCAATGGCTTTGTAGATGAACATGAACCCAAACCGCACACAGTCAGCACTTCGTCGCTTGGTGTCAACAGTAGCGCCGCAGGGCATGAGCACAGGCTCCCACCATTGCTCACGTACATACAGTATATGCGGAGGCACAAGTGTCGTCTGAAGTACTCAAGATACGAACACTGGATAGGCCACACTCTAGCCTCTCGTGCCTTCGTCACCTGTATGCATTCCATGAACGTTGTGCGTTACACGGTCCGCAACCCCGTCCATGATCGTCCTGATCGTCCGGGCTGCATACGATGTGGTGAAAACGTCCAGGTGGAGGCAAATGTGGCACTTCCCCACTCTTCCGTCATACCCTCGCACCGTCCTTCTCCTAGCACAAAGCGTCCTTCTTCACTTCATCCCCTCTAAAAACACAGCGTCAATTCACTTCATCCCCTCAAAAAACACAGCTTGATGCTACCCCTCTCGCCCAAGTCCATCGTCCAAGGTCGTCAATATGCCCCCAAAACATCCCGAGCCAGCTACCTACCCAGCTAACCATTTCTCCGTCTCTGTGTATCCTAAGCATCTCCGTGGGCTTCCTTGGATGGTGACACTCGGCTTCTCTGCTCCGCACCCATCAAGCCTACCAAGCTCCATTCTGCCCTGGTTGCCCACACTTGCGCGACAGGCCAGCCCACCATGGCCCAGTTCCAGTGCCCATGCAGGCTTTCATCTTCACAGGTACTGATATATGTATGAACATGCTCACAACTCGTCAGGTGTTGTGTGGGTATGAAGACGCCCGTTGTTTACATAATGTCACAGCACAGAAACACGAAAACAGTGGTACGGTTGTTACAAGGTCACCGGTCTGGAGCGGGCGTCTGAACTAATCCACGAACCGAACCCACGAACCGGGCTCGGTGGGGCGTTGACTGTCGTGACAAGACCCAACTTCCAGGCTGAGTGGGGGGTTTATTCCACTCGGCGAGTGGCGGGAAAGGGGCGGAGGTTGACAGCAGATGACGACGAGGCTCGTCGCCAGAGGAGGTCCACTGGCCGGACCCGCTACCGGGTTTGTGAGCCGTCCAGAGCGGTCGCGATTTGTGATACCGCAGAGTCGGCGTCGGGGGCGTCGGCACGTGGGGCACGGGGGCGAGGAGCAAAGTGGGCGCGCGGGGCACGGGAGGGGGAGCAACGTTGTTGTCGGCGCGCGGGGCACGCGGGGGAGGAGCAGCAAAGTCGGCGTCGGGGGCGTGGGCACGCGGGGCACGCGGGGAGGAGCAAAGTGAGCCCGCGGGGCACGGGGTGGCGGCAAAGTTGTCGTCGGCGCGCGGCGCGGGGGGGAGGAGCAGCAAAGGCGACGTCGGGGGCGTTGGCACGGGGGGCATGAGCGGAGTCGGGGTTGGCGGGCGGGGGGGGGGGGGGAGGAGCAAGGGAGAGAGGCACAGCCGCCGCGTGATTATGGCTGCCTGAAGGGGCACCGCGCGTGGGGTTAATGGGGCGACGTGTCGACGGGCCAGCAGGGCGAGGGCTCACGCGAGCCCCGAGTAGTTGGGGACGGGCTGGTCGGCTCGAGCGTGGAATGGCACCCAGCGCCGTTTAGAGGGGCGTTCGGCGTTGGAGGGTCGCGCGGATGGTCGCTTCGAGCTGGGACCTCGCGTCCAGGCTGGTGCCGTTGCTGACCTCGTCCAAGTCTTGCCTTGGACCCCACGCTTTCCGGCCTCAACCCTGTTTGGGTGCACGCTAAGGCCTTCATACTGGTTGGCGTTGGGGGACACCAAGATGCCCGCCGCCACCTTTTGGCGAATCTCGCGCCAAACCTCCAATCGCCTGGCATCCTCCTCTGCCCATCGCGCCGCACCTATGGCCCGTTAGCAGAGTTCTAGCGTGTGAGGTTGGGTACGTACCCTCTAATCGCCCTTTGGGACACATTGGCGCCGGCTCTGCCGCGCTCGGATCGAGTCGGCGGGCAACGTGCTCCGCCCAAGTTGCTATGACTCGTTAGCAGAGTTCTAGATTGTGCGGTTGGGTACGTACCCTCCAAATCGCCCTTTGCCGCGCACTTGCGCCTACTCTGCCGCGCTCGGATCTTCGATCGGCGGGCAACGCGCTCCGCCCAAGTTTCCGTCATGTAGCGCCTGATGCGCGACTCGGCCTGCTGCGACAGCATTCGACGGCGCGCCTGCTCCGGGTCAAGCATGACGACTTGCTTGATGGCCTGGCGCAGACCGCACTGCCGGTTGGTAGGCACGAATGCCGGCCGACCCCTGCCCAACGACTGGAGACGCCAGTCGCTGCGGCAGTATGCCGCCAACGCGTGCGTCCAGATGCCTTCCGCCCAGATACAGGTCATACGCCAGGCGCTCAGCGACATCTTGTCGTCCTTGTTCTCAGTCGTGCTCTCGGGCAGACCCCAGAGCGTGCGACACTCGAGCGTGAACCCCTTGGGGTTCTGTTGAAGGCGACGGTAGATGTGCCTGTCTCGTCAGCGGTGCTGATGATCAGCCTCAGTACTCACTTTGTGGTGTCCTGGAAGCATTGATCAAAGTGGACAAACGTCCGGTCTCTTGCCGCTCAATGTGCCTGTCTCGTCAGCGGTGTTGATGATCAGCCTCAGTACTTACTTGGTGGCGTCCTGGAAGCATTGATCAAAGTGGACAAACGTCCAGTCCCCCGACGGTAGATGTGCCTGTCTCGTCAGCGGTGTTGATGATCGGCCTCAGTATTTACTTGGTGGCGTCCTTGAAGCACACATCAAAATGGACGAACGTGCGGCCCCCAATGCCCGGCGGCGCGACGATCTTCTTGTTCTTGCCATTGCCCCGAAAAACGGGCCCGCCTGTCCCCGACCCGACGTAGAGCTCGGGATCGAGCCCACTGCCAGGCGTGTGTTTGAGGAGGAAGGCGTATACACCCCCACGAGGGTCACCGCGGGCCTCGGGCAATGCCATAATGTCGTCGACGCTGGCATTCCGCCCGGCGGTGAAGACGGCGGCGTTTTGGGGGTTCATGCCGACCATGAACCGCCGCTGCCAGCGCTCCATCCCTCCGTTACGTTCCATCTCGCTGGACCACGCCGGGATGACATCGACGCGGCGCTTGATGGTGGACGAAATGCGCCGATAGCCGTCCACAAGAGTCTCGTCCGCGACGGGACTGAGTGGGATGGCATCGATGCGTCTGAATCCCTCATCGTCCGGCTGGCGGGTGAGCACCTCACAAAGTGGCTGACATACCACTCCCGAGTATTCCTCCGCCGTCTTCACAGTCAGCATAACATCCAAGACCGTTGTCACTCACCAAGTCAATGTTCCGCCGTTCCATCTGCACCCTCCAGGGGACCGACTTCCGCGCCGATAGCCTGGAACGGCGGTTCAAGCCTTTGTCGATGCGGTCGTCATCGTCGGTCGCTGTGTTGTAGGGAGCCTCGCCGTCTTCATCTGCGTGGTCGTCCGGGACGAAAACCGCGTCCTCATAGCAATCTTCGTCGTCGCTACTGTCAATGGCAATGTGGTTGTCGTCATGACGACTTGAGTTGCCTGTAGTGCTCTTCTCATCAGCGACCGTCCTACCTCTCGCTCGCCCTTCGCCTTCCCCCCCCCCCCCCCCCGGCCCTTTTTTTCTGACGCTCACGGTGTGTTTTAAACGGGGGTCACCCCCGGCACGTGTCCGCATCGGCATTGCGGCTATGGTAGGGTGGTGGTGATGACGGCGTGCTGGGTGTTTGTGGTGTTGGGGTGGTGGTGTTGGGGTGTAGTCTGAATAAATGTATAAAACACAGTCCCCGGCGGGGCATGCGATATGAGAACCATGTTATATATAACCAAACTGCCCCGCGGAGAGTTGGGGCAAAGTATGATTACCCTGTCACCTGCAGCTCGCCTTGTTGACTAGATCGACATCAGCTGTGGGGCTAGTGGATTACAGGACCGACGTACAAGTACTTGGCTGCAACGTCGCGCTTGCGCTGACTGGTCGCGGACGAGTCCGAGTCGTTGGCAGTAGCGGTGGCCATGGTGGCGACGGTGTGGTGCGGTGTGCATTGTATTGACTGTGAGGTTTCAAAGAGCTGGGGCAAAGTATGATTACCCGCCGCGAGTGGCTTTTCTTCGTTTGCCACTAGTCCGCTTGCATGCACCCCCACCATGGTGCCTTGTATACCGCATGCTGTCACCACACCTGTTGGCACCGTGGAGCCTTGGGTGTACTGTAGTGTGATAGCAGGTCTGGGATAACCAGCTCCCATGTTTGACGGCGAGACGTTATGGACTACCTTGGTTCAGGTGGGGTATGGTGGTGGTCTCTCACAGTATAACTCCTTCCCTGCCTTCGTCACCTGTATGCATTCGATGAACATTGCCCGTTGCACACCCCGCAACCCGGTGATCGTCCCAATCGTCCAGCTACCTGCGATGTGGCGAAAAAGTCCAGGTGGAGGTGATCTGCGAATGTGGCACTTACCCCATACCGTACCCCACCCTCCCGTCGTACCGTCGCACCGTCGTTCTCCTGGCACAAAGCGAGCGTCCTTCTTGACACTTCATCCCTCAAAAACACCAGCTTGACGCTACCCCTCTCGCCCAAGTCCATCGTCCAAGGTCGTCAATATGCCCCCAAAGTTTGACCCTACTGAGGTTAAGGTGCGTTTTCGCGAAATGAAGGAGCGCGAAGGAGACTTTATCGATGACACCCGGGTTGCATAAACGCGATCGTGGGCCGGTGGTTCATCTAGTGTACGGGTGGTTCGTCTAGTGTACGGGTACCTATAAGTGCCTAGGCCTGACTTTACCATGGTTCTGGGGGATATGACGCATCATGGTGGCTCGTAGCAGGACTATGTAGCAATATCACTGTCATTATTATTTAGGCTCCATCCTCACAATCCTGCGGCACCGGTAATGTCACCAAGCTCACCACCAATTGGCTCCCTGTCAAAGATGTGAGCAGCTGCCTTTCCTAACGGTGGTGGAAATTACTTCCTTACCACCACCAGTCCCAGCGAACCTTCCCCCTCCCCCCCACCCTTGCTCTGCTGTCTTCGATGCTATCAATTAATGGTCGCGAGTAGCCCCCAGAGCTCTGAGGGAACCTTGCTTGTTCAGTGACCGACCATTGTGCGTTTGGGAGACTTTGTACAAGTCCAGGCGTACGGTAACCTGCTCCATATGACCACAGCCACATCCTTCCCGACTTCTCACATCACATGCATTGCCCATATCTGTCGCCGATGCTGTACATCACCCAAAGCTCCCCACACCCTCACATACCAGGGCTTTCGAACCCACTGCGCAAAGGCGCTTCTGGCCATCGCTTGAATCGTTTCCAGCGGAATGTTGCTGTCTGGGAGTGTCAAAGCTGGTCCAGCAATGATAATGATGTTATCTCAAACCAAACTCACCCTACATGTTCCATCATCTCATATCCCAGTCACATGCGTTTGCAGGTGTTCGGGGTCGTCTGTAGGTTTAGCACACGCTCTGCAATCAACGGTTGCGTTGAATCAAACCAAGCTCACCTCCCATACCACACCCCCTCTCGCAATCCACACCGTTGGCTCGTCAGTATTTGCCTGTTCATCCTGTTGGTCTGTATGTGCCGGTCCCACTGTGTGCGCGTTAGCTTTTTCTGTAGTGCATTGTACATTGACACCTTGATTAAATCAAGACTCACGTCCCACACCACACCAGCAGCGAGCTTCTAGCGACGACGTCCTAACAACTTCATGCGCATTGCGGAACGCACGCGCAAACGGAGGCTCGTTGAACGTCAGTCGCTGCCCGTCACACAGCTCGATACCGTTCCATATGTTGTCCTTGTCGACTTCGCAGCCCCGCAAGCGCCCTTCCGGTACATTGTAAATGCAGGTGGTGAACTTTGGCTGCCCGCTCGATCGGCGCCGAATGTCGATTGCACCGACACAGTTTTCCGACCACAAGTTGAGATCGTACACGAGGTAAAAGTGTTGCTCGGGAACATCGTACATGTTGGGAATGTATTCACCGACGGCGTGGAAGGTGATGGACTCCAGGTTCCAATCTGCACGCATGTAGTCGAGAACTTGTAATGCCTCGACGTAGTAGATGTCCTCGACGGCCTTGGTGATAAAGTCCCTGTCCTCGGCCATCACCTGGGTGCATAGGTGCACAGGACGGACGTGGTCGCGAAGCGCATCCATCGCTCGTTGAACATTAATCCGGTATTGTGAGTCTGGTGGCTGGGCAAAAGTGTGGGCGCATCTGGAAATCGCGTCCTGACCGATCACGAGGCGTTCAACCCCTGCAAACAAGTCCAAAGCATTGCAGTCGCCGCCTTTGACGAGGGGAGAATCCACGAGTTGGCAGAAGTATCCCCACCCCGCACCGTCTTGAATGTCCAGGCACGGTATGTTTGAGATGGTGCGGAGAGTGCGCGCAATCATTCGGCATTCGCTCGGAGCCATGGGTCTTTCGAGTTCAGGGAGGGTGAGGATCATGTGGAGAGGATGCGACGCAACAGCCTCATCTTCAGGGCGTTCGGCCAGTTCGAGTCGGCGGAAGGCGTGGAAGGAAACGAGTTCGTAAACTTCAGACGAGGAGACTGATAGGTCTTCAATCTTGTCGAAACGTCCGTCCGCGAGGTGGGTGTCGACGAGGGCCACGAGAAGGCGGTTTCGTAGCCTCCGTTTCCGTTGTGACCAGAGAGGGTCCGCCGAAGAGTCCGGAACCTGGAGCTTCTTTTGGAGTCGCGCCACCAAGTCGAAGTCTTTCTTCGACTTGTGCACTGCCGTTTCCAAGCCCAGGACCGCTGAATTGATCTTCTGAATCGCGGCCTGGGCTGCCGCCTCCAGGGCGCGCTCAGTGGCTGTGCCTCCCGTGAACGTCATGAACAATCGTGGTGATTTAAGAATGCTCGAAGCAGTTGTCGGTAGCGACGAAGTACAGGCGATGCAGGTGGCGATGGCCCTTGGTGTTCTCGGGCGGCACCTGCACAGGTGTGGTTGAGCGGCAAAGGCCTAGGGAATCAGAGGTTTGTGAATACGGTGGGACTTACCAGAAGGACGAGGCGTTTAGAGGTAACGATGTGGAAGACGCGCAAAGAAAGCTTGGTCGCCACCCGGTGTGGCTGAGCTTTGGGTTCAGATCTTCAGACCCACGACGACGCGTGAGTCACAGTTGCAATGACTGGAGACTGTCAGACTGAATAAAGGGAGAAGATGCTCACCCGACGTGCTGCACTGATGTTGGGGTCGTGCGGTGGCGGCACTATGATGGTGTGGTGGCGCTCGGGTTTCTATGTTGAACTCGGACGAGGGAAGGGCCGGAGATGTCCTCGACGCGAATGTACAGGGAAGGTGCGCTAGCGACGTTCCTGCGAGTGGGGTGGGGGTCGCGGAAGAGGCGTTCCCGAAAAGCTCTAACGGCTGTACACAGTCAGAGAAAGAGGTAGGGAGAGGGGTATAGATGCTCATGAAATGAGGCACACTGATGCCGTAGTCGCCGTGAGATGGTGTGCTCTTGCAGTGAGGAAGGTGATGGAGGCTCGCACAACGAGAATTGACCGCGAAGGTGCTGGGGAGTCGTCCAGGTGGGTGGTCTTGGCTTAGAACTGCGGGGAGACGTTTCCAGCAGAGCTTCTACACCACTAGAGAAGGTCAGAGAGAGTGGGAGAGACCAATAGGTGATGCTCACGAGAAGTGCGGCTGTGGCGTTGTGGTAGTGTCGTTTGGGGGAAGGTGGGGATGAAGCTGCTACAAATTGACAGGGCAGAGCTCAGAACAACTGAGAAGCACCGGTGGATCGAGAGTGGCGGTGAAGAGATGATGAGGCGGTGATGGTGGTGGAATGACGGGAGAGAATGGATGGAAGAATGGTAAAGGAAGGGAGGGGAAGGGAATGAGTGGAATGAGGAATGAAGAGGAATGAAGAACAAGGATGACGGGAAGAGGTGAAGTGAGATAGAAATGGGGTGGTGGCGACGGCAGAAACCGAGGAAGGTGGAATCGAGGAAGGTGTGGACCGCAGACCGAGGAAGGCGCAAATCGAGGAAGGTGTGTCACTCCCATGTTGCCTGCTGCGCATCCTCCTGTCATGGCGCTCTTGTCCCAATTCATCAATGCACACACACTCTGAGAAAAGCACAGCATAGTTGGAACTCATCCAACATAGTCCCGGGGGCCCTCGTGGAATGAATTGTGACCGTATTGCACCCAAACTGCCTTCCGGCGAGCTGGGTGGCAAAGCGTGATAGGATTCGCGAGGTTGGCTGGCGTTTCTTTTCTGCCCCCCGTCAGCTTTTATGCATCACCACCCATGTTGCCCTGTGCGTCAAATGTTGCCACCAGTTCGGCACTCTGGGTAGAGTGCGAGATGCCCTGGGTCAGACGGAGGCTGGCATGCAGACCTCTTACGCTGGTAGCCGTGGCGAGGTTTCAAAGTGCCACTCTTGTCCCATGTCCAAGGCAACTGTGCGCGGCTCTCCTGTCACACCACTATGAGGCACATAGACTCATTAGTTTCCACTGCTTCTATTTTGGCAGATTCTTCAAGCACTAGTTCTTGTCTCATTCCCACTGGCTTTGTGCTGATAGAGAATAGCCCTCTTGCAGCGGTATGCATTGTCATTGGTACTTGAACAGCCGTTCCTCACCTGCCACCTCTTCTAGCCCACAGCCCACAAAGTGGCTGTCGCTTGCCGAGAAGTTGGCGAAGTGGACCAATGGCATGACAAGCGCGTTCTGCGGGTGTGGAGCCAACACGACAGTTTCATTTCCTTACGCGTTGTTCATCTGAAACACTGGACCCGGCGTTTGACATGCCAAGTCAGGCACCCAGTATCACCACAAGGAGCAAAGGAGCAGTTTGTGAACGCAAGAGGAACGCGACAGCTTGGTGGGGCGTCGCGTCGTCTTCGTGTCCAGGCCTTCGCTGCCAAGCAACATGGCTAAGTCGAGGGCCAGGCTGTGCCTCCGACGCCCAAAACGACCAAGGCATCCATGCCAATGACTTGGCGTCGTACCCAGCCGTGCCTCGCTGTCGACATTCACATCTGAGAACCCTCTTGATATGCCGCTACTACTGCGCCGACTGTGCCTCTTCACGGCCTTTGGATGCATGCAACAACCGACAGTCACGCTACTGTGACGCGACGACAGGATAATTGGTTCGCGCGTGATGTTTGTCAACCACGCGTTGATACCGAACAAATGGGTGTTTGCGCACCGAAGACCTTCTACTTGCTGGCATCGACCATCGTGCTTCGCCACTCAACCACACTTCCTCACTGCCCTTGGTATCAGCGACAATCCACCAAGCAAGTCGTTCAGGCAAATGGCGAGCGAGCCCCTCCAGATCACGTTAAGCTCGGATGAGGTGCAACAATGCGACAGTACGACTGTGGAATGGAGCGGGGGAGTGCCGCCATTTAGCGCGTGGGTCGCGAGCGCCATATTGTCACTGCTGACTTCCAGCAATTACAGCGTCGACGGCCCATTGGCCGATCGCTATGACTACACTGCCTTTCGGGATGTGTACGATACCAAGGCTGAATGGATCGCGCTTACATCTCCTTTGACCTTCAACAGCATGTTCCGACTTCATATGTGGGATGCGAGCGGACAGTCCGACTCGGCGCCCATTAGAATAACCGTAACGTACCCATTTGAGGGGTGCCAGGGGGTCGATTCGAGCCTACGTTCCAAAATTGCCGCCACGATGCAGACCGTCCCCACCAGCGTGTCCGAAGAGACAAGCTCCCAGCTCCCCACGAGCCCGGCAGACCAGACGAGCCCCGCAGACCAGACGAGCTCTTCACCCACGCCCAGTTCGTTGGAATCTACGAGCTCTCTCGAGCCCACGACCGGGCCCACCTCCACCCCTGTGACCAGTTCAGCAATGCCGGCGAGCGCCCCAAATCCCAGCGTCACGGCCACTTCGGCCAACGCGCCAGTGTCAAGCATGGCAACGCCACCTGCCGCAGTGTCGCCGAGCTCTGACTCCACCGATGCCATGGTCGCTGTTGGTGGCGAGAAGAGCAATACTCCCGCCATCGTCGGCGCGACTGTCGGTGGTATCGCCGCGATCCTCATCGCATCGATCATGGTGTGGCTGTTGCTACGCAAACGCCGACGGAAACGACCACCAGAGGGACAGTCCATTGCAACACCACCCATGACGCCATTCACAAAGCTCTCGGGGTCTAGTGCAGTGGATTTGTCGTCCCATGCGCAGCTCAACTCTGGTCCAGTGCAGGCGAACAGCGGCGGCCATGGTGGCAACAACGACCGGAGCCTTCCTGGCGCCGACCGGACGTCCGTGACTTCGCACAGCCTTGCTCCAGTCCAACTCCCGAACAAGATCTTTTCGACGAACACACCCCATCTCGAGGCGACGCCGAACTCTACGCCGGGCTCGACGACCTCCCCACCCTATCAACCGAGTCGTGCGCAGGATGCGGGGCGTGCGAGGCTGGACGAGGACGAGCTGCCACCCCTGTACAACCCCGAGTGGCGCGAGGAGCCGTAATATCATTCCCTTAGTCCAATTGTGCAAGTTCAGTGTGTGCTAGCCACAGCATCACCGGCGTTACAAGCCGTTGCTCGAGGCCGACGAGACGCATTCGGCGGCCGGAGAGAGGTTGGGCGTGTAGTGGATGCTTGGGCATTGGGATGACGAGGTCGGCCTAGTGGGGGTGTTGCTGAGAGTCGACAAACCTTGTTAGCTAGCGTTCTCCGTCCGGGGGCACAAGAGAGTGACCGAGCTGCGGTGGCTCGTAAGCACACGTCAATAGGCATGTACCAAGAGACAGACATCTCCATGATAGGATACTCCGATTGAGAGCAGAGCCCCCGGGACTGTTCCCAGTGGCGGACGGAATGACTCGAACGGTACGAGGATGTCGAGCCTGCTGGTCTTCTAATGTTAGACCCTCAGTAGCTCAGTAGTTTCCTTGACGGGCTGCTTGAGAATGCGACAGCTCCCGTTCTTGGGGCGCAGTTGCCAGAGGAGAGGGCAGTCGATTCTCGATCACGAAGCCGTAGAGATGAGCAGTCCGACTGCCCAGTTCATGAGTCCGGCCCATCCGTACAGGTAGGGCCCGAAATGTCCATGCGGTCGTGTAGAAACGTTTGCGTATCAGAAGCGATGTGGTAAAGTGGGACGAAAAAGCCAGCGCGTCATGCACTAATCTCTCGCGTCGCCCCGCTCGCGAGTCGCGGGCCAAGAACCTGAAGCGAAATTATCGAAACTGTCGGACTTTAGGATTCGCGGATCAGCAAACTGGGCCGACGATCCCCCAGCCATGATGCCACGTGGCAATTGATCCCGCACCTCGAGAACCCGACCTGAGCAGGTTTGGCACTGGTCCTGGTCCCCCCAGGCAGGCAGGCAGCGGGTCAGTCCCAGACACACTGTGTGGCAGGCGTACCCCACCCTCCCGTCGTACCGTCGCACCGTCGTTCTCCTGGCACAAAGGTCCTTCTTGACTTCATCCCTCAAAAAAACCAGCTTGACGCTACCCCTCTCGCCCAAGTCCATCGTCCAAGGTCGTCAATATGCCCCCAAAGTTTGACCCTACTGAGGTTAAGGTGCGTTTTCGCGAAATGAAGGAGCGCGAAGGAGACTTCATCGACGGATACGCGGGAAACAAGGTCGACAGCCTGCAGGAGAGGAGGCAGCAGACGTGGCTGAAGGAGGATTGTGGCCGGGGAGAGGATGGTGGGAGAGGAAAAGGTGGAAGGATGGAAGCCGAGAGCGTTGGCAGAAGAGTCCCCGCTGGTGAAGGCGGATCCGGCGGCAGGGAGGACGACTTGAAAGTTTGATGTCTTTGGAATGTGGTGCTGACAGTGTGCTCCTTCGACCCCGACTGCCCGTGTGCTCGCGTTGTCTTCGTCCCGATCCCCTCGTTTACTGTCGACCCGCTCCTCCCTCCTCGACTCTCGCTCTCGAATTTCCTCGCGTTTAAACATCGGGCTTCGATTCGTGTCGCGTATCCTCTATCCAACAGATCATCTACCTCCGCGCCACCGGTGGTGAGGTCGGTGCCTCTTCGGCCCTTGCGCCCAAGATCGGCCCCCTCGGTCTTGTAAGTCGACGCCGGCGACGAACTCTGGTGTGGTCCAAGACAGAAACTGCTCTGGGAGCCTTTTGGGGCTTCGTAGTTGGGAGTGTTTGGACGCACCGAGTTTGGCAAGAGGGAGAATCCGTCGACATCCGTTCGCGACGCCTTCGGCGTCGCGAACTCGCGCAGACGAACTCTCTATTCCCGTTTAGTGCTAACATCCACAGTCGCCCAAGAAGGTCGGCGAGGACATTGCCAAGGCGACTGGCGACTGGAAGGGTCTCCGTGTGACCGTCCAGCTCACGATCCAGAACCGTCAGGCCACCTGCTCGGTTGTCCCCACTGCTTCGGCGCTCGTCATCAAGGCGCTCAAGGAGCCCGTCCGTGACCGCAAGAAGGAGAAGAACATCCAGCACTCTGGCAACGTCTCGCTTGACGAGATCTACGATGTGCGTTGGCGTTTGGGATGGAGAGATTGTGCGGAGCGGGGAGCTGGACAAGGGTGGAATAGGGCAGTGGATTTCCGCTCCTGTCCTAAACCTTCTCTTTCCCACGTCCAGCTCCGGCTCTCACCCATCCTACCCCCAACTGTTGTCTCGATTGCAATTTTGCTAACCCCAGGTCGCCCGCAAGATGGCCCACAAGTCCTTCGCCAAGGACCTCGCCGGCGGTGTCAAGGAGATCCTCGGCACTGCCCAGTCGGTCGGCTGCACCGTCGACGGCCGCCCGCCTCACGACATCATCGAGGCTATCGACGCTGGCGAGATCGTCGTCCCCGACGAGTAGATTTCGGCGCAGGGGCGTGTACGGTAGTCGGGCATGCATGAGGCTTCTTTAACGGGATGGGATGGGCGTGGCAGGGGGCGCATGTTGACGGCATGGGATGGGGGTGGTAGGAGCGGCGTATGTTGGGTGGTCTCGGGTCGCTGTGGTGGTGCTTGTTTCGTGGACACGGTTGCTTGTGCTTGAGGAGTGTGTGCTTGGCAAGTGCTGTTGCTCTCCAGTCTTGTGTTGGCTTCCGGACATGGTGTATCATGTGCAGTCTCACGCGGTGCAGCAAACAGCGATAGGCATGATGAGAGGGAAGGGTGGTCTGGAAATCCTGTCATTGGGTTCCCGCCGTTGGGTCTATAGCCCAGGAGAGAGGCTGCAAGCAAGTAAGAAGGGAGACCTACCCAAGTGCACGCGTTCGGACCACATGCAGCATAGCCACCGTCGTCGTGCGAGCCCCAAGCTTGTCCCCGACATTAGTGACCGAGAGTGTAACGAGGCTACCCGTCTGAAATTGATCAGTGGGGTCCAGTTCCGTCCCAGGCTGCCCCCACCTCTGTCGCCCTCACATATAACCGGTCCTGCCAGCATGCTCGTGGGGCGTACCCGTGGTACCCTTCTCCACTCGCATCGTATCAGCCCTGCAGAAACCAACGACTGCCCTCCAGCTACTCCTCATAACAGGACCTTCGCAAAACGGTGACATCCAATCTCGAAAATCTCATACAATCCAGATCCACACTACGGCCCCTCCCACTTCTCGAGGCGGGTCTGTCGTCAGCCTTCTATTCATCCCCAACTCTGCCTGCCACCATCCAGACCGTGACTCACCTTGCCGGCAAACGGCTCGAGGCCCGCGGCGATGCGCTGGCCGCCGACGAGGGCGGTCCAGTCCATCTCGTCGCCGCCCGAGGCGCGCGCCGTGATCATGTGTTGGTGCGCCTGTGTGTCAGCGGCGTTCGTGTCGTGTCGTTGGTGGTCGACGGCGTGTGTGTGTGTGCGGGTCACTTCCCAGGGCCACTTGGGCCAAGACTTGGGACCTCTCTCGGGCCCTTAGGTCCGTGCGCACCCGTGGCGAATGCCATCTGCCCATATCGATCTCGCGGTATTCTCCACCAACTGCCTTTCCCCTCTCCACTCTCCACAATCCTCCACCATTCGCCCAACCCAAACTCGTCCCCTCCTACTACTCATACTTACGACATCAATAGTCGGCATGGGGACATTGTGCGAGTCGGCGAGCTGGCGGACGTGCTTTGCATCGGCCAGGCCGCCGGCGAGGGTGAAGCCGCCCGTGGCGTCAAACTTGTTCTGGCTAATGCGCTCAGAGTACCGGATGAGCGCGGGCGACTGGTGCTGGGCGCGGATGAGCTCGACAAGCTTGTCGGCGCCCACGCCGGCCTGGTCGGCGAGCGTGAAGCACTCGGAGATGAGCTCGATGAAGCCTAGCTCGAGGGCGTTGCCGACGAGTCTGGTGTTAGTCGCTGGGGTTGGCGGAGGGCTGTAGGGACAAAGTGTTGTAGGGGCAGAGGGTGTGAAGGGACGTTGGTTGTCTGTGTGTGTGGTTGGGAGGGGGATGGGGAGGAGAGGGAGTGGGGGGATGTGGGACGTAGTGGAGGCGGTGAAGGATGAAGCGCAATGGACCGGGTGAGAGCATCCTAGGCAAAGGACTGCGAGTCCAAAGAGTTGGAGGGAAAGAAAGGAGGAGGAGAAGAATGCTAGGTGGAGAGGACGGGACGACTGGCTGGAACGAGAAGCACCAACTGGCAATGAAGCCTGCTTCAACCCAACCGCCAGGACACCGCTTCCATTCACTACCGACCCTCTTCTACACTCTGGCATACATCCCTTCCTCCCCTCGACCCCCATCACCTCCTGCGTGTTCTCCACCACTTATCCGGTACTCACTTGAACGACATGGCACGCTCGACATTGCTGCCGAGGTCCATGACCTTCTTGCCAATAGCGGGGCAGAGGGCGTGGGCGGCAATCTTCTTTGCAAAATAGTCGCCCGAGATGGCGAGGAGGAGCTCGGCCTTTTCCGCGGCACGGGGGACGCCAAATACGGGACAGGCGATAAACGAGCGGTTCGGCTTGGAGGTTGCCTTGCGCTCGAGCTCGCCCGAGCAGGCCGGGTAGACCTGGGCTTGTCAGCTTCCCATGTCAGGAATACTGGGTCGACATACCGTGGAAGTGTCGACGTAGATGGTCTGGCGGGACGCAGCAAGCTCCTGCCAGGTGAGCTTTTTAATGCTGAGTACGGGACCTCACCTCCTGGGCCGCATACAGCTTGTCGTAGACGTCCCTTACGGCGTCGTCACCGCCGAGGCTCGTGATGATCATGTTGGAGCTGTGGCGGTGAGTAACCCCCTCAGGGCAGCGGACCGTAGCCATGTACACTACTTACACCTTTGCGACGTCTGCCAGCTTGTAGCAGACCTGGTACGCGTCGGCGGGGAGGCCCTTTTTCTCGGCGTATTTCTTAAACTCCTCGATGCCCTTCTCGGAGCGGTTACAGACAATGAGGGGCGGGTTACCCGAGCCCATGAGCGACTTGGCGAGGTTGGTCGCCATGCGCCGGCCCATCTCGCCGAGGCCGACGAACGCAAACTGCGCCTGCGGGGTGAGTATGTGTATGTGAGCTATCCTATCTAGAGACGCACGGTCAGGAGGGTCGGCGTGTGCGGGCTAAAGGAGTCAGTTGCTGTCCGGGTCTCTGAGGAGGCGACTCACCGCGAGAACGGGATGTCGCCATCGCGAACGGGGCCCGGGGTCGTGGCGCGGCTGTGGGGCTGGCTCTGCGGGCGGCTCATGGTGCGATGTACAAGTGGATGGACGAGAGACAGGCAGTAAGAGATGGGTGATGGGGTGAGAGTCGATGCTGTTAGGGGGAAGAATACCGAGGATGAACCGAGGTGGAGGACTGCTCAGGTGATGGGATCCAGTACCGGCGGCTCCTCGGTATGGGCCAAGGGCATGCATGGATGGGTGGTCAGGTGAAAGCTCTTCGGTTGCCTGTGGCTGTTGGCTGCGGTAATGGCTGGCGACGTCATTCCTGCTAGCGTCCTCTGCCGGCTCTGCCCCATCAGGCCGTCATTCGCCACAACTGGGTCGAGCTGCAGTGCATGTGCCTGGAAAGTCAGGATGCCGCCACCTACCGTCGTTGCCGCCACATTAACCCGCCAGCCCGCCAGCAACACAGCGATCGCCGCGACGTTGGCGGTCGTACCACGTGACTCTCGCGTGCTGACCCTGGGCCCCCACTCTGCGCAGCCAGCTCGCGACGTCGGACCTGCCGCTGATGCTCGATTACGACGTGGATACAGATGCGGGGTGGTCAATGTCATCGTCCATCGTCCATCGTCGCATCCTCGTCGCTCCCCTCACTCCACAATGGCCTGGACACCAAACCAGCGCTCCGCGCCACCCACTCCCCCGGCGGCCGACGGTGCCTCGGCGGGTGAGTCTACGTCGGGGCTGCAGCGCGGCGAACATGCCAACGGAGCTGGCTGTTGTCGTCGCGTTCGAGCTAGATTGCGCGCGATCCTGCGATTCCGCCCTCCAGCTCGCAACGGGCACCACAATCACCACAACTGGCCAAACGCTGACACACAGCCGAGCGTCTCCTCGCGGCCGCCAAGACGGACAACGAGGAGCTGTGCGTCTCGGCCCTCGCACAGCTCACGGACGTCAACGCGACGGACGGGTAAGTCTTGCCTCGAACTGCGCGCGCTGACGGACCAGACTGGGCAACACGGGTACGTCGCTCCGCTCACATGACGGGTAATGCTCATCGTCCCCTACAGCTCTCCACTACGCGTAAGTACAAGTACAGAAGTACAGACCCGCAACTTTCTGCACCTCCGACGCGGCCCAAGCTCGCCCTCGCGCTCGTGCTCTGGACTCACACCGGCAGTGTCATGCACGGCTCCACAGACGTCCTCGAGCACATCCTGGATCACGACTCGTGCGACCCCGACATCCGGAATCGACTCGCGGGCGACACGCCGCTGCACATTGCCGTCCGCCAGAAGTGGGATGGACAGCCAGGCATGCGGTTGTATCTCGGTGCGTTTGGGGGATTGGGCTGGGCTGGTGCGGGTGTGGAGCTTGGAGACGGCCATGCGAGTACGAAGGTGGGGGGAGGGGGGTGCGGAGTAGGAGAGTTGAGGGGGAGGGGTTGCGACCGGGTGGTTCGTGGTAGCAGAGTTGGGTGGGGGACGGGGCAGGGCTGGGGAGAGAAAGCGCCAGACAGAGTCGCGGCGCCGGGGTAGCGGGCAGCTGGAGAGGGCAAGGGGTGACGATTGGGCAAGCGCTGGTGGATTTTACCTTGAGCCAACGACGGCGCAAACGTGGGGTGGGGTGGGGTTGCATGCCACAGTCCACGCTGAATCGTACTAACCCCCCAGTCGGATCACTTCTTGAAGCAGGCGCGGACATGCAGTGAGTCCCGCCATCCCAACACCGCTGACGGTAGGATCAAGAACCGCCACAACATTAGGCCTGGAGACCTCTTGCCTCCCTGGCACGCGGGCGTGGACAACGAGTCGGACGACGAGAAGGTGCGCAATATGATGCGCCGCGCCGCGGCCGAGGCGATGGTCGCGTCTAGCGGAGACGTTGTCGAAGGTGAGTTGTGGGGAATGCTGCGTGGCGGGGAGAGAGGCAGGGAGAGGAGAGGGGCGGGAGTGGGGAAGGTTCTGACACGAACAGAGGACGACGACATTATCGACCCCAACGACGTCGCTTCGGACAGCGACTAGACACAACGGATGGCAGCTGACAGGTCTTGCCCTGGTAGATATGAGTGAGTTTGTCGGCGGGCAGCGGGAGCGGTGCTGATGGGCCACAGTATGCATGACAGATACATGAGGTTACGAGAGGCGAAGGACTCGAGGGCGGTGTGCGATGGACTCCAGGGAGGGGGGTGCGACCGACTCGGTCGCGGTTACTCACGTGAAGGCAGGCCCAAAGGACGCCTGGGGTTGGGAATGCTCTGCCCGTGCACGTGATGGTGGCAGCTTGGGTCCTGGCATTGAGGGCTTTGGGTTGTCGGGCCCTGGGTGGGCGTACAGTATGCGGACGGTACGGCTTGACTGAGGGGCGCTGCATGCTGTGCTGGCTGTCCTCGAGGCGGTTGCAGGGTGAAGAGAACAATAAGCCAAACAGCGCACTTGAGTATTGTCGATTCTGTAGGCCTTACCCTCCGTATTTGTGCAATGCATGCAATCACCCCCACAGGCCATATTTGCCACTCTCCCGCTCCTTTGACAGACATTGAGAGTGGCAAGCTATCGTGGTTGACGTTGGTCGAGGTGGTCATGACGAATCGTGGGGACATTACGTTGAGGACCGTGCGCGTCGGGTCGGGCATACCTCCACCTGGAATTGGCCACTCAACTTGACGATTTCTGCAAAGAGGGTCAACGTGCTGCGTTTAGAGCGCGAGTCTATGCAATAAATACTGAGACGTAGACTTGGTCTGATGCGCTTTCCCAGTTCCCCAAGCATAGAAAGAGAGACCGAGGTCACGAGTCTGGAACAACTAACCGGGGCCAGCAGCCAGCAGCCCACAAGGCCAGAAGGCGGCAGGTTGGCGTTGGGCCTTGTTGCCCCACTCCAAGGGCGGAAGTATATATAAGCCCCTGCTGGCGTTTTCCCCCCCTTTGGTCCCCCCGCCCCCCGCCGCACACACTGCATTCTTCCTCTTACTCAAACCACCTTCACACAACTCTCATTGTCCTCCATCGCGTCCATCCTCTTGCCACCAACAACCTGCATCCGCGCTCCGCCCGCGCCCACCTCCCCGTACCCCCAAGCATACGCCGCGCGCTCGAGGAAGCCCGAAACCGAAACATACCCAGCAGGCGGAGCTGCGTTCGACGACCGCTAGACTAGACTCGCTTGAGACTCGCCACCGCCCACCGGTTCCTGCTGCATCACATCCCCCCGTCGCCGGCGTCCATCCCCACCTCGGCGCGTCGCCTGCTCTGCGCCTCTCCGCGGCCCGTCCCAGCCCCGCTCTTTTCCGGAACCCATCCCCCCATCCCCCATCCCATCTCGTTTCCCGTCACCATGTCCGCCCTCCCAGTGCCCGCACCCCCGCAGCCGGCCGCGTCGGGCTCCAACTCGAACGCGCCATCAGCGGCCGACGACCGGCCAGCAGGAGACTCGTACGGCAAAAACTCGGCGCCGCCCATCCGCGCACCCGCGAGCGTGCCCGAGATCACCGCGGTGCAAGGGCTTGTCCCCGTGCTTCAGTGGGTAGAACTTGAATGGAGTGTCTGAGTGCTGGGCGAGTCGTCTCTACGCCTCTCTGTCTCTAGAGTGCAGTCAGAGGGTGAGCCGCTGCTAGCTCCTTGCAAAGGTGGCAAGACGACGAGACTGAGAGCGTCTGAGACTCTAGACTGCCAGCACTTGAGACAATGGTAAGAAGTGCAAACTTTACCAACACGCAGGAACATTGTTGCCACCGTCAACCTCGAGTGCAGGCTGGACCTCAAGACGATCGCGTTGCATGCGCGCAACGCCGAGTACAATCCCAAGGTGCGTTGAACGAATGTGTAGGTGGTGCGGATGCTGTGGACAGCCGGGATGAGCCGGGAGGCGTTCCACCGCGAGGTATAGCGGCGGCACGGTTGCAGCGTGGGCGGCAGCTGCAGGCATCCGGCCCTCCTCACTAGCTTGCCAAACAGTCTTCACCCCCACCCCATGTGCACTTGCTAACAGCAGCGTTTCGCGGCCGTGGTGATGCGTATCCGCGACCCAAAGACGACGGCGCTCATCTTTGCTTCGGGCAAGATGGTCGTGACGGGTGCCAAGAGCGAGGACGACTCGCGTCTCGCGTCGCGCAAGTATGCGCGCATCATCCAAAAGCTAGGCTTTGAGGCCAAGTTTGCAGAGTTCAAGATCCAGAATATTGTCGGATCGTGTGACGTAAAGTTCCCCATCCGTCTAGAGGGCCTCGCGTTCAGCCACGGTGCTTTCAGTAGCTACGAGCCAGAGGTGCGTACAGTATTGGGTTTGAGCTGGTGTGGGTGGTGCTACCCGATGTGGTGCCCCGTATGCGTGGCGTGTGACATGGCCGTGGGGCGGCGGTGTCGTTGTGCTGGTGTATGGGCCCCGTGCTCGGTATCCGCTTGGGTCTGCCCACTGCACCATGGAAGCAAGACACGTTCAATCAATCCTAACACGCAGCTCTTCCCGGGCCTCATCTACCGCATGATCAAGCCCAAAGTCGTGCTCCTGATCTTCGTCTCGGGCAAGATTGTCCTCACGGGCGCCAAAGTGCGCGAGGAAATCTACATGGCCTTCAACCAGATCTACTCTGTTCTTGTCGGTGAGTCTGGTCTCCACCACACCAACAAGAACCTTCAGCTGACGAGCAGAGTTCCGCAAGGAGTCTTAGTTATAGACACCAGGCGCTGGCCCGTACTCCCCGCACTCGTCCTCGTCGCCGCCATACAGTAGTCTCCGCCACGAGAGGAGAGACACGGCCAGCCGCCCGCATCCAGTCACACCCGTCCCCACGCGATCCTCCCCATCTGTATACCCCCCCATCTGCATCGCTGTGAGCAGGCACGGCCGGCGTTGTGCTTACCCTCACACGCCACACGCATCCATCCCAGCGCTCACGCCCGTCTGTCTGGTCTGGCCCACTTGGCCATCCACCCCTCCCCCAACACCACCCCGTCCCCACCCACCAACCCCACCACCAGCCAACCCCTAGGCCGTCTGTAGTCCCCACCCGCGTCATTGGCGCTCGACCGTTGTCTAGTGTCATGCAGCCATTAACTGTGATCGTTGCTTGATGGACTAGGAATTACGTCAAGAGCAGAGCTACAATAGGGTGGACTATATCACCATCCTTTCTCTTAATACAAAGAAAGACGTGTACAGTGGGCGTTTGTTGAAGAACCAGTCATGGTCTAGCAAGCACCAACTCGCCGGCCTAGAACTATTGTGAACCGACATCTTAGCTACGACGCCCTTAGGGCCAAGACTAATTCATCCAGTCGAGACGCACTCCTGACAAACACCTCGCAATCCCAACTGCGCCAAACCACGCACCGGCCATTGGGCTAGGACCCGTCCCGCAACCGCGCGCCTCATATCGTCAGTCAAGCGTTCCCAAGCTCATGCGTGTACTTGGGGCAGAGCATGCCTGCCAGAGGTATGCCTAGAGGCGTACGCGCAGGCGCAATAGCACCAAGTTGCTGGCAGTCCACGCTGGGATACAAGTGGGTTTTCCATAATCCTGCTTTAGACGCATCGCATGTCACCAACTCCATCAGCCTGGAGGTCGTGGGAGGATTCATATATCGCCTTCTTAGTTCAGTGGTTAGAATTTTTCACTAGTAGTGTCTCTTCAAGAACTTGCTATGAAAGGGTCACCCGTTCAATTCGGGTAGAAGGCAGCAGGAACTCTCTTGAAGTGAGCGAGGTCCGAATGCTTTTTGTTGTTCGGAGTGGAAGGGCAATTTGGTGAGGAACCCCGCCTCCCCCAACGCACGTTAGGCGTAGTCTTTTTTTCTCCTCCCCCCCCTCGAGTCTATACAATGCATCCGGCTACTTCCCCGTTCACCCTCGTGGCACTCAAAAAGAACCACGGCCTATTTGGACGACCTCCGGAGCCAGGGCGTTGAACGCCCGACCGTATGATGTGCGGGGCTTCAGTCGTACGCTCTCCCAACTGAGCTATGTCTCCTGGGTGCCAGTGTCTGTGCGCACGGCAAAGCGGCTCCCGACGCTCGCGCTATCGCGGTGAGGCGGTCGTTGACGTGGGAGATGGAGATGAGGGAGTTGGAGGAAGAGAAGCG
The DNA here is from genome assembly GCA_025502685.1 of Pascua sp. PH4015B. Lineage (NCBI taxonomy): Eukaryota > Fungi > Basidiomycota > Tremellomycetes > Trichosporonales > Trichosporonaceae > Pascua > Pascua sp. PH4015B. Next base: position 20,480 of record JAMFRD010000087.1, on the reverse strand, counting down.
ATGGCATTTGCAGGATGACATGAGGGTAAGGTAAAATAGGAAGGATGATTGGGGGATAGATCAGAGTGTGAGGGCGTGGTCGTCGAGAGTGATCGTACCAGTTGTTAGACGGAGAGGGAGGCACCAAGCCGTGGCTGTGAGGACTCTACACGCCGTGGTCGAGGGTGTTTATGTAGATGAATAGAGGACCGAGTAGTTGACGCCGTGAAGGCAGATAGAGTAAGCCGAGTGCAGCGGCTGTTAGAGAGGCAATAGTTGGAGAGGCAATAGTTAGAGGGGCAATATTCAGATGTCTTTGGCTCGACAGCACACGTCTAGTCTCCAGTTGGTGGTGACATATCTATGTCAATTTCGCCTGTCAACGATTAGGAAGATCAACCTCTCGAGGGTTAGGAAGACCAAGGACTCGACCAAGTCAGACTCGACCACGTCCGACTCGACCAAGTCCGACCAAGTCAGACTCTGCACAACGGTGCAAGTGAATTACCCCCCATCCCACCCACACACTGCTCCTCGGTCCACAGTCTGCATATCCACTCTACTCCATCTCAGGATCCCACGTGACGGCCTCTACGCTCCTTACACAGAGCTCATAGTATCCCTCCCCGACCTCTTGCACGGGCTCTGCCTCGACCTGCGCTGCTGTTGCCGTGGCTCCTACGCGGTGGTACCCGCCTGCTGTGGCCGGGCGGTGCTGCTGGACGTTGGCGCCGGGTGGGAGATCGCTCGCGATGAGCTGGGCGAGTTCTGGGTCATTTTCTGCGTCTCCGACGGCTCCCCATCCGCCAGCGGCAGCGCGGCGGCCGCTCTCGACGGCACGAAGAGCGTCAGCGGTGGCGGTGGGCGTCTCCTCGCGCGTAGCGGCGAGGAGGGCGAATCCGAGCGTGCGAATGCGGTTCTGCATCATGTCGACCTGCTGTTCTGCGCGCTGGCCCGAGTTTGTCAGGACAAACGACGCGAGGGGGAGATGGAGCGTGGCAAACTGCAGCCCCACGGCGTGCAGCGGGTCGAGCGGGGCCGGGTCCGAGGTCGCGGTGGACGTAGGGGGCAGGTCGAGACGGTGCTGGAACAGGTCCGACTTTACAGGCCCGTCCGTCTGCAGGTTGACGACAAAGCGGGATCGCCACGCCTCCAGGCCCCGGTACGCGACCACCACGCGCAGGTGCGTGTACAGCTCGAGGTCCCATGTCTCCTCGCCAAATAGCGTCGGGCGTGTCTTGTTCCGGAACGCGGCGTACCCCGTCCGAATCCGCCCCGTGTACGCCGGCGGCACACGCAGAGACATGTTGCCGTGGAACGCGACGTGCGATTGCGCGGGCGTCTCAGAGCCCGAGGCAGAGGCAGGCGCCACGGCCGACATGGGGACCGGCGTCAGCTCGACCGTGCTCAGCCCACCAATGTCGGCGTCCGACCCCGTCGCAAAGTCGCTCAGAGGTGTCACGGGCGGCGTCGAGAACGAGAACAACGCGAGGGGAGGCCGTGTAGGTGCCGCGTCCATGCGAAGCACTGCGCGTCAACATGCTGCACACACCCCGCAGGGACACAGCCGCACACGACGCACCCTTTGATGTGTTGCGACGGAGCACGCCGAACGAGCGGTCCAAGTAGGCCTTGAGTGGCGACGCGGTCATGGTGGTGGTGGTGGTGTGGTGGGAGAGACGACAACACGCAACATGCCGAGGTGGCCAAGGTCTGAGGTCATCATCTCTCCCAACTTTCGGCCGACCACGGAAGCAAATCACAAGTGGAGGTGGAGAACATCCGGCATGTTCTCCTGTGCGACACGATTCCACAAACACCAAACACAACTACTCGCCAATGTCTACATGCATGTAAATATGATTCGCGTCGTCATGCTCTGCACCCCGATATCCTCTATTCATCCTTGGACTTGCGGAGCGGCACGTCCTCCAAGTCGTGGAACCCGCTGCTCAACCCGGACGAGCGGCGCGAGGTATCAAGGCCGCGTGGCGGGGTCGAGCCCGTTGGGGAAAACGACTCGCGCTGAGGGCGGTTGAGCGGCTGCCCCTCGTCGTCCGAGTCCGAGTCGTCGCCCATGGCAAACACGACATTGTCGTCGTGCAAGGCGTGGCGCGTGCCGGGAGCCGAGGACCCAGAGGGGAAGAGACGCTTGCGTTCATGGTCCGGGTCGTCGGGGTCGTCGCCGTGGATGTGCTCGCGCGACGTGCGCTCCAGACCGCTCAGACCCAGCGTGTGGGTGTGGTCGTGGTCATGGTCGTGGTCGTCGTGGTCGAGCTCGTGAATCTCGTAATCCTCGGCGTCGGCGTCGTCCTGAGCCAGCTCGGTCGACATTGCAAAGCGCACATTGTTCTCGGTCGGGCGCCATAGCCACGCAATCGCGGTAAACGCCGACAGGTAGATGACCGCCAGCGACGCGTCGAGGAGGATCCAGCGCCAGCGCCAGTTCCGTGGGGTATAGTCTTCATCCAGTCGGTTCGACAGCGAGATGGACGACAACACAAAGAAGACGCTCACAGCAATCACCGAAATGATCAAGATGCGCCACAGGCGCTGGAACATTTGCAGCTTGTAGTTTTGCTTGCGCTCCTGCAGGTGTAGGATGGTGCCTGATGTTAGTACAGTCTAAGATGCGAGCAAATCTCACCATTCAGGCTGACAATGATCCACATCAGGAAGGCCGTGAGTGAGATTGCGAGCGGGAAGATAAGGAAGAGAACAGCAAAGATGGACGCGTTCTGTTGGGTCAGTCAAGAACGGGTGGGGCAAGGGCACAACTCACGTCGATCTGGATCTTGACAGTGCCCACGGCGTACGCGACACCAAAGACAAAGTGGAAAGCGGTGAGGATGCGGACGCGCGTCATGACGTTTCCGAGCGATTGCGTGACAACGCTCAGACCCATGGCGACGATGAGGAGGAGGAAGAACGAGAGCGAGTTGCGGGCAGCGTTAAGAATGGCGACGACGATGAGGAACGCGAGCGACGCGGCACCGCCGCCGTGCTTGTTGATGTAGCGGTAGTACGTCCAGAGGGCAATCATCTCGACGACCAGGAAGCCAATCGTGCCGGAAATGTAGTACTGCATGGGCAGGAGCTCGCGGAAGTGCTTGGCACATAACACGCCCCACCCGATCGCGAGTACGACGTAGACAATGCTCATAAACCCGTAGAACTTGTTGTCAGTCAAGAACACCGAGGTATCCAATTCCCACCTTGATCTTTGGGTACTCGTCCGCAGGGAGCTCGCCTTCAAACTCGTTCCGGAAGTTGACGACACCAGTGTACTCTGCGTGCACCGACGAGGCGCGCTCATCCATACCCGGGATCTCGGAGCGTGACGTTACGAGGGTGATGGGAACGATGCCTGCGGTCAGCTACTGCTGTGCACTGGAAACACTGCGCATGACTGCGCCGACTGCGGCTCTGGGGCCTTTGAGCCTGCGCGCCATTCCTGCTCACCGACACAGTAATATCCGGTCTTGGGGACACTCCGGCGGACCGGCTTCGAGTACTGGGGCACGTTACCGGGCACCTCGGCGCCTGGGTTCTGGAGGTGTGGCTTGCTGCCACTCTGCTGGTTGCTGGGGCTGCTGCCAGCAGCGACGGCTTCGGTGACTACTGGCTGCCCAGGCATCTTCCAGTCCGCCCCGTAAAAGTCAATGTCATCCACGGGTTCCTTTACGCCCTCGTTCTCGTTCTGGTCCTCGTCTTCGTCCTCTTCGGGATCCGAAGTCTTGATAGACGGGAGAGGTGCACCCGCACGCCGTGCCAGCCCAATCCGCTCTCGGGAGCGCCGTCTGGCCGCGTTGCGCCCCGCCGCTCGAGCGCGCTCCTCGTTGTCCTCGTCATCCTCGCCGGTGGTCGGCGTTGGCTCGCCGCCGCTGCCGCCAAAGCGCAGTGCAGCAGTGTAGATCGATGTGCTGTTCAGCTCGCGTCCCTCGGGGAGCGATGTGATGAACTGTCCGAGCTGGGCAGAGGTGCACAGGCCGGTACGTGCTGCAAGTCAGCTTTCGGCCTTGACGGGATGCGGGACGCGGGACGCAGGGTCCACCAGACAACATACCTGCGTCGGTGGTACAGATGTACGTCTTCTGTTTGGGTTAGCAAGTGTGACTGTGAGGGAGGACAACAGTTTCGGACCAAGTCTTGACAACGTACCGGCCGAGTTTCTCCCTCCTTGTGCGCCGTCTCGACGCCAAGATATTCTACGTCGCCCCACTCGTACACGACGAGCGAGATTTGCCCGCTCGACGTTTGGTCGAATGCGACTGTTGTCAGTGAGTTGACTCACGTCAGTGTTGTTGTCTCTACTCACCCTCTATATACGCGTCATCGCCGCCATACATCCCCGAGCAGACTTCGTGGAAGTCATCTTTATCGCTGATGGCGACTGCGGATTAGCGGGTCGACACGTTGGCTGGGACACGGGCACCAACACCGTGCATGGAGGGCCGCAGTGTTCACAAACACCAGCCAAACACAGAGTGCAGTCCGCGTTGCTGGTGGGGGCATGTCTAGTGACAGACCGAGGCTCCGGCTCAAGCTCACCTCTGTATGCCGCGACGCGGGACGCGGCAAGCGCTCCAACGAGTGCCGTCAGTGCGAGGCGCATGGTGGGTGCCTCGGACACACGTCGCAGTTGGTTTTCGAAAACAGGCTACGTGCCTGCGAGTGCAATGTTCAAGAGAGAGAGAGAGAGGGAGAGAATAAAAGAGTGGAAGGGGGATGATGGGAATGCTGGATGTTGGTTGTGGTGGTGTCGACACGGGGGTGTTGCGCAGAAGGCCCCCGTCTCGACGTGCGACGTGCCTTTGAATGGCCATGATGCCTCCACCGGGAAGCTGCGCGACGATCGATCCCTTGAATAGACACGTGGTCAAAAATACAACCGCCACTCTTCACTTTATGCAGTTCCTTGTCAGCTTCTCATACTGTACACCGTGCGTGGCTCCTGAAGCGTAAAGTCCTGTCTACCATACTCTTGTTTGAGGCCACAAGTAAAAATGGATGGTGGAAACGTTTGTCGAGCGACAGAACGGATCTAGGAGGTCAAAAAGAATTCGCTGTGAGGGAGTCGAACCTGCTTGCTTATTTACCGAAACTTTTGAAATTCTGTCCAAAACTTCATCGGTAATAGTACTAAGGTCCGTGTCTCTTCTTCCACCTAGTCGAAGCCTCTAGTGCCCATGCATGGGACGCTTCCCAGGCATGCATCTGCGGACTCTTCCCAGAGCCTTGATGATACAACTGTGACCAGTGGATACTCTGAGCACTGGAGGCTGTTGTAAAGGACACGTGCACAAAATCATGTACAGAAGGATTGGGTCGTGTGCCGAAGGGGTATGTGTCGATCGCCAAGTCATGGGCGGGTCGCGTCTCTGTCTCTTTTGACTTTTTCCTCTGTGCCACCCACATCCGAGACCCCTTGTCCTTTTCTCCACATTTCTCACATCAACAACAACAAAACACATCCCACACCACCATGACCCAAGACACCGACCTGCGCGCCTCTGTCGCCGCAGCCGTCTCGGGCAACTCGTCGCCATCAACATCGACGTCGGGTTCGACCGCGCCCACATCCGCCATGGACGACATCACCCCCTTCCCATCACCCATGCTGTCTGGCCGGGCACTGGCGGACCTCACCAGTGGGTATTCTTTCCACGCACCGTTGTTTGGCTGGTGCGATGTAGATACCATGGCGCTGTCGCTAGCCCGTATCTGCCCCTCACTCAAGATGTCACCCTCTGGCACCTCACATCCACACCAAGGCAACGCTGCTGACACACTACAGTTGTTGATGGCGAATTCGACCTGAACCGCGAGGTTACTGATGACGACCGCGCCAAGGCGCTCGAGCTCAAGGCACAGGCGAACAAGGCGTTTGGTGCAAAGGACTTCTCGCGCTCCATCGACCTTTACACTGAAGCGATAGCGCTCAACCCCCACGACTCTACGTTTTGGAACAACCGTGCCATGTCCAAGGCCAAGATGGAGGAACACGGAGCTGCCATTGCCGACGCCACCAAGGCCATCGAGCTCAATCCCGACTACGCAAAGGCTTACTACCGCCGCGGTGTGAGCTCGCTCGCGGTCCTGCGTCCAAAGGAGGCGGTGCCCGACTTTAAGAAGGCGCTCGCCCTCGAGCCCAACAACCGGACGGTTCGCGAGCAGCTCACGGCGACGACCAAGCTCATTCGCAGGATAGAGTTTGAAAAGGTGCGTCGTGGTGTTGGACGGAGAGGGTGATGGCGGTGTGGCGTGGTGTGAGAGAGGCACAAGTCGCTCTGGGGGTGGTGGCGGCGAACACGATCCCGATGGATGGGGCCGCAAAGGTCCCCGGGATGGACTGTGCGGGGGAAGACCTTCGCCGACTTGATCTCAACTTGTTCGCTCACACCCACAGGCGATCAGCGTCGGCGAGACAGAGACCGCGTCGCAGCGCAGCCTCGATGCGATCGCGCACGGCGCGTGTGCCCTCGAGGCCAATCTCCCAGCAGATACGCCACTCCCGATCATCCCTGACGATCCTGCGGCGCGGTATGAGCCGACCAAGGAGTTTGTCGAGGCGATGATCGAGACGTTCAAGAAGGGAGGCAAGCTGCCCAAGCGTGTGGTGTGGGAGATTTTGCTCGGCGTCAAGGCGATCGTCGACAACGAGCCCAGTCTCGTCGAGACGACCGTGCCCGAGGGCGTGACGGCGGACATTATCGGCGACAGTGGGTGTTGCTGCGCGGGTGTTTGGGAGAGGTTTTACTGACGCCGCGCAGCCCACGGACAGTTCTACGACGTCTACAACCTCCTGAGCATCATCAAGCCGCCCTCGGAAAACCACATGGTCGTCTTCAACGGCGACTTTGTCGACCGAGGCTCGTGGTCGGTCGAGGTCGTCTTGACAGTCTTTGCCTACAAGTGGCTCTACCCCAACCGCGTCTTCCTGAACCGTGGTAACCACGAGACAAACGGTGGGTCTGCGCCAGTGTTCCGACCGTAACCGGCACTAACAAACAGACATGAACAAGGTGTACGGTTTCGAGGGCGAGTGCAAGGCCAAGCACGGCGAGATGACCTACAAACTGTTTGCCGATGTCTTCACTGCTCGTGAGTGATCAATGTCCCCGTCAGCGTCACTCTCATCACTAATCCCAGTTCCCCTTGCCACCCTCCTCCAAGCTTCCCTCCCACCGTCAAACCTCAAGTCTGAGGGTTCGCAGCCTGCGATCCTGCACGACGGCAAGAAGCGCTACTTTGTCGTCCACGGCGGACCGCCCGTCAGCAAGGACGGCGTCTTGCTCGAGGAGATTGCGAAGATTGACCGCTACGGCAAGCAGCCCGGTCAGGAGGGTCTCATGTGCGAGCTCCTGTGGACCGACCCCCAGGAGCAGCCTGGTCGCGGGCCATCAAAGCGAGTGAGTAGGAACTCGAGTAACAGGGAATGTTGCTGGTGGTGGTCCTAGAGGGGCATTGGTGTGGTGTAGGTTGGAGGGTGGCTGGAACGCTGTCCCAGTGGACCACGCTGTGCCCAACGCGACCGGCGCGTTGCCGCTGTGGCTGCCCCGAATCGAGTGATGTCTGCGAGTTACAACTAACATCGCAGGGTGTCGGCCTCGGCTTTGGTCCAGACGTCACGCGGCGCTGGTGCGAGCTCAACGGCATCACTGCTGTCATCCGCTCGCACGAGGTGCGACAGGACGGCTACGCCATCGAGCACGATGGTTTGTGTATCACCACGTTTAGCTGCCCCAACTACTGCGACTCGACGGGCAATCAGGTGAGTAGGGGTTGGGTCCGTTTGGGAAGAAAGGGGGGGGGGGGGGTGTTGGAATGGACGAAAAGACTGTGGCCGCTGGACGATTGGGCGTGTGACACAGAAATCCGTGCAGAGACGTTGGGCTGCTCTTGCCTCTGTGGGCGTAGCTGTTCATGTCTCTCTAGCACTGGGCTGCTCTACCCCGCTGCACTTGGTCCTCTACCGTCATCCACACCACACCACGCCCGCGTACTCTGCCACCCGCAACTAACACGCAGGCCGCCTACGTCCGGATGCAGCCCGACGGCCAGCTGTCGTACCACCAGTTCGGCGCCGTCCCACACCCAGACATCAAGCCCATGGCCTACAGCTCGGGCTTTGGCATGATGGGCCTGTAGGGGGCTGGGGGTATGTATCTGTTGCATTGTTGGTTGCCGTTGATGTTTGCATGCAGTTGGTTAAGAACACCGCCTGGGGGAGCTGATGGCGCCGGTGTTGGCCGGTGACACTTGACTGCTGCATCATATGTCGAGCTGAGAGAAGCTGGGAGCGGTGAAGCCGGGAGACTAGCCGGTCCACCGCACGCTGTCGGCAATATCAGTGAGAGCGGGCTCACCTCACCCACTCTGACCACGGTTTGAGCTTCCTCCTCTTCCACTCAAAACAAAAACAGACCTCGCCCTCGAGCTCGCTCCTGCCTTCTACCCGAATTGAACGGGTGACCCTTTCATACCATAAATCTCGAAGAGATACTACTAGTGAAAAATTCTAACCACTGAACTAAGAAGGCATGCGTGGTGGTGTACGTTTGTGTGGTGGGGTGTGTGATGTGGCGTGTGTGATGTGGCGTGTGTGTGGCGGCGGTTCCGGCGTCGGTGTGGGCGGCAGGGGTGGTAAGCGTGTGTGGCGATAGCTCTATTAACGCCTTTGGACACTTGGGACAGGTCATAGTCGCGTAGTTGTCCGCACAGAGGAAGAAAAGGCCCTGTTCTCTCTACCACAAACTACCACAAACGCCTTTGTGTCCGTTGTGTCCACAGGCCCGGGTAATAGTTGACATGTCTAACGATTATGGCCAAACGAGAAAGATGGTGTTGTGAATGCCCAGTGCGGCACCCCCCGTCCCCTCCCCCCCGATGCAGGTGCTCCGAGAGTGTCGAGGCTGCTACACTGCGATTGAGTGCAGCGCCTTCCAGGCACGTAGGAAGTGCAGGACCTCAAGGGACGTGGCTACTGGGGTTGGTGGCATGCCACGACTCTCGGCCACAGTTTTGCACCGTTGCAGCCTGTCTATCCAAGGTCAGGGCGTGGAAAACCCACTCGCAAAACAAAAACATTCAGAACTCGCGCTCGAGCTCACTCTTGCTGCCTTCTACCCGAATTGAACGGGTGACCCTTTCATACCGTAAGTCGGAGAGACACTACTAGTGAAAAATTCTAACCACTGAACTAAGAAGGCGAAGATGGAAGGGATTGATGTTAGAATGAGAGGTGATGATCATCGACCGAACTACTTGATAGGTATATATCTTGCTCAGAGCGGCGACCCGAGCTTGGTGTCCGCTTGTGCCTCGCCGACCCATGCATGGCCTTGGCCTGAGCGTCGTCGTACGAGCGGCCCCAGCATGGATCCATGGCAGACCCATGCTGTGTCAGTCCGAGCGTCGGCCAAGCGTCGGAATTCGTCGACATATTCCAACAATTGGTCTTCGTCGGTGGGTCAGTGGTTCGGTTCGTCGGTCGTCTGGGTGGAATGATGAAACCGTTTCAGATCCAGAATGTACTCTTTGACACACGTGAGGAGTTGTGAGACGATGGTGGCCACTACGTGCTGTAGGTTCTACGTTCAGTGGCAGCGGGGAAATAAGACTCGAGCGAGTCAAGCCACCCCGAGAGACGTCGGTAGTCACCAATGCAAGATCACATGAGAAGCCCAGCAGTCGGTCCGTGACAAGTGCCGACGATGGTAGTATTGCACCAGACATACCGCGTTTGAAACAGCTCTCGCGCCTTGTGCGACACACGCAGCGCGCGGGTTACTGGGCACGCCCCGCGCCACCGAGCGTATCCAGTCCCTTGGCGCGGCAGCCAGCAGCCAGAGCCCAGCAGACGAGCAGCCAACAGACTCGTATGCGATAGATAACACGGTCACAACTCGCCGTCCACGGTCTCCAGTCTCCTTCCCACTTCGCACCTCTCGCACTTTGCACCCTGCCTCCTACCTCCCTGGCTGACAGCCTGCCTGCCTGTCTACTGAGCCTGCTGGCTTGAGCCTGCATCCGCATCCAGTGTCCAAACGGTTAGGCAAAGGGACAGACCGTCGATCCTGGGCCGTGCCTGCCGCCAAAATGGCGCACCAGTGCAGTGGCGATTTCAGGGCCGATACGCCGATAGCCCTTCGGCCATCCATCCTGTATCTCGGCGCGGCGCGACTCGGCCGCCGGCCGAAAATATTTCGACGCGAGTCGTCAAGCTTCAAGCTTAGCAAGACGCGCAAGACGTCTTTGTTGTGATCCTCGCGCAGCGCGAGAAACAGCGTCCGAGCCCTGTCGATGTACACTAGTGATAGTAGCTGCCTGTTTATGACATCACATCTCTCTTGCGCTGGGAGGTACATGCAAGGGTAGCCATGCAAGGCTGCGGGTGCGGGCAGGGTAGGCCGTGGGGGAGGGGGTTATTTGTTGTCGTGGGCGACGTCGCCCCCGTTGTCCCTGTCGGTCATGTCGGCGGAACTTGGGTGCGGTGCGTCCCCAGGTTTGCCTCGGGCGCGATTCCCGCCGCCGAGCTCTGTTCCCAAGAAGCTGATGCAGCAAAATGCGCGGCAGGTGCAGGCGGTAGGTCCGTGCAGTCGGCGCACTGTACGCTTTAATTATGCCGCAGATTCTTGGCATGGCGATAAAACGCTCGTCGTAAGTCGTGACCCGCGGCACTGAAACTCTGTTGTTTGATACTGCACTGTAACTCGATATCCGAGTCGCAACTACTCGGCCGACTCGATACAGTACTGCTGATCGCTGGCAGTATCAACACCGACACATATCTTGGGCTGTCATCTCCTCGGCACCCTCCCCGCACCTAGGTCCACCCCCCCGCCCCGCTGTTTCCCAACCCCAGCACCATCCACTTTCCACACCCGCAATGCTCAACGCCCTCACGCTGGCCGCGCGCCAAGCCCAACTCCCCGAAACAGTCCCAGTCCCCAGCCAACCGCTCGAGTCGCCCTATGGCTACATTCCAAGTCTGGCGTCGTGCGTCGCCTTTCTCGTCGTATTCTCCCTCCTCACAATCGCCCACACCGCCCTCGCCATCAGGTACAAGTACTTTTCGGCACTGGCGACCATGTGTGTCGGGGGGTTGCTCGAGGTGATCGGTTGGGCGGGGCGGTTGTGGAGTTGGAAGAATATCCTGCTTTGGGATCCGTTTATCATGCAGATTTGCTGGTGAGTCCGTTGGGGGGGGGGGATGGTTATGGACCTAGGTTCGGCTGGTCGTGGGCAGGTGGTTGAGTTGAGGTGGTTGGGTTGGTTGAGGGGTCGGTGGTGTCGCTGGATGGTGGTCCTGGTACAGATCGAGGGGTCGTGGGTCGGGGCCCAGGCGGCTTCGGCTGCGGTACCGAGTCGAGTTCGGTCTGGACCGAGTTGGGTTTCGTCTCGGTTTATAGTTCTCGCGACTAGAAGCCCATCTCGAGTCGTGTAGTCCATCTCCGAAGGTCCCCACTGCTGGGTCTCCAGAAGAGGAGGGGTGACGGGAGTCTCTCCCAGCAACGAGGGTCTATCTCGTCGACGAGTCAACCTGATAGCGCTACCCATGCGCCCATGTGCCCCAGTCTGGGTCTGCCACCCCAAACCATGTCCACTAGGCAACCATGTCTTGATGCTCTACTCGCAGTCTGACTCGCCCCCAACAATGCACTACCGCTGCACGTAACCCCACATACACAACCCACTAACACCAGCCTCATCCTCGGCCCCGTCTTCTTCTCAGCCTGGGACTACACCCTGCTGGGATTTTGCATCCGCCAGCTGGGGCCAGAGTACTCGCTCCTCGCGCCCAACGCGTACGTGGCCGTCTTTGTCATCATGGACATTATTTCGCTCGTGCTCCAGGCCGTCGGCGGCGGGGGCGCGGCGGTCAAGGCGCAGAATTATGAGGATACGACGTCGAGTACGCGTGTTAGTGAGTACATTATTTTGGGACCGCGGGATGCGGTGTGGGGTGGATGTCTACATGAAGGGCAGGTTGTGTTTTGTGCCAGGGCGCGGGTGGGAGGGGGGGGGGGGAGTAGGGCTATGATGCGGGGATAGTTTGGCCCATCAACGTGCACGCCGAGGGCGGTGTCGCGCCAGTTCGTGGTCAAGTCAGGTTTTTCGCCGCAAGCAACTGGCACCAAACACCTCAAATCTTGTACTAACCCCCAGTGCTCGGCGGCATCCTCTTCCAGCTGGCCACGACGACAATCTTCGTCGTCCTCGCCGTCGACTTTATGGTGCGCGTCATGTGGCGCAAGCCGTACCCGGCAGCCGTGACAAACTGGTCTCTGGCATCCAAACTGCGTCTCGGCAAGAGCAACAAGAACAAGAACCAGACCGAGGGCAAGAGGGCGCAGCCGCGTGCAGATGGGGAGAGCGAGCTCACTGTAGCGCCCACAGAACCCGAGAGCCCGCGGGACAGTGAAAAGGGCCGTGGCCACGCCGGGGCGGACGATGCATACTACCGCAAAGCGCAGATTCTGCTCCTGGGTGTAGCCTGGGCGACGCTCATGATCTACATTCGTGGCATATACCGCTCGATCGAGCTGGCGCAAGGGTGGACTGGGTATGTCATTACGCACCAGGTGAGTTATTGGTGGTTCGCGGAAAGGGGTGAAGGGTGGAGTACACGACTAACGCCAGCCCTACTTTGTCTGGCTGGACGGGTTCATGATGGTCCTCTGCATGTTCGGCCTGGCCGTCACGCATCCGGGCTTCCTCCTGCCGCCCGGTGGGTGGCGCTAGTTCCGCGGGGATGGGCTGCATAGCTCAAGTATGGGTGGTTCGTGGCGATGCCCTGGGGAAAGCAATGGACGTTGTTGGAAGGAGTGAACCACCACTTTGCTCTATACTCCCTTCGGCACACTCGATCACTTTGCGCCACACTCGACCGCTGTGCGCCACACACCACCACTGCACCCGACTTCACCGCTCTAGGTTATAGATGGACCGACACGCCGTCCGCATAGACATTTACGATATGTTAGATATAGTCTTGCTGGGAGGTGAAGGGAAGCAGGCTGCAATCCTCTGGTGTCAAGTAGGCCGTCAATCGCAGTGAGGTGGATGGCGAAAACCGGTTCCGCAGACAAGACATTCGAGGTCCTCACAAGCACCTGTGAAGTCCGGAAAATCGCCACATTAGACGTCGAGAGCGCACAGACCTTCCAGGATACTTGGAGGAGGTGGGAGCAGGTCGCAGTGAGATCGGGTGGGTGCCACGGGCAACCCACAACCACAACTGGCCCTACACCCCCTGCACCCATCAAGCACAACCAAAGCACACTATTGCATGAGAGGCGACGAATTGGCTTTCGGCCCCTTCTGCAACCCGCGAGGGTGGCGACCGGAGAGAAACAGGGCGAGGAAACTTCACCAAGGCCACAATGTCAACTGAGAACACGCCGCTTCGAGCTTGGGCCCAACTTGGATGACGGATCTCGGGTTAATTCAGAAGCACAATGTCAGTTCCCGCTTCAACAGCCGTGATGCGTTCCATGTCCCACCCAGCAGTCACCCCAGCAGTGGTACACACCTTCCAAGCTCGAATCAGGTCGATTCAACACTTTTCCCAAACCGCCATACAATCCCAAGCCAAAAGCCCACTGCGCACCTCGTCCACAGCCCAAGCATGCAGCAAAACGACAACTGCATGATTCGAACATGCGCTCCCGAAGGAAGTTGATAGACCTGCTCGGTTCTAGTCAACCGCGTTAACCACTCCGCCAAGTTGCCAGTTGTTGGAGGACAGGGACGGGCATGTCGGGCTGCCAGGGAGCCCCACGGCGCCCAATTTCATGGCGTCTGTCGCGAATGGGGTGTTATGCAACGCTCCTTTCCTTCGTGGACTTCACGAAAGTAATCAGGTTAAGACTCGCGGCCTTGACAATGGGACTGTGTCATGGTACTGGTAGTCATCCGTGAAGGCAACCCGTTCGGCGACATGCGACATGACGTCATGGTGAGCACCATTTGCCGCTGCTTGCCGCCGCTCGACTTCCGCTCACATAGATAAGAATAACACCTTTGTTGCAACAACAGGACACCCTTGCCCGCCGCTACCCTTGCTCATCTTCAACTACGCCCCGTGACAACAATGCCCAAACCTACGCTCGAGTTCTTTGACACGGCCTCCGCACCCCACACCACCATCGTCACCAAGACTGGCACAGAGGAGCAGTACGTCCACACCTGCACAACTGGTGAGCTGATGACAAGCACGATTTTGTCGAAAGAGTAGGTGCAAGGAAGGGCCGTTCCAGCTGCTCCCTCGATGCTATCGGAAACCCTACCCATGAGAACTGACACACAGCCCCGAGACGGGGGACGCAACACTGATCATCGTCCTTCCGGCCGGATACGCGCAGGGCCCCGAGCCGCTGGTACACGAGTTCTGGTGAGCCGAGGTCGGCGTTCTCGTCCAAGCTGGGTTAAACCGTATCTGGAGGAACGGAAGCCGTCCCCCCACAGTCCTGGGCTGTCTTGAACGGGAAATAATGGCGGAACGACGGCACGCAGTATACAGGAACAGCTCGGCAGCAGAACGAACATACACTCAAACACGCAAACTCACACGCAGGGAAGAAGTCATCCTCCTCCGCGGACGCCTGTACGATCGCACCCTCGGACAGTGGTTCGGTCCAGGCTTCTACGCGTGCCGGCCGCCCGGGATGGTGCATGGGCCGTATGATGCGGACCCCGTTGAGGGCGTCAAGCAGTTTGTCTCGATTCGGTACGAGAGAAGGGATGGAGAGAAAGGGGTAGGAGATTCAACGGGGAAGAATGTAGAGTAGGTGCGGTAGGCTATGACGCGTCCACGGCTAAAGGACAAGTCGAGGGGGGAAGGGTGCGGGGATAGGAAATGGATTCCGTAGATACCGAGGGACGGAGACTCGAGACGCATTGGGCATTTGTCCTGTGTTGGGTGTTGCAGTGTGTTCGGGGAGGGTTCAACGTGGTCATGGAGAGATGAGAGTGAAACGAGGAAGGAAGTTGATGAAGCGATCAGCACTGGTGGTTAGCACGAGAGGGCCAGGCCAAGCCGCCAGGCACGCGATCGAGACCGCGATGGAACACAGTTAAGCAGTGGAGAGACCTCCTGCTTGCAGCCTGTACTGTACGCTGCGGCTGTACAGTACGCTGGACAGACAGAAAGGGTCCGGAGAAATGAAACACAGGGACTCTGACTCTGGCATCGAGACGCGCCTACTTGTTAGTAGCTTAGTAGTGTCCACAAGTCTCCCAGAGTCAATCTTCACATTTCTTCAATCACTGCTATTTTCGACACCACTTTCAACCACCGCCCACACCATTGACGCCCTCGACTCGTCGTCCCCTTTCATCTCGACCCCCGATCGCACTGCCCCTTATGGTGCCCCATATCCCGGCGTTTGCTCATCCTCGGCGACGTCCGGCGCGCCCGCCGATGGGTTCCTTGCCACTGATCCACAGATCGCCGCTCAGCTTCCGCTCAGTTGCCACCCGCACACTTGTCCGCTCGGCCGCTCTCCTCATCGTCGTCGATCCCCGTCGCTCGTCGCCCCGTCGCCCCGTCGCCCCGTTGGTTTAGCCTGCGCCCAGTGATCCAGTGGCAAAAGGGACAGTGTGAGCTGTGCGTCCGTTTCCCACACCAAGAGCTGCGCCCCTCGGAGCTGCACAGACACTTGGCTCCTCCCACTCGTTTACTAGTTAGCGCCCCTCATCGCCCCCGTCGCCCTCCTTCGTCGCTAGCGCTGCTCTTATTCTCTCACGCGATCGTACAATCTCACGCTCGCACCGTCTGTCCACGACATCCTCAACATGCACGGCAACTTTTATCTCCACTCATCTCACCACGGCCACCACGTCTTGGCTCACACATCCCCCAACTCACACACTGGCACCATGGCTGTCGAGCTCGACCACACGCACGCAAACGGACAAGTGAACGGGAGCGCGCACGCACAGTCTGCGTCCCACGCACACACAA
The DNA here is from genome assembly GCA_025502685.1 of Pascua sp. PH4015B. NCBI lineage: Eukaryota > Fungi > Basidiomycota > Tremellomycetes > Trichosporonales > Trichosporonaceae > Pascua > Pascua sp. PH4015B. The sequence continues at coordinate 4,531 of JAMFRD010000087.1, read as the reverse complement.
CTCACGGCGCCAACGGCAGGGGCAACAGCATTCGAAATGGTCAGGCTTCCAATGGCACCGGAAGCGTGCACCGTGCGCACACCCCCAAGGTCGAGGTAGGTCACCTGTGATACGTGGCCGTCACCTGTAACTCACAAATTCGGTGCAGCCCTGGCCGTGGCGTCGTCTGATCAGGTTTATCGCACCAGACGGGCGTGTCCTCCTCGGCGAGCCCGTGGACGCGGAGCTGGATGGTGAGCATGAGCACACAGGCTGTGGGTAAACCTCTGACGACAGTCGGCCTTGCACACGCCAAAGGCATCGCTGTCCGTGCGCATGTCCTGGCGGCCGCATCGCCGTGGGACCCCTCGGCTCGGCGTACCGGCGAGTGCGTCAGTGTAGATGTCGTGAGTGGAACGCTCAGCGTGGTGTTGTCTGCAAACTGACTTGCGGCTACCCCTCCCTCTTGCGGGATCGGGTCGGCTTGCTCTTACCTGGGTCGCTGACCCCACGCCTACACCTACTAATGACCGCAGCTCCTGTCGCCCATCAGCGCCGAACAGTGTGGCACGATCCGCGCAACGGGGCTCAACTATATCGACCACGCGCGCGAGCTCGGCCTCGCTCTCCCGACCGTCCCTGCGCTCTTCTTCAAGCCTGCGTCCTCGATTGCTGACCCGGGAGAGGCCGTCCCCATCCCGCCATGTGCGCAGGCCGACGAGATGGACTATGAGGTGGAGCTCGCTGTCGTCATCGGCCGTACTTGTCGCAATGTAACGGCCGCCAACGCCCTCGACTATGTGCTGGGATGGACGTGTGCCAACGACCTCACCGCGCGAAAGCTCCAGAATCAGTGCTCCCAGTGGGGTTACTCGAAGGGTGAGTGGAGACGACAGTAGGCTCGAGTCTGAGGGCCCATGGGACCGACCAACCGTCGCGCCCGATGGCCATTGGCGGCTGGGCGGTCGCGTGAGTCGCCAGTGGCTAGCCTCTGGTGGCGGTGGCACACTCGATGGCTGCCTTGGCCAAAACCTTGGCAACTTGGCATCTGTGCACGGTGACGCTTCTGATAACACATGGTGCCGCCCAGATCTGGCCCGCCCAGGCGCGCTTTGGGCACCGGCACGTCCTGTGACACTGACCACACAGGCTTTGACAAGTTTTGCCCCCTGGGGCCATGTCTCGTGTCGACGGCTGCGCTCCCCGATCCCCGCGACGTGACCCTGCAGACGAGGGTGAACGGCCAGCTCGTCCAGTCGGGCTCGGCACAGAATATGATCTGGCATGTGTCCGAGTACGTATTCGTCTTCGGTCCGAACCGGGGTCGTCAGAGCATTGCCGAACTGGTGCCAGCGGAAAGACGAGCGGTGGAAGACTGGAAAGGCAGGGCTCCATGTCGGAGCAAGTATGGGCGGCGGGAGAGGAGATCGCCGGCCGACATACTGCGATTGATTAGCCCGCTCAGCGCACACATGTCCCTGTTTGCAAGACTGACATTGCCAGGATCGTCGCGTACCTCTCATGTGGGACCACTCTTGCGCCCGGTACGGTGATTATCACGGGCACACCACCGGGCATTGGCGCGAGCCGCGGACTGTGGCTCCGCCACGAAGACGAGGTGCGGTGCACCATCTCGCATGGCATTGGTGAGTAGGTAGTCCGGGTGACTGTCCTCATTTGGAGTTGGCGTGGTCAATCGAGGTTGGAACGGATACGAGGTCAAACGTGGGTTGCAATACAGGAGAGACGCACACAGAGATAAAGATAGCACAGGTCACCGAGTCACCGAGCCAGCTACGATCACAGTTCAAACGTGTATGATACGCACGCTAACACTGAAGGCACGTTGGTCAACACCATTGTCTACGAACCGGTCCAGTAGTCCTAGCCCTATCTCCGTGGACCCGGCCCCAGTTTTCGAGTTACAGAAATAGACACGGCATCCGGCATCGCCAAGACGCACGAGGGGCCACGCACGAGGATCGACGTCGCCGCCATGCTCTGTATCCATTGGCTCGCGTTTCTGAATGCAACCAGCATATGCGTTTCGTCCTGAACTACCCGGCGCACATGCTGGGGACACCTAAATAGCAGTCGTACTCTAGCCAAGTGTGGGTTGACGAAACGAACGTGCATGTGCCTGAAAATCGCCACCTCGTCTGCACAACTGAGACTTTGGAATGCCTCCGTGTGTGGCACTTTCGGCATTTGACGACAACTGATCCAACCTCCTGATAACTGACCACACAGACGGCCTACTCCTGCATGCCGTTTCAAGCCGGGAAAGTAGCTACAGTTTATCCCAGGCAGTTGTTAATAAGTCCAACTGTCTTGCACCATCTGGCCGAGGACGAGTAAAGAAATGAGTTTGGCGGTGTCCATCACTCCAACCTCGCACGTATTGCCCCCAACCATGCCCTTGTCCCATCAGCCTTACACCACCGTACCTGGCACCATGCTTCTGACCCTCCTGATTCCGTATGACAGTACCATGCCCCTAACAGCCCAACCTTTATGACCCGTTGGTTCATGACACAAGCGCCGGCAAGGTGTAAAAGTGTCCGTGCGCTACCCCAACTGCTCTCCGGCCAACCCCAAGTCCCCCACGTCAACCCCGCCTTGCACTCGTCCCAACTCCCCAACGTGAACACCAAGTCCGGCACTTTCAGACTGGCGACTCTCGCACCCAAACACCCACACTCATTAGCCGGACTGAAGTGAATTGTCCACAGCTGACGCCTGTGCGCTCAGGATCCCACCACCCCTCGTCCACTCTGGTATCGTCCCCCCTGTCTCGCGCGTCTCGTGCGCGTGTCTAGATGTCGGGCCCGGAATACACTCATTTCCGAAGTGTCGTCGGCGTCGGACATGCCCGGTGCGGCGATGCATAAAAGTCTTGCTGGCAGGCGATGCCGTCGATCCTCTTCATCAACACCGCCGCCAGCTAGCAGTAAGCAGCTCAAGTACCACTAGCAAGACCAGCAAACCCCCAAACCCACAGACATGTCCGAGATCCCCACCGTGTGCCGCGCCGCTCCCGCCGTCGATATCGGCCCCAACGTCCGTCCCCACCCACGATGAAGCTGATGACCAGTACACAATCGTGTGTAGGGAAGACTACCCCGTCCCCGTGCCGGGTGAGGGCGAGCTGCTCGTCGAGCTCAAGATGTCGGGCGTGTGCCAGAGCGACCACCGTGAGTGGCCATACGTATTGGGGTAGGGGAAGCGCACAGGCAGCGCGGAAGATTGAGTGGGGATGGTTTTGGGCACGGGCCTCTGTGTTTGGCTACCCCTCGTCTGCCCCAGATCTACCCCTCCTCTACCTGCCCAACATCTCCCCGACTCTACACGACCCCACACTCGCCCCCACCTACCCCCGGACCACAACGGATGGCCGTATTGACGCCCAGACCAAGTAGCAGGCGACTGGGGCATCCCGATGGAACCCGGCGTGGACTGCACGGGCCACGAGGGCGCGGGCACCGTCGCCGCCGTTGGTCCTGGTGTGGAGACGTGGAAGGTCGGAGATCGTGTTGGGATTACGCCTGTGGCTAGCACTTGGTGAGCACAAGATTAGGGGGTGGGGGTATCTGGATGTGCTAATGGTAGCGAGGAGTGTGAGATTTGCAAGTCGGGAAGTGAGTATGGATGGTTGTAAGGAATGGGGAATGGAAAGGGGAATGGGAGGTGGGGGTGATGAGTACAGGGCCGAGAGCGGAGAGGGGGGATTGGGGGCCAGGTAGTCCAGGGTGGGGAGGGAAGAGCTAGAGGGCTCATGAGCAAGAAGGCGGGAGAGCAATAGGGCAGAGGGAACGACATCAAGACGGCAAGTAGACTTGCGGACTAATCTCCAGGCGAGACGCTCTGCCCGAAGCGCAAGTACGTCGCCATCGGCGTCAACGGGACTTACACGCCGTACCCGTGAGTCACCACCTGGTTACCCCAGCTACGCCACTGGGCCACCCGGCCACTGGGTCCTGCCCTGACCCCCAACTACAACCCCACTGACGCCTACGCCAGAATCATCCCAGCTCAATGGGCCATCCCCCTCCCGGACGCACCGTGGGAGCAGCTTGCACCCTTCATGTGCAGCGGCGGCACGGCGTACACGGCAGTCAAGGCTGCCAACCTCAAGGCGGGCCAGAGGTGCGTCGTGCGTGGAAGTTGTCGTATTCGAGGTGGAGTGTAGCCAACAACTGAGGCGTTCGCGGTACACTCATGCGTCCGACTAAACTGAGACCAATGATGGAAACGGACGTCAATACCAAACCGATGTGTCGACATCCACACTGCAACTTTTCATTCTACACGACGCTGACACCCAGCCTCGCCATCATCGGCGCCGGCGGGGGCGTGGGCCACATGGTGACGCAGTTTGCCGTCGCGCAGGGCATCACGGTCGTGGCCATCGACGTCGGCGAGGAGAAGCGCCAGACCGTCCTTGACTGCGGGGCCGCGCACTACTTTGACGTCACGCAGGAGGAGAACCTGACAAAGGCGGTGCATGGGGCTGTTCCGGGGGGTGTTAATGGGGTGTTTGGGGCTTGGGGGG
>JAMFRD010000086.1:0-104609 GCA_025502685.1 Pascua sp. PH4015B | reverse complement strand
CTCCCTTCACCACTTCCTTTTCTTTTTTTCCTTTTTGCCCCCCCCCCCCCCCCCCCCCCCCCCCCCCTACGCGCCATACGCGCGTCACGACATTGCAACTCCGATGTTTCACAGTACACAGTCCCAGCATGTTTCATATTTCGTGTACCAGTCTCCTCGTGACCCCCATGTCCATGTCCCCATGCAATCGAAGTCCACTGTATCTACGTCCACGTGAGTTTCTGGAATCCCATGCGCTGCTGCTATTCTATCAGCAGGGAACTTCAGTGGGTGTGACCTGCCATGGCCCAGAATCGCTCACTGCTCTTGCTGAAAACCTTCCTCCACCGCTGCATGGGGCAACATCACTTTGCATGCTCAGCTCGACACCACTGAAGTTCGTGTTCGAACCGCGGCATGACCGTGCCCCTCGGAGTCTTTGCCCCCTCAACTCGTGACGGCCTAGGCTCCTGTCGTCGCCAAGGGTGTACTGATGTGCTGGCTAGCCGCGTGTTCGTCGGCGTGATAATCGTGTTAGTCGTATTCGCCGTGTTAGTCGGAAAGACCAGCGACAGTTGGATCACCGCCTGTAATCCCTAGCCAGATGTCTTGTCGTCGCCATCAGCGGTGGTATCTGCGGGTTGCAACCATTAGTGTGACCCGCCGAGACCTGCTTACTGACACGACACTGCGTCTTGGACTACTGACAGGTGGACATTTGCACCTTCTACAAACACTACAAACCGCTTTGGCACTGCGTCGATACCGTACGCCATTCTGGCCATGGCTCAAAGGTCGACCTTGACAGCGATAGCCTCCTTGGACGCAAAGCCCGAGACAAAGAGCCAACCCTGCTTCTTGCCGCCATTCTCCTTGGGGTCAATAGCGATGAGGACGCTGGCACTTGCGGAGCGGATGTTGGACCCGTCGTCTGCGTACAGAAGCGACGTGTTCCAGTTACCCTGCCCGGGCTTGCCGTGAGCGATCCAAACGGCGGTCGCGATGGGGCCGTCTACAATCTCATCTGCAAGCTTGATGCCCTGGGAGAGGCCTGCGTTGACGAGGCCGCTGGCGTCGTGGTCGGTGGTGGGGTAGGGGTCTGTGAACCAGAACGGGTTATCGATAGTGGACTGGAACTTGACCTCGTCCTTGACGGTGAGCGCGTCGTCGGCGCCAATGTTGGCAAAGTACGACATGCCACCTGCGGCGTCGCAGATGATGACCTCGTCGGGGTTGGACGAGTGGCCGAGCCCGTTGTTGTTGTGCAGGCCCTTGAGCGCGACTTTGGCAGCGACACCGTCCGCGCCGTCCTTGCCCTGCTCGGCCGCGACGTGGAGCGTCGTCGACCACCCCGCCGTGCGCCGCCCGCCCAGGTCCTCGATGAACCGCAGCACGCCCTCCCGGTAATGGTGGTCGTTGGTCACGTAAAAGCTCAAGGGCCCAGTCGAGTATATGTCGTTCGGCGTCGTGATCAGCGGGTGCGACACGGTACGCACGTGCCGAGCCACACCGGACCCCAGGACGTGGTGGAAGATTTCCACCCGCGACGCAGCCTTGTTCTCGATGCCCGCGTCCAGCGACGCAGCGTATGCCGCGCTCGGCGCGTGGTTCACCGCGTGGATGTACAGCGCGTTCGGGTCGGACGGGTCGCGGATAATGTCGATGCCGTGCGTCGAGAACGAGTCGGTGAAACCCTCAATCTTGATCGGGCTGGCCGTGAATGTCTGTGCGTGAGTCGTCGTGGTTCTTGGATCCATTCGCACCGACCCTCTCCTCAGCTCCATATATCGATTCCCGCACGCGCTGCACGTCTCCGACCAGTTGCCAGTTGATCTGTCTAACGCCAGTCTGTCCTCTAATGGGCGCACTAACACTATCTCCACTAACAGCGCCCCGACACCATTTCCACTCCACATCTCACTCCCTCTTCACCCCAAACGCTCCCAGGCGCATCGCCCAACGGCTTCCACCCCAGTCACCCCATCCAGTCCCCCTCGCCCACCCCCTCCGCGCTCACGTCTCACACGTACCTTAGGATCAATAACGCGCAACACACCCCTGGCACCAGCCTTGGGATCCGCAAACCGATGCAGGGGCGGGAACCACTGAGCCCTCGACCCGTCCTCCTCCTGGCACGCAGTGAAGATGAGCCCGCTCGCAGTGTCCAGATGCAGGTCCTCGCAGTTGGCCGTGTCTGCAATCCTGACGAGGTCGTGCACGCCCCCCGCCCGTAGCGAGTCGGGCTTGCGGAAGGCGCCGACGGTGGTCAGGCGGTCGTAGAGAAAGTTGCCGACGAGGCCGAGGAGGGCGATGATGAAGCCCAGGGTAATAGGGCGCGGCATCATGGGGGAGAGTTGGTGGGAGGTCGGTGAGGGATGGGTGGATTGAAGAGTGGGGGAGAAGAGGGGGATGGGGTAGTGGTGACAAAGCCGGCTATCTGAGGGCTAGGACGAGGACCCCATGGCATGGTCGTCACGCTAAGAAGCGCATACCACTAGCGATCGGTCACGTCAGTACAGGCGTTTGCCGAATGCCGTTGCCATCGCCCAGTCTTCCTTGAACGATGGAAATAGAACCAGTGTGCTCGTCGTCGTCGAGCCCCTCCATCGCATCGCGGGCATGTCATTGCTCGAGCAATTCAAACACTCGAGCTCGTCGTCGGGAGTTTGTTCTTCACTGCATTTGACATTCAAGACCATGTCCTCCGGCTACTGGATGTTCCGACGCATGGGCGGAGGCATTGGCGGCCATTGCCGACTCACGCCGGCGGCAGACGCGGAGGATTATTCTCTGTCCGTGCGAGGACGCAATGCCAATGGAGAGAGGGTAGCGATGGGTAGGAGGCGTGTGGTTGTGCCGTCGTAAAGCAGACCTGTCCACAACGCCTCGGCGTCTGGGTATACTTGACGTCGCCTTGACTCGGAGTTGAGGTTTCGGAGGCAGGAGGCCATAGCCATGTCGGCTAGGTGGACCTCCAAGGCGGCTCCTAGCATTGGCAGGGGGAGGCGATGTGTACAGAAAGGGGGGTGTCTGTTTCATCGGGACCAAATTTAGCAGACGAGTTTCAACGCCGTCACTAGCAGTCACCGCATGCACAGCCGCCCCCTCACGTACAGCCGTGCACTGCCTAGCCCGACGGCCCGCGGTCCCGCAGGGGTGCTTGCGGTGCATGCAGCGATGCAGCGGAGTAGTGGTGAAACGGTGCGGTGTGAGCTGAAACGGCGTGCTGCGGCTTGGCTTGTGGCTGGGGGCCCGATGGTGGCTTAGTAGCGCTTAACAGCCTTGGCGCGATCGCGATGATGCTCCGCCGCAGTCGTGTGTTTGACGCAATTTAAACGCATCCATCCACTCGTGTCATCCCGTCTTTGAAACCTCACACTCGATACAATCTACACCTCACACCCCACCGTTGCCACCATGGCCACCGACACTGCCAACGACTCGGACTCGTCCGCGACGCGCCAGCGCAAGCGCGACGTTGCGGCCAAGTACTTGTACGTCGCCCCAGCGCTCCACTTTGCCCCACAGCTAACGGGGTCCCAGTAAACAAGGCGAGCTGCAGCTGAAACGCGCTGCGGGGCTGGGCCACACGCCCAATGTCGTGCCCGTGGACCAGCCGCGGATGGACCAGTCCCCGCGCCAGGTGCTCGTGGGATGGCACCCCGTCGGCGGCGTCGCGGGCAAGTGGTTTGCCAACGAGACAGCGCTCGGCAAGCTCATTACGGAGAAGATCAACAAGTACCCCGATCCGACGCAGCACTGGGCCGTCCTCGTCGGCGACTATGCGCACCAGCTGTGGATGGTGGGTTTTTCGGGTGGAGAGGCATGCTGATCATCAGGACGAAAACTTTGACGTCATCTACACGAACGCACGGGTCGACAGCGACGAGTGGACGACGTTCCCCGTCGGCGTGACGCGCTTCAACGACGACGCGCTCCGCCGCACTGGTTCGTCCTCCCACCCCCCCGGAGTAAAAGCTGACGCCCAGGCGAGATGGTGATTGAGAGCGTGCGCGCCAAGAACGCAGCGTACAATCTGATCACAAACAACTGCCAGACATACGCCCTCATGCTCCTCGACGCGATCAAGGCGGGCGGCGACGCGAAATTCGCCACCACCTTGGACGTCTACCAGGCGCTCGTGGGCCCCGCCAAGGTCGCCGACCTGTTCAACGCAGACGGCACGGCTGTCGGCGGCGGTACTGGCAACGGTGCCGAGACGGTTTCAGAGGCCGCAAACGTCATGAATCAGCATACCGCCCAGCTCGATCCGCATCGGCAGCCGGCTGAAGCGAGCCGCGACGCCGGCTCCATTCAGGACCGCGGGCGCGGGGCGAGCCCCAAGAAGAAGGGAAAGATGTCTAGGTTCAAGTCGTTATTCCGCCGCAGGTCGAGGTCCGCGTGAGCGGCCCTCAAGGCGGCGCGGCCACGGACGCGGACGCGGCGCGCTTGCCTCGGCGTCGGCGTCGGCGTCGCCAAGAGCCAGACATCACCAACTTCCCCCCAACCCACACTTCCCCCACCACCACGTGCGTATCATCCTCCACCTATAATCTTCCGTCCTAACAGCCCAGAGATACCCCCGCCATTGTCACGACCCACATCAGACGACACCCTGCAGTCGACGCGGACACAACACCCCCACGCCGACGCAATCTCCACACACGACCCCTGCGCACACGAGAACCAAACAGTCGTTGGTTCTGCCCCTAGCGGATACGAACGGCTCTTGTTGTCGACTGCCCGGTGATAGAACAAGTACTGTACTGTAGACGCCCACGCTGCCCCAACGATCACGCTGCATTCATGAACTTGTGTCATAGACGATTCATCCTAGTCCAGGTAACTAACGTCTGACAGATTCACGAGCGTTGTGCTCCACAGTCGCACCGCTCATTCACCTCGCTGGTTGTGCTCGGCGCCGACCGTCAGCCTTTCAAACCGTGCTGAGATCATCGCAGTCCGCCTCCTAAGGGAACTCGCACAGGCACGACAGTCTCATTCCTCATGGCACGTCCTCTCCCCTGACTATTACCATGCCCGTCTGCCGCTTTGGCCTTGTGTGCAATATGCACGTCGGGTACTGCTGAGATCTACTGCCTCGGCCATGTTGGTCTCTGACACCAAGCCGCGACACAATGGGCAGGGACACATGACGTAGGAGCATCCATCGACCACCCGCGGCCCGCCCCGTGTCTGTGGCCCTGTAGCTGGGTCATCCGAGATGTCCGACGGTTCCAAGTACTTCAGGAAGCGCGCCGCGAGTCGAGGCTACACCACGATCTGACGCAGTTCTGCTCTGTCGGAAATACCACTGCGTGCTGACGCCGTGGTGAGCCGAAGAGCGAGGCAGGTCTGGTCGGAATGGCGCAGCACTCTTTCGACCCCGCCTACTTGATATCGACGTTGGACGTCAGTTGCTGACTACCCAGCAGGAGCACCAACAAGGGTGAGAGTACAGGTGTGTCCGAAAAGTGAGACTGCCACTTTGAGCTTTTGAGCTTGGGTACAGGTGAGATTGCGCATAGATGCTGTGGGGCCCAATGCAATGGCACGGCAAGTGGCCACACCAACATGTCCTCGGAATTTCCTGTGCGTGGTCCTGTAATCGCGCCGTGCGCACACCCGAGCTTGGTGTGGCATGTGGCAGTCTCACGACTTTCCAGACGTACCTGTATGGGGTCGATCAGCGTGCTCTCCTTAATCCCCCAGACATGCTTAGATGTGAGGGAAGCATCCTACCAGCTGTTACATCCGATCCTGTGCATTCCCATTCTTCAACACGATCTAGCACGAACATGGACCCCCCCCCCCCCCCCCCCCCCGGCCCTGCGGCTCACTGCCTCCCCGTCCCGGCCTCACCGCCGTCCCGTCCTCACCCCTCCCACGCGAGCCCTCTTCCCCCTGCGACCCTTCCCCCGCGACCCTCCTCCCCCCGACCCCAATACCAAACCATCCCCCACCCCACCCAACCGCCAGCCACCATTACCAAAACTCACGCCTCAAGCCCCCGACGCCCTCCTAACAAACGCGAGCAAACTACCCCGCCGCGAGTGCTCGTGCGACTCGGGCATCCCGGCCGACGACGCCCTGCGGGCCATCTCGTCCTTCTGGGCCCTGTGAGCCTCGGCGCGGCGCTGGGCGCCATCGTAGACGAACGCGTGCTTGACGGTGGGCACGGGAACGTCGCTGGCGCGGCGTGCCGCCAACCCCGCCGCGGGAACGTGAGCTGGATGGGGGCGGGAGCGGGTACGGGTGACGCCATCCGACTCGGCGCGCTTGGCGTCGCAGATTGCACATGTGCCCGGGGGCGCGAGCTCGACCGCTGCACCAGTCCCGGCCTTGTCGCCGTGCTCGTCCTTTTCCTCTTCTTCCTCTTCCTCGTCCTCGGTGACGGTGAACATGGACGCACTCCCGTCCACATTATGGTATGCCGGGTGGAGCCCCGCGAGGTGCGTGCGGTGCACGGCCAGCTCGATTGCGCGCTGCAGGCTGTCGGCGTCGCGCGCCGCGCGCCGGACGATGGGCTGCACGAAGCCCATTGCCTCGAGCTCGGACTCGTACGGCGTCGGCTGTGGGGCTTGCGAGAGGCGGCGGTACCATGGTCTGCTGGGCTCGGTTGTGTCCGAGGTCGAGTTTGAGATGGTTGGTTTGAGGATACTGGTGGGCATGGTGGCGATGGGTGGCGGGAAGTGTCGATGCCGAGGATAGTGGTGCGGTGCGCTCGTTCTCGAGTTGGATGGGCGCGCGCTGGGTGGCAACGGGAGATGGTACGATGGTAGGCAATGCATAGCACCTGGGGAACGGCTGCTGTGTTATGAGCAGCACCGGCGAGCAGGAGTAGTTTGCCGTCAGTGGTAGTCAGCAGTCCGCGGTAGTCAGCAGTTCACAGTCGCCATGCATTGGAGGCACGGTGTGTAAACGCAACCTTGCCAGCCGCCTGGGATCTGCGTCGAGGCTGCACAGGTACAATCTTGGCAGGTGCAGCTTGGCAGGTACCGGGCACTGGGTGGCGGTCACAAGACCATGGAATACGGGCCGCGGCCTGCCAAAACCCCACGGTCGGTCTGAACCCCACGGGCCTGCCGCCGGCAACGTTCATTGTTTGGATCTGCTCCTGCTGCTGCGCACGCTGCGGAGCGTCTGCCGCTTCTTATCGAGAGCTGAGTGCAGTAATATGGGTGGCCATGGTGGGGGAGTTGGACAGCTTGCACCGGTAAACACCGGAGATTGCCGGCAACAGACCAGTTCACTTGGCAGCAGCCGTCTGTCACGTCACGGTGGGCAAGTGAATGATAGGCGGAAAGAAAGGAGCAACAGGTAGGGCACAAAGGATCTCAACAGTGCGATACATGCGATGCAGATGGTTGCGTCTACGGGTACAGGATGGGGTAGTCTACATACAAATGTCGTCGCGATGCGTGATGCGTGTACGGAGTGAAATAATTGTCCTTTGCGTCTCTGGCCGTCAGCGCCATGTCGAATGAAACATAGCGGAAGCGTACACTACTCACATCAAGGCTTGGTCTCAATCTCATACTCGCCCTCCTTGAGGCTGCGCTTGTACTCGTCGAGGGGGATAAACGAGACACACTGGACGACGTCGTCTGGCGTGGCCTTCCAGGCGGCGCCGCCGACGAGGGCGGCGAGCTGTTCCTGGTGGCGCGCGAGCTCGCGCTTGAGGTTGCGGATAAACGATGTCTCGGATCCCTTGAACGGGCACTCGACAATCTTGACTAGGCCCGGGAGAATGGCACCGTGTTTGGCGCGGACGACGAGGAGGTCGACAATGTCGTCGACGAGGCTTTGGAGGTTTGCCATCTTGCTCTTTGGCGACTCGCCGGGGATGGGCGCGTGGCTCATGCCAAACAGGTACACGACCTCGTCGAGCGCGAGCGCACCCTCGTCGTGCCGCGGGCGCCGCGGCCAGGCGCCATAGTCGATCCCGACGCCGATGGGTCCGCTCTCCCACGTGTACATGACGTTGCACACAATCTTGCGGCAGCCCACGGGGATGGGGAGCGGGAGAGCCGTGCCGTCGCGCCCCCGCCCCGCCCAGTGGCTGTTCCGCCCTAGCCCGCCAATGGGGAAGAGGACAAACTTGGGCGCGCTCACGGGCACCACATTGTTCTGCCCGTGCATGTCGGCATAGTGGCGCACCACCGCCGCACTGCCCAGACACGCGAGCGTCCCGGCGTCGCTCTCGCCAGGCGTCGTGCCCGGGTTGCACCGGATGTCCTCCACGCGCGCCTGCTGCAGGAAGATCGGGTCGTCGGCGGCCTTGCCCAGATTGTCAAAGCCCTCGAGGTTGCCCTTGGCATACCGCGCCATCCCAGCAACGGCCAGAACGCGCTTACCCCCCAGGGCCGCATTCGTGATCGTAACATGGCCGTAGCCTTGGGTAGGCCGGGCAGAGACTGGCGTTGATCTCAAATTGGCACGCCCAAGTGCGCGCGTGCCAGGTGACAGAGCCGCCTTGCGAACGTTTTCGGCGCCGACAGGGAGGGACGACGAGCGGTTGACCCCCCCGCGGGGGTTCTGAAGGCCCCGTCCACTCTTGGGTGTAGCAGCGGCAGGACTTTTCGTCACGGCCGACGGCAGCGGTGCCACCAGCTCTTCGGGGAGGGGGACCTGTCCGCGTACATCAAGCGGCCCGGCGTAGTGCGACTTGACGCGCGCAGCTGCGGGTGGCTTTGTCGGGCGGGGAGGTTTGCCGCGCGGTACCTGGCCCGTCGTTGCCTTTGTGACGGCCTCGACAGCCTTTTTGTTTGGTTTCATGTCGCTGGTGTTGAGGAGGTTGAGTGGCGGCGGCGGTTGGGTACGCTGCCGCAACTTCGACGTCGGCGCCGGTGCAGGTGACGGAGCGGGGGATTTCTGCATGGCGTCAAGTGGCGAGATGTCCGGAAGGGCAGGCATGGAGAGGTCGTCAGGATTCACGGGAAGTGGCTCGGGGGCTTGTTGCGGGACGGTGTCGATGCGGAGACTGGGTGGTTCCTTGCGAGCAAGCTCCCTAGCGTGAGGGGAGAGGTAGTCGTCTGGCGAAAGCCCCTCCGGGAGTGCCTCTGGAGATCGGATCGGGAGTGGCGATGCCGACGACTGGCGAGACCACTCTTCGAGGGGCAGGAAGGCGGGGTCGAACGACGGCGAGAAGTCGTGGGGCGACTCGGGGCCAGAGATGGGCGAGAGCGAGTCGCGTGCAGAGCTGCGCTCGGATGGGTCGAGGGGAGGGACGGGGACGTCGGGTTCAAAGGTTGGGTCTGGAGAGGAGACGAACGAGCGCGTCGCGTCGTCGAGCGGGAGGAACGCCTCATCAAACGCTGGGGAAAACTCGAGCGTCGGCGAACGCGATGGTTTGTCGCGTTGAACCCTCAGCGGTTGCGTCTGCGGCGGCTTGAACTCAAATGGCGAGCCCAGCTTCTCCAGCGCCGAGGGCACTTCGGGGAGAGGAGAGAGCGCAGGGTGGGATACACGTGAGCTCTTGCGAGAGTTCTGGCGAGATTGGTATGATGGGTCCACTTTGAGGTTTGACTTTGGTCGGGGTTGCTGCTTGGGTCGCTGCGGTTGCTGGAGCGAACGCTGTGGTTGCTGAACCGCCAGAGTTGGTTGCTCGGGGGAGAGTTGAGGGTGCTGCTGCCCCAACAACTCCTCGAGTTGCTCGAGCACGTTGTCTTCAAGAGACCGCTGAGCGGGCTGCTGGTCCAACTGCGGTGCGTGTTGCTGGATCGACCTCTGAGTCGGTTGAGCCGGCTGCTGAACTGGTTGCTGAACCGCCATCTCGACTGGATGGGGAGCTGGTCGCTGGACCGTGCGCAGTGTGGGCTGATGAAGTGGTGGTGGGCCAATGCTCCTGTTCACAGGTGGGAACAAGTGGTCATTCGGACGATTGCTCAACTGGCGAGGCGCACCATACGTAGGGGCGTCGTGAAGCGGGGTGTTCGGGCTCGGTGCGTTCAAGTCGAGTGCGCGCTCCAGATCCTGGTAAGAAATGTCAAGGGATCCAAGTGGGCCGAACGGATCGTCGTCCACCTCGTGCGAGTTGCCTGGCACCTCCAGCTCGCGGTCTACAGGTGAGAGACCAACAGGCTCGTTGGGAGGGGGATCGTTGCAGTCGGCGAGCGGGCTATTCTCAAGCTCGGCGAGTGCGCGGTCCACAGAAGCGATCTCGATCGGGCCGAATGGGTCGTTCTCAGCGTTGTCGCATTCGTCATCGTCCGAGTCGTTGGAAAAGGCGCTGAGCGGCTCATCGGGAATGTCAAGGGGACCGTACGGGTCATCATGCGGGTCCGTGGGCATGTCGCGCGCAAGGCTTCGGCTTGTCGTCTGGGGTGCAGAAGGGTGGGAGAATGCCTGTGGCGCGCCCATGACCGGGATATCCCGTGTGGCCACATTGTTGGGCACGTCAAAGCCCAAGCCCGTCGCGTCAAATGGGATGTCTATCGGGCCGTATGGATCCTCCTCTGCGTCCGCCTCCTCTGGGACGCTCGCTGGGGTGGGCGGGGCCTTGTCGTCTGGCAGAGTGGTCGCAAAGGTACTGTAAATGGGCGGGGGCACGCTGACAGGAGGTTTCTTGACGGGAGCCTCGTTGAAGGAGCGGTTGACGGAGCGGTTGAGGCGCGGGTCGAAGCACTTATCGACCTTGCCCTCGATGGGGCTGCTAATGGAGCGTTTGAGGGGTCGGTCGACGGTGCGGTCGGAGAACCGGCCGATGGGGCTGTCAAAGGACCGTTTGACGGTGCGGTTGAGAGGGCTGTCGTAAGACCTGTTAACAGTGCGGTCAAGAGAGCTGCCGAAAGTCCTGTCCTGGAGGTTGGAGGAGCGACCACGAGGGCTGTCGAAGGACCTGTTAATGGTGCGGTCGAGAGGGTTGGCGAAAGACTTGTTGGGGGGGTGTTGACGGGAGTGGCCGAGAGGGCTGTTGAACGACCTGTTGGTAGCTCCGTCGGAAGACCGTCCCAGAAGGCTGTCGAAGGACCTGTCAAGGGCAGGGCCGACTGAGCGGTTGAAGGAGGGATGGGGGGACTGATTGAAGGAGGGTTGGGGTGACTGGTTGAACGAGAGGTGGGGAGAGCGACCCATATCGCTGTTGAAAGAACCGCCAGCCGCGCGGTCGACGGAGCTGTCAAAGGAGCAGATGGGGGAGCGGCCGAGGGAGGGCTCAAGGGAGCGATCCACGGGGACGTCAAGGTTCCCACTTGGCGCGTCAAAGCTGTCGAGTTGGTCGATGGGTGTGCCGATGGAGCGGTCCCACGGGCCAGTGGGAGAAAATGACAGGTCGAGGGGCAGAGGCACGAATGGTGCTGGTGACGGCTCTCGAGGGGCATGGTCGTCAAACGTCGGGGAGACGTCGAAGGGAATATCCGCCATATCGACTGGCAGTCCATCACGCTCGAGAATGTCGATTGGCGCTGCGTAGTCTGCCTTGGCGTCGTTGTAGCCTCTCTCGTAGTCGTTGTCGCTGTAGCCGCCCTGCGCCTGGTGGCTGTCGCCGTAGTTGTCGTCGTCACCGTAGTGGCTTTCGTCGCCGTAGTGGCTGTCGTCGTCGTACTCGCCATGAGCCTCGTGCCCATCCTCGCATCCCGCCGCGCCGGTGATGCCACTGCGCGCCGCAGACCCCTCCTCATAGTAACCATCCATCCCGCGCTCGACATGCGGACTCTCCGCGTCGTAGTGCACGCCCACATACTGCGGCCCATCATGGTCGACTTCAGAGTACGCGGCTTCCCCAACGTCCAACGGGGCGTCCAAGTCAAACGACGCGTCGGCATCGTGCGGCGCGTCAGGCGCGTCGCCGTACGCGCCTCCGCCAAACGCTCGTTCGAGGGGTGACTCCCCAAACGCGTCCTCTGGGAGGGCGGCTAGGGCGTCGCCTTCTGGGTCGAATGCTCGCTCGACGGTGGCGTCGTCGGGGACGTATTCGGGCTCGTGGATGGGGTGGTCGTCTGGTGGGTATTCGACAGCGTGCGGGTCCGTTGGGTATTCGGCAGGGTGGGGGTTGGATGGGTACTCGTCTTGGTGGTCGTCGGTAGGATGGATGTCGGGCGCGTACTCGTCTGGCGGATGCGCGTCGGGGTCAAAGTCGCGCGGGAAGTCGGAAGGGTGTTCTGGGGGATGCTCGCCGTCGTACTCAGCCGAATGTCCCCCGTGTTCTGCGGGGTACTCGGCATCGTACTCCGCAGCGTATTCCCCGCCGTCATCCCAGTCCTGTGCGTGCGCCTCGTCTGGGACGTACTCGCCATCGTACTCGGCAGAGCAATCCCTGTCGCCACCCAGCTCTTCGTCGTTTGCGTGGTCTGCAGGGAGTTCACCGTCATACTCGGCCGTGTACTCTTCTTCGCCCGCCCACTCCTCCTCCTCGTACTCCTCTTCTGGTGGACGCCCTTCGCCGTCGGCATCGTCGCCCTCCCATCCCTCAGCGTCCTCGTCGATGTAATTTAACTCCTCGCCTTCGCCGTCCTCACCGGGGTCGAACTCTCGTTCAGAAGTGTCTGGTGGCGTCGAGTCGGGGCGCGTCACCACGATTGCGCCGAGGAGCACGGCCACAATAGCAGCAATGATGGCAATCATGGCGCCGGCGAACTGGCGTGCGTGTGGTCGTTGGTCGTCGTCGTATCGAACTGGTCGAGAAAAGATGTTATGTTACAGAGAGAATGAGAAAGAGAGAGAAAAACAACTGGACACAGCCTGCTCGGTGGTGGATGGCTCAGTCCGGGGTTGGACATCAGGCATGTTGCTCTCGGTCTCGTTGGGGTTAGCGCAGGCGGCGCGATGTTGGAGCCCGTTCGGGGCGGTGAAGAGGTGCAACATGAATGCGACAGATCCCCTGGCGTGTCACTCCTTAAAACGGGTTCCGAGTCTAAAGCGGGGGCTCGTCGGTAGTACCTCTGGCGGTGTACGCGGATGTTTCCCTGCAGGCACGCCACCATCCCGCCGTTTCAACCTACCTCTAACGTCGCAACCCCCACCGTCCCCTTGAACAGCTTCAAGGATGTCTCGGTGACCCACGCGTCAATTGAGGCAGTGCAACTTCCTTAGCAAGGCAAAAGTCTGGAAACCTTTGCCTAGTTAGGTAATCCTCGCCCAACTGTCCCGTAAACGACCCGGCTCACGGCCCCGGGACCTTTTGCACAGCTTCTATCAGGGGTTCATAATACGTGTGGAGCAAAGGGGCAAGGCAAGGGGAATGGGGGTTTGGCAAGACGTGTGTACCAGTAGGCAGTCCCCCTTTCACGGCTGTGCAAGGAACGCGTCAGGACGCGTGGCGCGTTTGTTGTTGCGATCAATTTCGCGCTGCAGGCCTCGTCGCGCTCGTGGCTCAGGCTAGGCACGTATCCCCACGGCTGACGGAGGGATGCATGTGCGCGAACAGAGTTCCGACGATTGCAAGCTCTGTTCGATACCCCACGGAACATGCTACACCTACATGCTGCTGCTGGCTCGCCCCATCTGCTCTATCCTCATTGAAGAGTCGGTCAGTTATGAGAGACAGCGTGCGCGTCTCGGCAGACACTCACGAGCCCCTGGGTCAATCGAGCAGACCATCACTTCGTCTCTTTATTGTGCCGTCACATGATCAAGTTTCTACATCAATCAAGGTTCAAGGTTGCTCGGTCAAGCGTTCAAGAAGCCTAATGCTAAGCGAAAGTAAGGTAACGAGAGGTGAATGGTTTACGCGTCGATCACCAGGCATGATCGACTGCATGGTACATCGAATGGCGAGGGTTGGCCTCTGTGCATGCAAATGCCACGCTGCTATCTGGGCCATAACGAGGAAGGTTCATGCTACAGGCTATGCTATACACTCAGAGCTACACCGTGGTAGAGATATGCGCGTCCTAAACTACTCGTCGGCATTGGCCCCAGTGCCGGGGGTGGCCTCGGCGCCGTTGTCGATCGGAAGCTCGCGCTCGATGAGCTCGGCCATGCGCGCCGGAGATACGACCCGGTACCGGGGGAACATGCGCCCGAGGGAGACGAGAAGGTGCGGAATGTCGCTGTATCGGTCCTCGCCAAGGTCCCAGTCAAAGTCGCTGAGATGGGTGGACGCGTGGGATGAGGTCGTATCGCTATCATATCCGTCCTGGTCGTTGTCGTCGTTGTCATCGTCGTCGTCCCTGCTGTCCTCGCTGATCCCATCGCTATCGTCGTCCTCGACGTCTTCGTCCTCGCTGTCGTTGTCCTCGACGTCGTCCTCGTCCTCGTCCTCGTCCTCGTCCTCGTCCATGTCCACATCCTCGCTCTCACCACCCTCATCCTCGTTCCCATCCTCGTCCCCGTTGTCCTGTTCGGACTCGTGCTCGCCACCATCGTCAACGTTCATGTTGGCCAATCTCCACTGGGCGATCTCCTGCTCCCTGATGCGTTCCGCCGCTTCGCCCCATGGTGCAGCGACATCGAATGCGCGAACATACGTTTCCCAGTATACACCAAACTCGGCGCGGTCGGCCTCGCCACGGGGGTCGGGCAAATAGTCGTGCGCAAGCGAATGTGTCGCGCCCAGGTGGAGAATGTCGAGGTCGCGCTCCTCGTCGGTGGTGTTGTCATCAGCGCCGGCATGCTCGACGACAAGAACGTCGCGTCCCGACTCGTTGACGATGAGGAGCCGCGAAAACGACGTGTTGAGTACGGCCATGCCCAGCCTGTTCCCACATTGCCAGTTGGTGGCCGCGAGAGACCAGGCGGACAAGATGAGGGCATATCGTGTTCCGAGGACGAGTTCTTCGGGGGGCACGTCGGGATAGGTCATGTGGAACTGCACGCCGAGGCTGAGAAGGCGAGGACCAATGCTCGTGCCAACACCGATGAACAACCGTGAGGTCTGCCAACGATGAACCCACTCGTCGTCGAGATCGGGGCCGAAGAGCGGGCACTTCAACCACAGCTCGCGAGTTTGTCGACATGCTCCCCAGCCGTATGCGTCATCATCAGACACCGGCACCAGCGGGATGGGTGGCTGAGACGGAGGACCCATATTGTAGTACCAGCCGATCTCCCAGAACTTGACTTGTCCACCGAGTGTCATGACCAGGTGAAGTAGTCTCGAGGTCACTTGCCACAGGTCTTTTGACCCATGAACATGTGCCCCGCCAATCGCCACGTCCAGCAGAAAATCGTCATCTGTGCGTGGTCCTTTCCGAAAGGTCATCTTCATACTCCTCACGAAAGCGAGCAGGTGGGAGTCGTTCCATGGCGGGATGCGGTTGTAGAATTTGACCAGGGGGGACATTGTAGTGGTGGAGGCGTGTAGGAGAGTGCAATGTTGACGTGCTTGACGGTAGGGGCGCGGGCAGGTGTGCGCAGCGGCGATGAGGATGGGGATGGGTGTGATGGCCACTGTATTGATGCGATGCGAGGATTGATGGGAAAGAGATGACAGACTGGACTAGTTCGAAGGATGCAGACAACGAGCGAAATGGCCCAGTGCGGCCGCAATATGGCCTGGTAGGGGTGTGTGACTTGTATCACGTGACAAGGCTGTCCCAAACACCGCCACCCCCTCTCCCCTCTCCCCGTACCCGGGTCCCTCCTCCTCCTCATTCATCCCCCTCGTTGCCCCTTGCCCTTTCTGTAAGGGATAAGGGTGAGATGTGTCGGATAGTAGGTTTCTGTCGACCTTTCGCCGTTGCACCCCATCTCCGCGTCTGAGTAAAGTTTCCCCACTACCTTCGTGACGTCTCGGAAGTCGCAGTGAAAGGGGCTACAGTATTGTCATGAACTTTCTGGGCGCTCAGTTGACGCTATATAAACACGGGGCGAGATTGTACTACTGTATCGCCCCGTCAATCCAACAACTATGCCTCCCCAACCTACCTACACCATTCCATTGGACGCCCCAAGGCCAGTGGCTGACCCCATTCATCCCAGCACTGAGACGATGGGTTTGTTTTCTTGGAAAGGACGAACATCGACGCTCGATCACGACAGTGTGCAAGCGTTGCAAGCCGCGTACACGGGCTTTTTCGGATCGCCTTTTAAGGCTTCCCAAGCAGAAACCGAGGAGAACGACCTCCGCAACACCAATCGCATGATGCTTAGCGCGCTAGTCGAAGAAGCTGTATTGGCCTTCGAAACCGAAATCTCCCTCGACAAACTCGGTCCCAATGCGAGGGAGCGGTGGCTAAACAGTGACCTTCATAAGAGATATATCGATGAAGTCGTCCAGGCTGGGAAGCGTTGTAAGTCACTTTCCCAAACTCAGATCCGATCTCCTCGCAGCTTCATTGAGCTAATAACTCTCAGACGCCAACACTACCGACATGAAAAGACTGGACCTCGCATTGCGCCACAGAGCGACGGGTATCATCGGTCTAATAGCGGAGTTTAAACTTCTTCGCCCTCCCAAGAACACCCTCCCCGGGCCGTTCCATGCGGTGTGGCGCGAGTGCTTCTACCAGGCGGCATGGTATCTCGCCGGCGCGCATTACATGGTCGACACACGCCTGGCAATCGCTATCGTAAATTCGAAGTTCCAGCGCCTCCACATGAACGACAACACACTTTCTGTCGAGGTGCATGCCAACGTTGCCGCGAGGGAGCGTGGTCGAGTGACGACGATTCGCCAACTCGAGGAGTCGGCTGTTTGGGACCACGGCCCTCCACACGACTTTTTCGATCTTTCGACATGCCGTATCATCGAATCCGAGTTTAAAATCTACCGCGAAACGTACGCCCAGGGTGCTATCCTCAGTTCGCGCATGCGTGCGGCAAGGGAGAATCAACCAGGCCAACCGTGGCAGTACGCTACGACCACTTCGGGAACCGAGATGGCAAACGTTTCGTTTAACACCGATGGACAGGTGGACGCTGCCTCGCTCAAAGTCAACAAGTGGGCGCAAAAGTCGCACGACGCCCGTCGTAAACCGAGAGACCCCCCGACCGGCAAACCCCCGCGCGGCCCCAACGGAGGCGCTGGAGGCAGCGGCGGCAACGTCAAGGGTCGCGCGAAGCAGATCAAGAGTTCAACGGCCCAAAAGACAACCGCATCCACCCCCACCTCGGGCGCTCGCAAGGCGCGCAAGTCGACAAAGTCGGCCCCCAAGAAGAAACGCCGCGTCCTGAACGTCCTCTTCCCATGGCGCTGGTTTCGGCGCGACGACCACGACGACGACCCTCCATCGGCGGCCGAATGGGTACCCGCCCTGCTTGACACCTACCGGGTTCAGCTCGTCACCCCCCAAGAGATGGACAAGATCATCGCCGCCGAAGTCAGCAAGGTCGCGGCCAAACCCAACCAAGTCAAAATGATACCCACCCGCGTTGCGTTACCGCAGCAGAGGCAACCACACGTTCGTCCCCAGCCGAACGCGTGGGGCCCGCGATACGACCTGCAGTCCGCTGGCCGGACAGGGAGGGTGTACTAGCTGGTGGACAAATTGTAGAATACCACCCATGTCGTGTAGCACTAGATGAGATAGATGGGAACTGTCAGAACCCGGTTTGAAGGCAACAGGTGAAGAGCGGGGGCGACAGCAGGTGCGGGTTTGAACGGTCAGACTGTACCGAAACACGAGGCTAGGTAAAGGGTCACCAAATGATTGGACTGGTCAGGCGCTTACGAACCTTGCATCACTGTTCATTATGAATGCCGTACCTATGGTGGACTTCGTTCAGCCAACGGCCCACCCTATTGTCCATCGTTATTGTCCGTCATTGCCGCGATTGCTTCGCTGCGGAGCTGCACTCCTAAGAGAGGTAGCAGACGCGGTTCCTGCAAATGTTGGGGTACCACCGCTGGTTGTTGTTGTTGTCAAAGCACTGCCACTGCTGTGTGACCTTGCCATTGGCCAGGTTTCCGTCCGTAAGATCGAGACAGACATCTAGAGGTGGGTGAGCAAGGGGGATCAGACGCTGGGGTGTAGGGACGCAGCATGTCTGCCGGCTAGACGATTGGTATACTCACCCGAATTGGCGAGCTTGATGAAGCCCTTGTTGTCGACCCACCACGTCTGCTGCGACAGGCCCTCGTAGCACTGCCAGATCTTCATCCCCTGGCCGTTGTACTGGTCTACCGCGTTAGCCCCACTCTGCCCCCCTCGATGCTCTGTGGTCATCTAGACCCGAGACGCACTACTACCTGCGTCGAGACAAAAGTTGGTGCCCGTGACGCGAATAGGCCCGTTGATCTGCAGCGCAAACGTCCAGTTCTGTGCGGGCGTGCCGTTGCAGTCGTAGCTGTGGGTTAGTCCATGCCCTCGCCAACTACTCAGGCGAAGGGGGAGGCTCCTCGCACACCTAGCTCACATCTGGACGGGCGTGCCGTTGGCAAAGTGCGCCCCGCGCACGTCGAGGCACTTGTTGTACACGGTCCCCGCGTTGTTCGTGGGGTTGAGTGCGGTCCAGTGCGGCGTCGACCAGGTGATGGGGTCGCCCTGAGCGAGCGCGAGAAGGCCCAGAGTCGCCTGGAGGAGGAGGATGAGGACGAGCATGGTGAGTGCGGTCGTTTGGAGGGTGGCGGTAGAAGGTCAGGTGAAAGGAGGAATGGGGGGCGAGAGAAGTTGGGGACGCCCGACTCATAAGGCGTCGACTTTGGGAATTCCGGTGCGAAGCAAAGCAGATCCGTGCACGATCGGCGTGGGGTCACATGACGACAGCGGCTCGCTCGCTCGCTCGCTCGCTATCTTCTCCGACGCTACGACGTTTACATTGTGGGTGGAATTCCGTTGTCGGTATGAGAACGTTCAGGCCGAGCACTTGCTTACGTTTGGCCGCTGTTCGGGCAGAGCTTCTGTCATTAGCGTCAGAAGGGTCCTTGGGAAATGTTCTGGCTTTAGGCTTGGAGTGAGCAGCTCTCGTTGACGAGGAAACCTGCAGGGATCGAGTAGTGCTGTAAGTGTAGAATGAAGAGCTCATGTGACCTTGTCCTGCTCGCTTCTGTCAAGGTAAACCGACACATAGGGCCCCACCCAAGCCACAAAAGTTCACCCCGGCGATGACGTCACGTGATAAGATACCCACATTCCTTCCATTTGTCAAGTCGGTGACATCCGCAGTCTGCACTCTGGCAATGTCGGCGGGTCAAAGGACTGGCCCTGGGTCCTCAGATGATACGAAAGGGCACAGAAGTTGGGACCAGGTTACAGGTTCCAGTAAACCCTTCAAGCATGCGGACTGGCCGATTGTTTTGGGCGGGGACCAAAGATGCTCCGCGTGGTGGCTGTGTGGCGGCGTCCTGTGCACCCTTTGGCACGGGCACGTCCCCAATCCATTTTGATGGCCGACACAAGGGTGGTGTGACGAGGAGCTTTACCAAGGACTTGGGTGCATGTTTCAGTTGTCAGAGTCGGGTGAATTCGCCGTGTCTCGTTGGGGTTTGCTTTGGGTAAGAGTAATTGGTAGCTAGCCCTAATGTGTTCAGTTCTGTGACCTGCAGCCGGGTAAAGAGGGGAGCGGTGTGGGCGAAGAGTAGGGGAGACGAGCCTCATACAGGGCCACGGTGACAAGGTGCTCATCGATGGTAGTTGTAGACGTACCCAAGTAGAGATTACCTTGAACCGGCCGCTTGCCGTTGAGAGCCCGTTCGTCGCCAACTTGGTCAACCACTTCCATACGTAAGAGGTGCTCAATACGTTGACGAGTCGGGATGAACGCAATGCAGAGCACAACCGTAAGTAATAGGTTCATCGTTGAGCTGTGCCGTTACTAGACGAGATATGGGAACAATATAATAGCTACTGAGATGCGGGCGGTGAGGTGTCCGAGAACTGGCGCGGCTGGGCAAGTCCCGGGTGGTCTATGGATGGGATGTGTCTGTGCTAGTTGCCCGTGATGTTGTGGTACAGAAGGCGCAGAGAGGGCCACAGCAGAGAGCAGAAGTTCTATGCAGATACAGTTCCTAGCAGTGGGTATTGACGGAGGTCGTGGACCACATCACTGTGGTCGTCACATCACCCAGCTCCCCCAAGCGGATACAAACCAGTGCGGAGGTAAGTGACCCCCGCTCACGATTGTAGCAGGAACAAAGTGAAGCATCGGACGAGTCACGGCACACCACTCCAAGCTCTTGACATGACCCATAGCCAGGGTAGTGCAGCGACAAGACGGAAGCTCCCGCTGCCTTCCAGAGGTGGAGCTGCAGTACGATACCCCAATCGAACCCAGCCCACCCCACAAGGCACCTCGGAGGGATTATGAAACGGGAGCCCCAGAACATGGGCTCGTGTGACCGCCTCGGTGGGCGCTGACGTACGACACGTAATGCAACCTTGTTTACAATAAATAGTATCGAGTCCAAGACGTGCAGAGCGGGTGACGCGCTCATGAACCGCTTGCCCCCGCATGCACGCAACCCGCACTTGCACTTGCTTCCGACCCCAACTGATGCCGTGGCCGGGACGTCGGGCGGGCGAGCACATGACCCCATGACCATCATTGTTCCCGTCTAACACGATGGGTGTGCCCCTATGCGTGTTGTGGCACCAGGACATACGCACACACATGCAGGTACGGTACACAGAGTCTTATCTTATCCGACGCAGACGAACTCGTTCTGGGCTCCACTAGCGTGCGGTGACCCTGTCGCCCTGACGACAGCCGCGATTCAGACTCAAGCGCGTTCTCTTGGCGGCCCCGCATCCGGTCTCGTCGTAACACCCAGCTCGGTGCTCGGTGCCCAGCTGCGCTCCCGTCTTAAATAACGCTCTGGCCCACTCGCCACCCTCCTATTCTGTGTACATACACCTTTTCACTTGCACCACAACACTCGTCACAACACTGGCCACAATGAAGCTCGCCGCCCTCATCACCCTCCTCGCCCTCGCCCTCCCCGCCGCATCCGCGCCAGCCGACTCGTTCACCGACGCCCGCCCGGGCCTGTGCAACATCCGCTGCATCCGGGCACCGTGTCCTGGTCCCGGCGGGGGGCATTGTTGCTGTACGTTTACTGTGTTTCCTGTACTGGGTGGGGCTGACGCGCAGCGAGTAAGGTGTGGTGTCCTTGGGGGTAAGCATCGGGGCCGTACACGCTGCTGTCTGTGGGGCTCTATGAGACAATGGCGTGGGGGAGAGTGTGAGTTTGCTGACGCTCAGGACGACCTGTGTCGCGGGCGAGAACGGCGGGTACAGGTGCTGCCGCGGTATCTGTGGCGGCGTCAAGCGTGAGTACCAGTGCCGGGAGTGTAAACAAGTTGGGTGAGGGAGGAGCAGCTCGAATGAGCGGCGGGAGTGGAGCTATGGACACCGAGAGGACACAACCTGACACCTGCCCCAGCTCCCCGCCCGCCGCTCCCGTACCCCACGTACTGGCCCCCGCTTCCGACACGCATCCCGGGGCCGGGCAAGCCCATCCCGATCCCGACCGTCCCCCCCGTCGTGGCGCGCGAGGGTGACGACGTCGAGTAATGCAAGCAAGTTCGAGGTGGTTCAAGTGTGTTGTCTGTGGGTCGTTTGTACTGTAGGAATGAATGGATGCAATATTGGCTCTGGCAGGGAGGAGGGACAGATGCTCGCTGTTCTGCAGGGTAGACATGTCGAGTTGGGTTGGGTGTTGATGCGTGCAGACTGCAAACCCAGTGTGCTGCAAAACCAATGTCGCGGCCTTGGCTGACACATCCTGATGGCAGGCATCTCATGCATGGCTCTGCAATACCGCCTCCTACCTGGGAACATGCTGCTTGGTTACTATGACACTACCGCCAGAGGTCCTGCCTCCTCAGCTCTCACTGCCGCGCCATTAACTTCCAGTCGTAGCCGACCTCCAACTCGACCGCAGCCTGCTCGCGGCCGATCAGGGCGGTATACTCGTCACGCGTGAGGAAGATGAGCCACTTCATGACCTCATCGACAGAAATGCCGGTCCACATTGCTGGGTCGCCGCCCCATGCAACAGTCATGGCCATTCCTTCCACAAAATCCCGCCGGACGCGGTCGCGAAACTCTTGCTCCGAGACAACATTCTGCAGGATGTGAAAGTCGACGATGATTCTCTTGGGCAGCACGTTGCCGGGGTGCGATGCATACGGAGCCGCGAAGTGAATCCATGAGGAGCCGAGCGACTGTGAAACGCAATCCGCCAGTCGATTGAGGCACTCCTCTGGCACACTGTATTGTTGGTCGAGTGCTGCGATACCGCCGCCGCGGCGCAAAACCCATGTCCTGTTGAGGGCGGAAGTCCAGGTCGGGGCGTGGATGCCCCGGAGTTTGTTGAGCTTGGGATCGAAATCAACGTGGGTGACGATTTTTGAACACTCTTCAGGCATACCCCTAAAGAGGGTCCCATAAAGGGAAGACGAATACCTTGGTTCCAGGAAGACGTAGGTTTTGGCACGGAAGGGCGGGAGCGCTTCATCGCACTCGAGGGGATGGGCGCCAACGAAACGGATGGTTTCGACTGGAAGTGAAATAGCAAGGCGTTGGAATCGTTCGCACAGAGCCTGATCCTTGAACCAGTTTCGTCGTCCCACAACGTCGAGAGCGCGTACGTCGTTGTTCAGGCGTCCTGTAAAGTGAACGATTTGGCTTATGGAGCTTTTGGGTTGGTGACTGTCGACGATGAGGAAGCGTGGCGCGAGTGCGGTGCGAAGTCGGGCCCTTCGTGACTTGACCCTCATTGGCTTGCGCTAAGTTGGTTAGCCTTGGTAAAGTGGCTGCCCTTGCTCACACCTACTGTCGAAAGAGACAAGGTGTGGCTAGGGGAGACTTGCAGGGGGGAACAAGTTGACGTACCTCCAGCATCACAACAACGTGCCGGAACACTTGGGGCATCAGACGGCGATGGTAATGCCGACACGTGCTGGCCATGGGAAGCCAGGATTCGCGATGCTCGAGAATCGCATCGATGATGTGCGGGTACGAAAGGTGGTCGATGATGCACGGCGACCTGGGTTTGGCTGCAGCGTTAGTCTGTGTACATTGTGTTTTGTTTGTAACGCTCACTCTTCATGGGGCGTGGCTCCAGCTCGAGTTGCAGTGCGTTTGTTTGCGGCTGTTGCGCCTGGTCGTATACCTGCAGCGCCTCGGTCTTGTCAATGGAGGAAGCTCGAGGGCCACAGCATTGGCGAGCTGGGAGATCAGCATGTCGTCTCTACGCCCGACTTACAGATTGCCATGCCCATTGTGGAGTTCGAGTGCGTGCCGGTGTCGAGCTTGCAGAGGCGGTTTCGCGGTGGGTGGAGTTCAGTGATGAGTGGCAAATGCCAGTGTGAAGGAGGAGGGTGAAGAGGATGGAGGAAGTGTGGTTGGTGAAGTGGGATTGGCGAAGGGATGGGCAGCGCGTGTAGGGCAAAGTGGGAAGGGCAAGTGTGCAGGAGTGATGGAGTGAAGTAGGGAAGTAATGAAGGAGTGAAGGTAGGGTGGGGGGGTGGATGGGTATAGAGTAGTACTGTGCGAGGGCCGGGGTGGAACGGGGAAAGTGAAGGAGTGAAGGAGTTAAGAGAGTGAAAAATAGGAACGACAGAGTATGGACAGCCGACCGAGATCAACAACGGCACACACGCATGGGATGGGTGGCGACAGCGGCGACGACGACGGAGCTGGCGGAGCCAGGCATCTGCAGATCAACTGAAGACTGCCGGCCGCAGTGAGTGAGGGTTACTACAGCACGAGAGGGGAGGATAGGAGGGAGAGAAGGAATGTATGGATAAGAGAGGAGAGGAGAAGAGAGAGAATGGGTGAATGTAACAGATCAGGATACGGCGCAACTAGAAGTAAACACATCGGAGGGGGGGCATCCGACGGGTGTATTTTTCAAGAGGCCGTGTGTGGCAGTGTGGCACCAGGCGGTGCGACATGCTAGTTCTTTGATCCGGTGCATTTCTGCCAGTTTGGCAAGGATGGTATCATACTTGTGTTTATGCATACGTCAACGGTTGGGAACTACTATTTTTGGCGTTTGTGCATGCTTGGTATTCATCGTCGCTGGGGCACGCTGTCCATGAGCGCTTGGGCCGGCCGTGCTGTACCGGAAGTACAGTATCTGGATCGGATCTCCACGGCGGGACTTGTGTCACCACCAGAGGACCTTCGGACGTACAAACAAGCTACGAGTCGCAAAATCAAGACTCTTACTGTGAGAGTTTCATCTCATACCACTACTCCCTTGCCCTCAACAGTTCGGCATGCTGGGATGCAGCGGAACGCGGTAAACAAGTCTTAACAGACAAAGTCCTGCGAGGTGACGAGAACCTCACCCAAGTGTATTCTACCGCAATCTGCCTGTGACTACAACGCCCACTATCCAAGAAGAGAATCTGACAAAAGCACTATACCAGTCCACATTCCCTACCACACTGGAAACACGTCAGTCACAAGGAACACTTGCATTATCCATATCATGCTCGTGACAACATACACACTCCCACACCTCTGCACAGCCTCTAGCCGGCAGCTTGGGGCCTACATCTTCTTCCCCATGAGCGTACGGATCACGACCGCGCTGAATCCCACACCCACACCGATGCCCATGAGGAACACCACGGAGGGGATCTCGTACAGGCGCGGCTCGGCGCCGTCTGGGCCGACGAGGCCGATGAGCGCAAGCCACGACCGGCGCCGGCCGCCGGAGTACGGGACTAAGGCTTTGCTGTTGTTGGCGTCGCTGCTGGTGTCGTTGTCTTCGTCGATACCCTCCAGGTCGAGATCCAGCTCGACGCTCTGCGAGAGCGAGCGGTGTGCGCTCCCTGGTGATGGGGTTGGGCATGAGGCTGTCGGCGTCGTTGGGTCCGAGTCGCTGTCTAGCGATTGGGTCATCTCGGTGGCGTACACGGGCACGATGCGGAGTGGCGATACTGGGGATTTGGGGGAGGACAGCCTCGCTGCGGTGGGAGAGACCAGCTCAACCACGTCGTCTTCGTCTTCTTCCTTCAACTCGGGCGTTGCCGGGGAGTCCAATTCCACCTGTGTCTGTGTCACTTCCGGCGAGGGGGCCTCTTCTGACGGCGACCGGTCCTTATCCGTCTCAACTGCAGCAAGGCGCGACTCGAGCTCGCGGATCCGATCGACGAGGGCAGTCACCTCACGCTCGAGCTCGCGCTCATGACGGCGCGAGCTGGGCGTGCTGTGCCTAGATCCCGGCGTGTGCGCGGGCGGAACGAGGCTATTGGCAGCAGCATCGCGGTTCTTCTTGGAAGGTGAGAGCCCGCGCGGCCGGGCAGTGACGCGCCGCGTCGTCGTCCAGTGCGGCCGATTCCCGTCGCTGTCCGAGTCCGAGTCGTTGTCTGCATCATGCGCATTCTCGTTGAACGGCATGCCCGGACGACGTGGACGGCCGTCGTGACGCAGGACTGCGTACGGGTCCACGCCCGAGTCACGGTGCGCCCCCATACGCATGAGGTGCACGGGCGAGAGCTCGGGAGCAGGTGTGTTTCGGGCCTCGGTGTGGAGGGGTGTGACAGACGAAGAACGCGAGCCGTCCGGCGTGCTCGGGTCGGGAAAGAGGAGACCGGTGCGCATCGGTGACGCCGGTGCGGTGGGCACGTACGGCGGCGGCGGAGATGTCTCGATCGCCGCCGTTGCAGCGTCTGGCGACGCCATGGGATCGGGGTCGGCCTTGCCCTTACTGAGTTTCGCAGTGGGGCTGTCCGCGAGGGGCGCAGGAGCGTTCCACAGACTCGCGTCCGACGCGTTTGAGAGACATCGCTGCCGCCAGCGCGGGACACTCGAGCCGATACTTGCGTCGCTCACGCCGCTGGCGAGGCTGGCGATGCTCGACACGCTGGCGGCACTGTCCCGCCGCCGCCAGCCATGCGCCTCCTTCTTGGGTGTGGCACGGCCAAACCCGTGCGACGTCTCTGGCGCGACCTGCGCGCGGAGGGCGGAGAGACCCAGGTCCTCGTCGCCGCTGACCTCGGATGCCGACGAGATCGAGTCGAATGCGTGTGCTAGGCGCTTGACGCGCGACACTGCGTCGGGAGAGTATTCGCTTTCCTCCGTCACGTCGGAAATGTCGCTGGCCGTGTCGCCGTCGCGATATTGGCGGCGCAGTCGTTTCGACATGGCCGCGAGCACGGGAAGGAAAGGCGGTGGGCGTGAGCCACTGAAGTTAGGAACGGTTATAGCCCCACTTGGCTTATAGCCTCGCCGCTCCAACTCACCTTGTCTCAGTGACACCACGCAGGAACTTACGTCCAGTCACACGCTGGCGCAGGACCCACGAGACAACGTCCTCCACCACCACGGCAGGGAGGGTTGGCCCACTCCCATCGTTCCCGCCAGTGCGCAGCGCCCAGGCGAGGTGTTGTGCGAGCTCGGAAGCTGGTGGTTAGTAACTGAAATGGGGAGTTCAGGGAATGATGGTAATGAGGTGGCATCCTCTCCAAAGAACGACTTACTGGACCACAAGTTGGGATCGGGCTGCTTGTCAGTTTCTTTACTCGCCGACGACAATGTGAGGCTCAGCCCAACTCACCAACAACAATGGCTCATCCAGGAGCTTGGGTGATTCGAGGATCTTTCCACTACCAAATGGAGACGCGCGTGGGGAGCTTGGGACGGGCAAGCACCCGACCGAGCGCGACACACGGTGCTGAATGTCCTTTGCCGGGGGACGAGCGGGTGTGCGGACGGGTGTCGGTGATGGTGCAGCTGCAGGTGCAGGAGGAGGAGGGGCCATGAGTGTAGGGTTTGGAATGTTGTTGGGCTGTGTCGTGAGAGCCTCTTTCGTAGCCTCTTTCGCCGCGGCCTCGTTCATGTTGGCTTGCTTCATCGTCCTCGTAGGGATCATGGTGGCCTTGCTCTGGTTGATATTGGGGACACTGGAAACAGGGCGCAGACTTGGAGCGGCGAGTGTCTCCTTTGCAGTGCTCTTGGTCGCGGGGGCCTGCATTGTGGCCGTTGGGGTTGTGTTGGTCGCGGTGGTCGCGTTCGTGCTGGACTTGCTCGAGTTGATATTGGGGACGCTGGAGACGCCTCGCAGACTGGGAGCGTTGCCATGGGGAGCAGTACCGGTGCTGTTGGCCACGCCTGCTCCAGAGATCGACGCTGCGCTCGTGCTCGCACTGCCACCGTTTGCGCGCGTGAGGGCGTCCACCCTCTGACGCACGGACGGCGTCG
Organism: Pascua sp. PH4015B; assembly: GCA_025502685.1. Taxonomy (NCBI): domain Eukaryota; kingdom Fungi; phylum Basidiomycota; class Tremellomycetes; order Trichosporonales; family Trichosporonaceae; genus Pascua; species Pascua sp. PH4015B. The sequence goes on along the minus strand of JAMFRD010000086.1, from coordinate 77,651 downwards.
GGATGCCGCTCACGCTCAAACTAGGCGCATTCGACGTCTTGGCAGTGGCCGGCAGGGACGTAGACGTGGACGAAGTGGACGTACTTGCACTGGCGTTTGGGCTATGGGGATGCGTGACGCTCTGCGTGATGACATGGGTGGTGACATGGGTGGGCGTGACAGCGTTGGACGGTTTGGACGGGCTGGCAAGCTTTCCGATGGGTCGGGTATGCCCATTGCCAGCCGCAAGTGCAGGTCCGGCCTGTCCGACATGACTGCTAGAGCTGTTCTTGCCTGCTCTTCGGCCGAACGTGTTCGGGCGGAGTGACAGCGGCGCGGGGCTGCTGCGGCCGCTGTCGACGGGGCGAGTGCTGGTGCTTGCGCTTGGCGCGGTGCTGGAACTGCTGGTCGTGCTCTTGTTCGTAGGCACGACGGGGCGGGGAGAGCCATATGCCGACGAGTATGGGTTGGAAGGAGACGAGCGCAAGTGCTTGCGAGAGGGCGTGGACGTGAGGCGCGCCGGGGTGAGGGAGGCCTGTGACGCCGTCGAGGCCAGGCTCGGCGTCGGTGTCGGCGGGGGTTCCATCGTCGCGGGCATGATGGGCCGACGGCGTGGGTAGGGGAAGAGGGGAGGGGCGTGGGGAGGGGTGGGCGTGAACGGGTGCCGCTGAGAGTCGAGTCCGTATGGGGAGCGCTATGTATGGTCGAGAACGGGGACGAACACGGGTTCACGTTGGTCGGTCGTGTTTGTTGACAATGTGGAGGCGAGCAGTTTCACAGGAGGCTGCCCTGTTTGGATCAAACAGTTGTCTCGGATACAGCCAGCGCCCTTTTGCGAGCGATAGGAGAATAAGAGTATGGGAATGCCGTAGTGTAGTCAATGTCGATGGAGCGGGGCCTGGCAACGGGTGGGTGTGAGAGAGATGTATATATGAAGGCTGGAGGACGAGGATGGTAACGGCGGTGCAAGGACGTGGGGTGCGTGTGGGCGGGGTGTGATGGAGCGGACCGGACAGCGGCATCCCAAGTTGACATCCGAAACGACCCAATAGCAGACTGGGTGCAGACGACGCGCCTGTCTTTTTGGCCTGGACGGGGAAAATCACAGTTTGACGCGTGCCTGTCATTTGCCACCGCCAGGCACGCGTACGCAGGATGGGGAGTACGCACAACATTGCGCACATTGCGCACATCAAACTCTCCAGCCTATCACGTTGCGCATCCGTCGTCTACATGGCAGAGCGCGCTCGTCGATGCATCCATGTCCAGCGCCATACGTGCACAACGACTCGGGTGGGTTGTACATGGGGAGCTCTGTGGTCTGCATCGAGTACGTAGCCTATGTGCCTACGAAGGAACCCGCGGCGTCGCCGCTCTTCGAAAATCGGACAAACTCCGACTCTACATACGGCGGCAGCGGCCCCGTTGGCCGACAGGAACGGCCCATGTCCGTGCTCCTCCGAGTGACAACTTACGGCGAGAGAAAGACCAAGCGGCCAAGATGCGCGAGCTGCGGGGACCTAAATGGATCCTAGACGTCGTAGTTTTGTGGCTCCGACAGGTACTGACGATGACGACAACCTCATTAAGTCTTCTTGGCGGCCACTTAATCTCTTAGCCTCTATCTCGTGACCGACCCCATGACCGCACCCAAAGTAACGGTTCCTCCCGACAACGATTACCGACTTCGCTCTTCTACACTTCTACAGTACAGCTCTAGCCTGGTATCCACATCTTGGCCGGCGTCTAGAACAACTTCGTCGCGACCTCGTCCGTGAGCTTACGCACGTCGGGCTTTGCCCAACGCTTTCCTGCCTCCTTGAGCGTGGAGCGCGCGTTGAGTACCTCGAGCATGGACTGGACATTCTCATAGCCTGGGGAGAGGTAGATGAGAAGCGCAGACGCGACGACGAGACGGTGGCCTGAGTGTTAGCGAAATGGGGCTTGTGCTCTTGAGTGACTAGGACTCACCAACATCAGCATCTTGTTCCCGCTCAATGCCCTCGAGAACGGCGACGAGAAGCTCAGACTCCCACTCGACCTCATCGGCATCTTCCTCTCCATCAATACCTTCGGCGGCCGCACGCTGCTTGGCCAAACGATGGCGCCACGCAGCTGCGTTGACAGCAACATCGGCAGCCGCTTTGCGCACGCTGACCTCGGAATGAAGAAGGGAGTCAACGAGGACGGTGAGGAGATCCGCCTGGAGCTGGCTGCTGGCTCCGAGAACCAGGTTCGCGAGCGGAAGCGGCGCGAGGAGGTTGGTCGCGAGACGAAGTGTGGTAAGAACAAGAGGGCGCGGGCTACTTGTGCCTTGCGCAGCAAGAGTGGATGCGGTAAGGTGGAAAAGCTCGCCAAGTGGCTGTGCGCCATTGGAGCCTGGCGAAAGGCGAAGTGCGATGGCCGCGACCACGCGCGTGTTGAGAAGGCCGATGCGCCAGAGGTCAACAATCGGGAAAGTCTCAGCAGGTTTGAGCGAGGAGACGAGGGCGGACGTCGCCGCTGTCCACTTGTCGATGAGTGTTGACACTGCTGCGTCGCTGTCGGCACCTTTACCCTTACCCTCAAGGAAGGGCACAACATCGTTCCGCAACACGTCGACATGCTTCTTGCCTAGCGGACCGGCAAAGCCCTCGAGCTTTCCCAGCAGTGCGGGATAAGCAGGGGTGGCCGTGGCCGTGATGGGGTTTGTGGAGATGCGTGATGTGGCGGCAAGGTAAAGACGCTTATGAGGGTGCTGCGGGAAGCACTCGTCGAGGAATGCCTCTACCTTGGCCTCGAGCGAACGCTTGTCCGCACCGCGCATCTCATCCGCCTTCTTCCCGTCCTTGAAGAAGATGAACGTGGGCGTCGCACTCACGCCGTATTGGCTCGCAATCTGCTGACCCTCGCCCATTCCCAGCTCAATCTCGACGAAGCGCGCGCCCTTGGGCGCGTATACTGTCGCGTTCGATTCGGCGATCGACTCATACGCCGGCTTGATCACACGGCATGGCGGGCACCCGGGCGTGTTTGTAAAGTTTGCAATGACACACGGGTGTTTCTCGAGTATGTTCGTCCAGTTGGCAAACGACGTGACGAGTGTGAGTGGAGTGGTTTGGGGCGTGGGCTTGGATGGCGCAGAGGAGCTGGCACCTGCAGAGGTACCAACGGCAGGAGAGGCGCCGGCGTTACCTGCGGCATGTGCTGCCATTGCTCCAAAGAGGGCTGTTGCCAGGTCACGCGCGTTGCCGTTGGCAGCGCCCGTTCCGGCAGGAGCAGCAGGTTGGGATGGTGCAGGAGCAGCCACTGGGGGGGCAGCCGCTTCCGCAGCCGCGGAAGACCCAGCCCTCCCCATGACGCGGTGCTCGGAAGAGTTGGTGCCCCGGAAGAAGGCGTCGATCTGCGGCTTAATCATCTGGCCCAGCGGCGTAGCAAGGAACTCGGCAGGAAGCCCTGTGGCGTCAGCTACGAGCTGCTTCGTGTAGCGTACGCACCCGTGATCCAGTCAGGGATGGTTGTGCCAGTGAGGAACCCAACGACGTCGGCGGTGAAATTGTTGCAGTTGAAGTCGATCAGGTGGTACGCGCTCGCCGTGTACACGTCTGCAAGGCCAATCAGGTATTCTTGGAATGTTTCCTCGTCGATGTCTATTGTCAGCGAGGGCGTAAGCGGTGTGGGTTACGTTGGGACAACGCACATGTCTCTCCACACTCGATCACCTGCTGCGGCTGTCCGTGCTGAACGTAAGCGAGCTGAAAGCGAGACCCTCAAATTAGCTCACATGTGTCGTTCCCGGCGCAGCCTCCAGAATACCTTGGCCAAAGAAGTATTCTCGTCCAAAGACGACGACAGAGGTATGCCTGTGTGTTAACGCCGTGAGGAAGGACAACTCTTGGGGCTCAGAAGCGGAAATCAGGAGACGCCGGTGGACGATGGGCACGAACGGCACCCCTCCCAACCGAATCGCAGATGCCTAAAGATGTGTCGCCAGTCCAGCGTGGACGACTAGAAACACCACGCTTCCCTCTGCACTCGCCACGACACGCAAGTGCCTCGACGTACCAGATGCCATCAACCTGTTTGCCAATGACGGCCTGCGACATTTGGCGCGCCATGCCGCGTGACAGGTCGTAGACGTAGAGTTGGACATTCTGGAGTCAGCTTTCGGTAACACTCCTAAGCTCACGTTGCCCGACATGGTGTTGAGCTGTTGTGGCGGAAGAGAGGATGAAGGAAGGTGAGATTGAATGGCAACAGGGCTCTTGTTATTGAATCTCGTTCCCTCGTTGCATTGCACGTCGCGTCGTCACCGCCTATTCCCTTCCCGTCGGTGTCTAGGCCACGCGTCGTCCACGCGTCGTTACATTGCTTCATTTTGGTTCCGTCAGCATTGCTTCCGCCTTGTTTAGCCGAGGCAGCCGATCACCCCTGGGCCTGGGCCTGGGGTTATGACCACCAACGGCGCTACCGGGCACTAGCGCACTAGCGGGAGAGCCACGTGGTCGCGCCACCACGCGCCACCCGACTGGAAGCTGCATGCTGCAAGCCGCATGCAGCTGTCCTGGCAATGCAGCTGACATCGTTGAATGCTCGCTCATCGGTCCACGTCTCGCTCCACTAGACTTGCTTCATTCTCTCATCTCGTCCTCTTGACTCTTCACACTCGTTACACCATGGCCGCCGATATCCAGAACATTTCCATCACCGACGCGCTCACCGTGCACAAGCCGTCAAAGCACATCGAGTATACCTTGCAGGGTGAGTCAGGCGACCTTGTTACTCTGGTGGGGGCAAGGTTGGCGATGTGAATGTAGCCAAGTTGGAGAAGAGGTACGCCGTGGGGTGGGGGCTCGGCACCCCGACAACGCCGACATGCCGTTGTGCTCGCCTCCCTCCGTCGCTACCTTCGCGGCGGCAGCTCGACAATGCCAGCGATGAGCTGGAGCAGGAGCCTGAAATGGCGCCCGATAACGTCATTGTCCCACCCACTGACTGCCAGTCTCGACGCCGACACGCACCTGGTCCGTGAACAGGCGGTACAACGACTTTGTCGCTCTCCATGCCGAACTGCGGTCGAGCACAGGAAAGGAGCCTCCCGTGCCGCTCCCTCCAAAGCACTGGTTTGCGCGGACGATGAATGATGAAGAGGTGCGTTATGGTTCCGTTTCGGAGTGTACCCAATACCGGGCGCCGGGTTGTCTAGTGAGGAGACCAGGAGACGGGGCATGGGGACGACGAGGACGACGAGGACATGCAGGACGCTACGGCTCGTAGTGTCCGTCTGGGACACGACTGGTACTCCCGAATGCGGAGGGCATCGCACCACAATGGCGCCAGCGTCACGCTAGTCACGCACCCCAAACGGGTATGGCCGGTGGCGTTGCCCCATCGCTATACAGCAGCCCGAGATGGACCCCAGTCATGGTCACCTGCGTTCACACGGACTGGTTACTGTCTCAGGCCGTGTCCGCGTTCCGGTATTCAACGCGTGCAGGTTGTGTGCATGATTGTCATGATCGGCATGCACTCGCTCCTTCGCGAATACACGTCTCGAAGGCGACGACAGCGTGCCTGTCCGACCCCACCATCCTTTGCCCGCCATACGCCTCTACCTGCGCTTGTTGGCTCTTACATATTTCTACCCCCCATGAAGACAGTTGCGGTCTCCCTGCTCCCATGCTTCTCTACTGACACCCCCAGAAGATCCGCCAACGTCGTATCCAACTTGAGCTCTACATCCGCACCATCTTGACCACAAAGGACGCAAGGTGGCGTGCGTCCTACGGCTTCTCTGACTTTCTGGCCGTGCCCACTCGTGTTGTAACATCGACCAACAGCACGGCGACACTGACAGCCTCGACATGGCTGACCGAACACGCCAGCGTGTCTGCGCTTCTGCGTAACGCGCGCGCAGCGCTGCTGAAACGCGACGCGCTCGCCCGGGTCGGAGACGCAGCCTCACGCGCAGCTGGAGGCGAGGCACGTCGGCTGCTCCGCGACGCGGGCCCACGCGTTGACGCCCTCGAGTCTGGGCTGACCGATCTCGCCAACCTCGGCGAGGGCGAGCGGCGGCGGCGCGACGACATGGTTGCCTCTTTGCGTGCCGAGCACGCCAACCTCCTCCGCACAGCCGAGGCGGGAGTACGGATGAACCGCAGCGAGACGCCGCCCCCGGAAGCCGCAGGTGTCGGGGCCAGCGGCGGCAGCGCGTTTGGTGGGCCCTCGGCAGGATCAGGATTCACGTCGGGCCGTGTGTTTGGCAAGCGCGCACCGCAAGAAACGGCCGAGACGCGCCCACTCGACGAACAGGGCCTCGTTCAGCTCCAGCACCAGCAGATGCGCTCGCAGGACGAACAGGCCACCGTCCTCTCGGGCCTCTTGCAGCGCCAACGCCGCATGGGCGAGGAGATCAATGAGGAGATCCACGTCCAGAACGAGATGCTCGACCAGATTGAGACGGGCGTCGACCGCGTCAACGCAAAGCTCGGGCGGACAAAGAGGCAGCTCAACCGCCTCGGTTAGAGTTTGGTCGGAGGTCTTGGATTAGAGACGCAGCCGGGTGAGGGATACCACGACACGAGACGATGTGACGGACGCTGTAGACTAGTAATAATGATAAGCATGACTGTCATGACTACGGGCAGGTCGACAGTTGGGCTGAGATCCTCAGGGCGTTCTTCGTGTACCACTGAAACTGACTGACACCGTATAACACAGGACATTACGCCCCTCAAGAGGGTGGGGAATCCATACACGGATGATTGGCGTGGCAGTACCCTCTGCCGGGGGTTCGCTATGACTGAACCTCCCCTCCCAAATCCCAACCTGGCCATCCATTCCGCGAGGCCGGACTGGAGGAATCGAATGATGTATCTCCACCTGGCGAGTTCCTTGCACAACGTTGTCCGCGCTAGCCACGACGTGTTGAGGGCTGGAAACCCAACGATGGTGGAAGCCCACGTTGACCGCCCACCCACTGACGACGCAGCCGAGTCTGCCCTTTCCTGCCTTAATTCTTCCCTATCGATAAGGGGTCGGTCTCCGCAGTCTGGGAGAGGCTGACGGTCTTTGAACCCTTGGTCTTGCTAGACGCTCCTGCCCAGACGCTTCTGACCAAGGTGACGCCCACGGAAATGGGAAGCACCGCGAGGTGTAGTTCCGTATCCGCTCGGTCGCCATTAGAGTTCGTTGAGGGTCAAAGGTGTGGGCAATAACTCGTGCTAGGCCATTCATTGGCAGCCTTCCGCACAGCACCGGCCGATGTCCCGAGCATGGTTTTTAACCGGCGCCTCTTTCCGTTTTCTACATTGTGTCTCCCCCTTTGGTTAACCCGTAACCCTTTCGTTCATGTATATCCCACCCTGTCTCGCCTCCCCATGCGTCATAGTAGAGTGAAGCAGCAGAATCAAGTCCCCAACCATCAACGGCGCATAGACAAACCTTAATGGCTGAATAACACACCGAGATAAAACACAACTGCAACGCCCGCACACCGAGCCTCTGAACGACTGTAAAAAGATACTTCTCGCATTTCACTATTTACTGCTGACCTTGCCGTCTAGTCTAGTTGCGGCACACACAGGTCTGCCAGGCAAAGCCGCCGCACTGGCCCCACGACTTGCCGCACGACTCCTTGCAGTGGCTTGAACAGTCAGCTTGGGCTTATGGTTGTGCGGAGATGGGGATAATGGGGAAAACTCACGTGCTGCACGCCTCATCCCTGAGGATACCGGCGCACGGCCGGCCCTCGCCGCACTTTGCGCGCTTCGTGATCGAGACGATGTGCGGGCCGAGACGCTCGTAGCCCTCTTCATTCTCGAGGGCGACGTCGGCGGCAGCGTCGCCGTCGGCGATGGGCGAGGCGGCAACGAGGGCGACAGAAGCGAAGAAGGCGACAAGGAGCTGGAACTTCATGATGATAGTGTGGTGGTTGAGCGTTGGTGTTGGGCTGTCGTTTGTTGAGTTGGTTTGGTGGTTTGTTGAGTTGGTTGGGACTCGTTGATGAGGAGATTTGAGAGCGAGTGGGAGGGGGGTTTATATACCTTTTTGGACGCCAGAAGACTTTGCATGGTCGCCCATGACTTGGACGTTTACTTGGACGCCTAGAGGTGCAAGAGGGGAGTCTGTCCGCAGGAAGGTGGGGAGAACAGCAGAAGCTGGTGAAAGCACAGCAGAAAGTCGACCGAAGTCGAACGTGCTTCTCTCGACAACGTCATAACCCCGTTTCTGAGAAGCGCGTCAGTTCATTGTTCATCTGACGAAACTTGTTGAGCTAGTCGAGCACCACAACAACTTTAGTTCGGGGAGAAGAGCAATGACGACGACAAAGCAGACCTTCTTGGTGTCGGTAACCAGTGCCATGCCATGGCCCCATTTTTGCTAGGCGTTACAGTCTATCACCGCCTTGACAACATGTTGGCCAACCCCACAACGTTCACACATGATCTCATGATGAGTGTAAATTGAACGTGTGCTCGGAGTTGTTCTAGGTGTAGAACACCGACCTCGAGATAACACTATGTGCCGAAGTCCTTTCTTTGCTATTTGAGCTTCTATGACGCATAGTGCGACACACGTGTGGCTAAACCCCGCCTTGGCAACAAGTTAGCCCACCCCACAACGCTCACTCATGATCTCATGTTGAGTGTAAATTGAACGTGTTCGCGTAGTTGTTCGGGCTGAGGAACACCGACCTCGAGATAACACTATCTGCCGAGTACCATTCCATATTCATTGGTCTCCATGACTCATACCGTGTCACACACGTGGCCACCGCGCCCGTTTGCTGGGAACCGGGGGGTTGATGCTTGGAATCCGGGGATTTAGAAGCATAAACAAAGTTAGAGTTGGCTGGTACACGTGTGGGTTCGGATTCTCGTGGGGGTGGAGAGGTAGCCATGTCGTCATACCTTGATCAACAACTATGGAAGGGGAGATGCCAAGACATCATGCGTCATGCGGTGACTTCTGGAAGAGACACTAAGAACAAGTAGCCGCGGTAGCGAGAACATTGATGTGATAAGAGGATTCGGGGGTCATACAAGGCCGAGTTTGTTGCCTTCGCAACGGCCTTCGACACGTCAGTTCGGCGACAAACATTATATTACTTGTAGCCGTAGGTTTTTGGGGACACTACTAACTCAAGTGTTAGTCGGTTATGATTAAAACGACGGCCATAGAAGACCGAGTTACTGTGATGCACTTGTCGGTAATTCGGATTTGCATCATCGATTCGGCCGACGTACTCGGCCGCTCCCCCACTCGTGCTATGAGCTCTTCCTGTTCCACTGAACTTGCAACACGTTGGCCAAGTTCTTGCGTTGAACGGCGTTCGGGTTTAGTTTCTTTGCATCGCTCCAACGGCGTTTGAGTTTGATAGCTTTTTCTTTTCTTTTATCGCTCCAACGGTCTTTAGGTTTAGTTAACCTTATATTCTGCCTAAACGTGTTTCTGAACCCAGGCGACACTGCTGTGGTTGAAACGCGAACGGTCTACTCGAGACTATTAGTCTGCACCTTCCTGGAACGCATGGTATTTCATTCGCGGACTGTTATTGAGTTTGGGGGTTCTACAAAGTGGCTGGATTATGATACCTGCGCTCGCCGGACCAACGTCATGAACAGCTGGACGTATACACAGCAATATCAACTTCCGAAACTTTTACAGTGCTGTGACAAAGAGCTCACAACATTTCAACACCCCCGCGACCAGTCGGGCCCCTATTACCTGAGTGACCCAAACATGCTATCCCCCTCTTTTGGCCGTGGCTAGTTGCACTCTCCTGCCCTAGTGCTTGTGCGGCCAGCCTTCTTCTCAATTGAGAGCCCCACAGCCTACATGTCCACAGGCAAAAGTCTCCTCTGCCTCTCAAGACTGAGGTCGTTAACTTGCTTTCTGAACAACCTATCCCGCTTATGTCGCTGGAGAGGGAGAGGGGTGCTTCTGTCGCCACTCTTTTGATAACGTTTCGCCACTCCAATCAGATCGTTGCACGATTGACGACGACCCTCCCAACTCTGGAGCCGGTTGAGATCGAATGGCAGGCCTAGTTGAACCTGCGGGCTGCCGGTACGTATGGTGGCCTTGTAGCTTCCTTTCCTTGGCGACGGCGAGGTTACACAACCTCATGATTGCCATCTTACCGATGGACTGCTGAGAGGAGACATGCCATAACAGGGTAGAGATTAGAGATTGGGGGCAAGCGTTCTCCATGACCAGTTAGTTTGTATGTTTAGCACCACATATTTGTTATTGAGATCAGAGGTCTTTTGGGGATGATACAAGCGCAAGGGGGCTTCCACAGCATGATACGATACGTCTTCTCACATTTCGCTGCACACTTTACGGGTCTTGATATTTACTGCTGATCGTCCAAATGTCTACGCCTACGACTTGTAGCAGTGGCAAAACTGCCAGAGGGGCCCGCTGCACTCGCCACCACTCTTTCCGCAAGCACTCTTGCAGTGGCTGGAGTCAGCTTTGATCCCACTGGAGTCTCTGCAGTGATAATGGCAACTTACTCGCTGCACTGTTCATCTGTATTGAGTCCCAAGCAGGGACGACCTGCACCGCACGTCACTCGCTTCGTGTGCGCGTTGACCTCGGCAGCTGGTGCGGCCTCCGCAATGGGAGAGCCAGCAACAATGGCAATCGAAGCGAAGAAAGAGACGAGGAGGGAGAGCTTCATGGTGGAGAGGCAGTTGAGAGCTTTTGATTTTGGTTATGGCGGTCGTCGTTGGCCGAGTTGGTTTGGGTGATGAGTTGATTCGAACGCGTTGATGAAGGGATCAGAGAGCGATGGAAGAAGAGGTGGGTTAGCATCGGTGTTATATACCTTCCTACAGTAGAGGCAACGAGGTTTGGCATGAGTGAAGCCGTGAGTCAAGAGCCATTGGTGCAAGATGCAACGCAGCAGACCTGTATCAGGCTAGAGTAGAAGACGGACCAAGTTGTGCTTCGGTCAACAGCGTCATGACCCCGTTTAGTGAGGCGCTTGAGTTTATTGTTTACCCCACGAGTCTCATCAGTCGGGTACTGCAACACCACTGCAAGCGTTGATGGAGAAGGAGGCCGACAATAACATGTCCTCCTCGCCTGGTATGGGTCAGCCCCGTCGTTACATGACGTCAGTTTGGGGAGGCACTCAAGCTCACCCTGCCTTGCACTGTCTTGACAACACGTCTGATAACCCCACATGCTCACTGCACGACGAGATATCGCACATGTAGTAGAGTTATCTCACTCAAGAACGCTGTAGAAATCGCGGTCGCGTTAAGCATATTGAGTTAGATTGGCACCCAACGCGTGGGTTTGCGTCATTGTGACGGAGTCTGCATGCGGCCATACATCCCCGCGGGGTGATGGAGCTTACCGCCCACGATAAGGATTATGGGAACTCAACCAAGGCAGTTTCTCCCGATCAGATAAAAGGCACTGGAGTTTCAATGTACCGGTAGCTCACTGGGGTCTAGCATGACGGGGTTGTTGCTTCGCAACACGAGTTAATTGTCTTCACCTCGGTGAACAAGCCAGTCGAACACAGATATGACATCACGGGTAGTTTGGGGGCGATGCGATGCGTCAGGCGGAAATGGATACAAAGATAGGCCAAGGACAATGCCAAGAACACGCGCATACCTGCGAGTCGGGTGCACATTGTCAGAAATAGGGTTCGATGCTGTGCGCCCGTTGGCGGCGGCTGCTCACGCCCACTTTGAGCTTTTCCTGTCCCGCTCTCGACTTGACCAAGCGCTCGTATCATCTCAACGGCTTTTCAGTCCACTTTCGTCTTGTAGGCCACGGACGCCCTTTGGGTTTTAAACTGGCCAATGTTTGAGCATATTATGTCGCGTCAAGGCGTCTCTGTCAGTATCACCCTGCCACGGACACATGTGGCGTCCACCTCATGGATGGTGAGTTGGAAGAGAACACGGCGGCGTAGAAGGCCAGCTCCCAGTTGCGGCTCCAGGTAAATTGTTGCCACAGTGTCGGCGATCCTGCAACTTGATCGCCGGTGTGGCAGCACCAATCGAAGAAGCCCTCGCAATCCGAGTCGGTGTCTACATGAGGTAAGTACATTCATTCCCAGGCCTTCTTCAGTCCAACAAACTGCTGGGCCCTGCCTTAGTAACAAGCACGTCAACTTAGCCTGTATAGCTCAGTTGGTAGAGCGCGCCTTTCGTACGAACGAGGGTGAGGTCGATAGTTCGAGTCTGTCTGTGGGCATGGAGCGGCACGTGGGTGTGCTTTCCTTTTGGGTGCGGATAGAGACTGATGGGCCAAAGGCTGTGTGAATGGCCACCAAGGGCCGGCTGATAATTGAGCTCGCTCGGGGTGTGTCGCCGGGCCGGGGTGGACTTGGATTACGACGATACCTAGGCGGCTGGATCCTTGTTGCGTTGTCATGGCCGTGCCCACGGAGTAGGTCGGACAGACGCGGCAGCAGGAACGTGGCTCAGAGAAGCAATAGCCTGGTGCAGCTCCTGGTTTCGTGGCAGGGGGCACAAGGTGTAGGCTGCGGCTGGAACATGATGACATGATTACGTATCATAGTCTATGACACGGTGTTGAACGATGAAAGCGATGCTGGTGCAGTGGGAAGTGGCTGGACGTGCCGTGTGATGAGCAGACTTGAGAGCGTCGATGCAGTGACTGATGTGAATCGGGGCTACAGAGTGAGAGGAACTAGTGACACAGGGAGAGGAATGGTGTAGAGCTGAACGTGACAGCAGGAGTGTGGCAAACTGAGGTGTTTGTGGCGGAAGTGTGTGTTTGTGGCGAGATGCAGAGTCGGTCGTCGCGGCGTTAACTTGGCGAAAGAGGCGGCAGTGGCGAGGCTGGCCCACAGTGGCGTAGAGAACGAGCAAGGCATGGTGCTTGTGCCGGCCGATCTGTGAGCGCCGATGAGAAGATTGGAGAGGGCGAGTGAGAACCCTCCGTTCCACGGACTGACTCAATTGACGTAATGTGAAGGAGATTTTCGAATGGTGGCGGAGGTGGGCTGACACCCATCGACGGTGAACGTTTGACGGAGAATGTGGCGACGAGGAACTTGAACTGGTGCGCAGCCAGGGTGGGGTCGGGGGAATGTTGTATTCGCGGATCGGAGATGGCGAAATGAAGTGCCTTGCTGGTGTGGACAGCTGGACATGTGCCTTAGGGCATATCCTGGGTGTCAGTCTCATGCTCATTCCCATCGTCGGCCGCCACCCTGATTACGACAACACAGTTGCGATCATGGGGTTCGGATGCAAACTTGCGTTTCGCGGCCAGCCCCGCCGTGGCGGAACTCGGCCGGCCCCACCCGCGCTCGTCAACTCACCGTCAACCCCAGCTTCTTAGCTGCCTCCCACGCGGCAGCGTTGCGAGCCTTGAGCTTGGTGGGGCGCGTCGCGTGTCCCATTTCAATTCCATCGACCGAGCACGTGAGCTTCCAGAGCGGACCAACTGATGTCTCGAAGCGCAGCGTGTCGTACTCGACGGCACGAGCAGTCGTCTTGCCGTACATGGCGAGAAGGAGCGCCATACCCTCTGCGCGTGCATCAATTCGCTCCACCTCCTGGGGGCTGGGGGCGACCTCGACAATGCCGTCGGGGTCCATTCCGAGCGCGGAATAGTGCTGCAGATGCTCGCTGCGCATGTAGTCGAGGAAGAACTCGAAGAGCGGTTCGTACATTTCACGGAGCCACGCGGTGACCGCGGCAAAGCCGTCGGTCATTCGCGTCTCGAGAGGGTAGGACATGTACAGTCCGGCAATGTAAGCCTCGACGAGAGCGGCACGTACGTCCGTTTGCGCACGGAGCACAGGGAGGAGTCGCGGGTCGCCGTTCATGCGCTGGGGGAAATTGTACATGCCCGAGAGGTGCGAGAGTGTTGCGTTCGATACGAGGTGGGCTTTGAGCTTCTGGTGGGTCAGAAGGGACAGGTCTTGCCAAAGGAACCCACCGTGGCAGTGCCACACGTCAACTGCGGCTCAAGCTCGTGCAGCCAAGTCGTGACAATCATGCCCAAGATGGAGTCGCCGACGTGCTCAAGCTTCTCGTAGTGCCGCACGGGCCTATCCTCCGTGTACTCGAACAGGCCAAACTCGCGCTCAAACAGGCTCGAGTGGGTGAATACCTGCTTGAGAAGGTCCTCGTCCTCGATGGGCGGCAGTGGCGGGAGCGGGTACACCGGCAGCTGTTCCACAGGAAGTAGGACGGCGCGATTTGCGCCCTTCTTCTGCCGCTTGCTCGGCAGCGGGGGAGGGAGCATCGCAATGGGGTCCCCAACGCTGCCAGGCTTGATGTCGACGCTCACCGTGCGCGTGCGCGCAAGTGAGAGGTACATTCCGGGTGCGCCGTCGCTGTCACGCCCATCGTCGCTGTCTGCCGTCCACTGGAAATCGGTCTTTGGCCGGTGGGTGTGGTTGCCGTCTCCCTCCATGCCATCATCGCGCACGCGCTTCACCCCGCGTGGGGGGATGGTTTGGGAGCCTGAGGGTGAGGAACCTTCTGCCTCGCGTCCGAGGTATGGACGCGAGAACGTCGCATGAGCCGATGCTCCCGTGGCCGACGACGGCGCGATCAAGGACCTGCGTGACGCTGCCGAGGTGGCGACCAACGAGTGTGCCGAGCCCCATGTCGCCACTACCGAACAAGTAGGAGAAGCCGGCCGTGCACTGTCCGTATTCTCTGCGATAATTTCCTTCCCTTTCCGTTTTATGTCTTCCTTCGCCGCCGCTGTGGGAGTGTGCCACGGCGTGTTGGTGGGTACTTCCCAGTTGGGCTTCGTCGGGAGGAGTGGGGTCGACGACTTAGAGCTGGCTGCGGGTGGCGGGTGCGTCGCCGTCGGTGACAGTGTGACAGGGGAAACAACCACCGGTTCCGAGGTCACCGCCAGAGCAGGCTTGGGTGGGAGTGACGAGGGAAGGTTTGGACGTTGGAAGGTGGAACCGGGGAAGGTCCCAAGGAAGGTCGGCTTGGACTCGTCAGCCGTCTGTACAGGTTTGGCTGGGAGAGGGTGGACGAGCGTTCGGTGCGGGCTCGCCGACGACGAAGAAGCCGTCGCTTGCATGGCTTGCGGAGCGACGGACGCCGCGCACAGGCGGGCCACGGTGTCTGCTCCCGACGCCGGTGAGGGGGCAACTGAGGCGGCGCGGCGAACCTGCCTGGCCGGGGGGAACCACGGCGTGTTCACCCCGGTTGTCGGAGGAGGCATACCGGACGCCGTTGGCGGGCTCTGCGACATTGCGGCCATGACGCGGGGGCGGCTGGTGGCTGAGGTTGCAAGAGGGGTAGCGCTGGAAGGGGGTGGGGATGAGCTGCGGATCGAGCCGACGTGGGCCACGCAGTGATCCAGGCTGATACCTTCCTCGCTTCTCGATCTGTATTCGGGTATCACAGTGCGCTGCTTGCTTCTGCTGCGCGTGCACGTTCGGCTCGTGGCCCGTGCTCGTGCTCGGTGCGACCTGGGCCGGTCACTCTTGGGCCGGCGGCGATGACGTTGACGTGCGGGGATCACCAGCGCAGCTCGGGATCGGCCTCTACCTCGGCTTCCTTGTTCCGGGACGCCGGGAGGGTTGGCGGCTGGCGAGAGGCGTCAGTGCGTGAGGCTGAGGCTGAGGCGTGAGGCGTGAGGCGTCGGAGTGGAGGCGCGGAGCGGGAGCAGATGTGAGAAGCACGCGAAGCAGTGTGGACTGGAACAGGGGTGGGGAGGAGGGACAATGGGACGACGGAATGGATGAATGAATGAGTGAATGGAAAACGAGGGAACGGAGGGAATGGACAAAGACGAGGAGAGGAAGGAAGAGAGGCGCGCCAGAGGGAAGACGAAAGTTGCATTGTTGAAACCGAGGTGCCTCAGGAACCATAGTTGCATGTGGCGGTGGCGGCTGCGAGTGGCGTTTCAAGGCTTCTGCGGCCAAATCTGGCATGCTGGCAGGCGTCTTTTGTGGCTGACGGCGGTACGGTCCGAGACGGAGGGCCAAGCCGACGAGCCGTGACGCAAGGTGAGTGATGAGTGAGCTGCATGCTGCATGAGCCGGAGTTGAGGAGACAAGGATCCTCTGAGACACGACATGATCGCACGAAGCTGACTTATCGTCTCAGCTGGTCATACCGGCATATCGGCACACGGGCTCTGCCGTGCTCTGCGATGTCTATCAGCCTCGGCTGCGTCGGTGTACGATCACGTTGCATTGACACCATTCCTTCCTCGATCCATTGCATGCTTCTGTCGCAATCACGCTATCGTGCAGGTCACACATGCACGCATGCACGGCTCGACAGGCTTGACGGTTCATCGTGCCGCATTCGTCACATCCTCGCTATCGTCGCCTCTCCCTGTCGGAGAGAAGCAACGTCTCCCCCCAGACACTACTGTCACCTCCGGCTAAACCATCCTCGAGGCGTGTGCGTTACGAGTGACAACTCGCCGCAGCAGCCACCACTCGGGCCCCGTCCTGGGACCTCGGGACCTCGGTACTTCGGCATCACGCAGCATCAGCGCCAGATCACAAGATCCATGATTCAGCCAAGGTTGACAAGAAGCAAGACGCCGCCGCCACCGCCCGTGACCGGACATGGCAGGCCGGCGCTGCCGGGATCGCGGGGTCCCCATCCTCGCTCGCGTGCCGGACGTGCCGGTCCGTGACGAATATCTGGTATCTGGTATCTAGGTATCTGGTATCAGGCCCGTATCTCCAACGATCCAACAGAGCTTAGGCTCAACCCCTGCGCAGACCCCCGCGTATCGGCTCCGTCGGATGTCGCCATCGTTACTCCTTGGCGGTGGATGGGCGCCACAAGGTGGCGTTGCCCCATCACATACCCCGCTACCCTCCGAGGCCGGCAGGCCCGGCACCCCGCATTCAGTCAGACGAGGGCCCGAGTTGCGGACTGTGGGGAAGGTCGACTCGGGTCATGTCATGTCATGTGGTACGCACGGGCCCCCAGGCTGGGTAATCTGCAGTTGAGCCCCAGACATTGGTACGTGAGCCGTTTTGGCAGCTGGGCCTGGCTGCCAGCCCCGGTCTACGGGATGGTAGATGGCGTCGAGAGCACCGTGCGTTGCTCTGGCTGAGGCCGATTAAACGGTCCAAGTGTCAGACTGCTGATATCGATCGATCGATCACCTGAGAGACAGCTGGTGGGTTGGTCAATGTCAGTAATGTGCGCGCAAAGCCGACTTGTCTCCTTCCCCACCCCCGCGTTCGGCCGTAACCTGCCGTGGATGTCCGCAACTTTAGATACATTCAGTACAACGAATCCATGCTGTGCTGTGCTACTACGTGTTCCTAAACATCACCGGCTGGGAGCTTGTGCGCCCGCCGACCTTGACAGTGGAAATGCTTGGACAATGATGCGGACAAGGGGGTACGATGATTTGGTGTTTGTGTTTTGTGGTCAGGCGGAGATGCCTGAATGTGTTATGGCTTTTGGTGGATCGGGGTTTCCGTACAATGATAGGGGGGAGGGTCGGTCAGGTTGAATGCGAATGTATATACAGCGATAACGGGATTGAGGGGAACAACAAGGTCTTGAGCATGGACGGCGTTGGCAAGGCAACCTAGCACACGCGCACAGTGCCCTGGGTTGCGTCGTGGCGGTGAGCACGCTCGCCGTTGGCGCGAGTGCGCGAGTTGCGACCACGGACGGCGCTCCAGCTGCGGTCGCGGCTTTCGTGGCCACGGTCACGACGGCGACCACGGCGTTCTTCGCCATCATCCTCGGCGGGCTCGGCACGCTCGGTGCGCCTCGAGGGGCGTTCGACCCGCTCGGTAGGACGCTCAACACGCTCCGCTGGACGGTCGGTAGCAATGGGTGCTCCACGGCCACGGTTGCGTGCACGGCCGCGGCGTGACTCGTCGCCGTTCTCACTGCGATCGGCGTCGTACGATGTCTGCCGGGGGGCAACGGGCCGACGGTGCTCCACGCGGCCAGTGGCAGCCGGGGCTGATGGCGAGCGGGACGGCGAGCGCGATGCCTCGGTGCGTCGACGGGAACGACTCCGGGTGCGGCTCCGACCGCCGAGGAACTCCAAGGCCTCACGTTCGCGCTGGCGTTCCTCAGTGAGCGCTTGTGCCTTGCTACCCGGAGCGATGACAATGTCCATTGGCACACTGCGGACGAGCTCTGCCCGCTCAGCGCGCTCAGCCTGTACTTCTGGTGAATCCATGCGGGATGTGGGGACCGGCGAGGCGGCGTGCACAGTCGTGGTCTCAGATGCTTGAATGCCAGAATCCAACTCGGATGAATGCGTCGCGGGTGTCGTTGGGCGGTCCGCCATGGGGCCAGACACAAGCGAGAACGGGGTGGTGAAAGGCGCCAATGAGCGGAGGTAGGTGGACAACGACCAGATGGCATTGGCAGTGGTCTGAATAGGCCGGAGCGGGAGCGTCGACTTGCGGCGCGGCGGAGAAACAGGCGGCACTGGGGTGCTGCTACCACGGGCACTGATCGAGGACGGGCGGCGGTCGTGCGACGAGATTACCGAATAGTCGTCCGTAGCGGTCTCGATGGTCTCACCCATGTCCGTGGTGGTAGAAGGATCAACGGCCTCGGAAAGAGACATTGTCGAAAGGGCCGGCGTGTCAAGCTCTGGGTGCAAGGAGCGATCGCCTTCAGAGGGCATGATGGCGACGACAACGTCCACACGCGAGAGCTCGGCAGGAGCTGGGACGGTCTGAAGGCCAAGAGCAGAAGGGTGCTCCTGGGTAGGGCTTGAGACTGTTCCAACCGTGACGCTGCGGAGCGCGTTGACGACGGGCCCGAGGGTCATGTTGAGCGCGCTGAATGCGCCACCTGGCCCCTTTGGGGTTGTGCCACAGGGCTCGTCGAGAGGCTCGGTGCTCGGCGGTGGGAGGGAAGAAAGCGCGTGGGTCCGACGACGCGGGCTGCCACGTAGCGTGGAGGTCGTATCACGCGCGCCAACACCGCGAGCCCAGCTGATAATGTCCTCACGGCTGCGCGACGACGAAGAGCCCATCCGCGCAGCGGGGCTTGCCAAGGGGCGAGCATCGAGGGTCGGGGCCAATGTGGGGAGCTGCGAGGCAAGCGACTTGGCCTGAGAGAGCTCCACCATGGGGGAAGGCGGCTTGCTCGACTTGACCAGTAACGGAGGGACGGGGTGAAGGACGGAGAGTGCTGCGACCGGGCTGCGCTGGGGAGAAGCCGAAGCGGGCTCGCGCTTGTCCTGAACATCCTCGTCGCTGTCCGAAGTCGACGTCGAGTAGAATGTTGCCTCGATGTTGGGGGTGTTTGAACCCGTTGAGCGCGACAGCTTGCTCAAGTCGCCGTATGGGTACTGAGACCTTTTCGAGGCGCGAGCCGCCGTATTGACGGGCTTGGCCTTGCGCACAAAGGGAAGCGACGGGCGGTCGCCATCGTCGGAATTCTCAGTGGCGGGGAACGAGAACGCGCGGCGATCCCTCGAGCGCCAGTGACGAGCGCTATACACCGTACTCGTGGTTGATGAATGTCCCACGAGGGGCATGACTGGAGGGCGTTGTTCCCGCGGGGCGACTGTTCGGGCTGCCGGGCGGTGGTCCGAAGGTTGGCGTGAGACCGTCGACGAAGGGGGCAGGGGAATAAACGAAGGCGGCAGAGGGGACGTGATGAGCTGCTTCTCGGTGAACGCGCTCGAGGGCTGAGTATCGCTCAAGCGGCATGCCTCGGAGCAGTAAGGCGTACGCTGGTCGCGCTGGAGATGGTCAGCATGGCCGTACATGGCAAAGAGGGGTGAGTCCTCACCGTCGCCTTTGAGCAAGCCAAGCACCATCCGACGTCCATCATCTTGGCAAAAGGCGATAGAGGAGTCGAGTGCAATGGAGACGAAAGTGGGTGCTGCGGGCACCTCGATGGTGCTTAAGAAGAAAACGAGTGACGAGCTGGTCGACGAAAGAAGCACAGCGGGTGAGACCACGAGTGTTTTTGTTCTTGGGCGATCTTATGGCACGATGCAAGGTGGAGCAGCGAAAAAAATGGCCCAAAGGAGGGCGAGAGCAGCAAGGGCGAGTCGGGAATGGACAAGGATGTGTCGTGGGATTGGAATTGAGAGGGGAGGGCGAGGATCAAGTCATTGCCGATGGGGAGGGGCGTGCGAGTGGTGGGTTGGAAAATGGGCGCGTGGGTGGTCGTGGAGGGGCGAGAGCGATGAGGTCAGCGATCGTCACTTTGGATTTTGGTGCTCCATGTGGTTGAGAGAGGGTGTGTGTGGCTATCTCGTTGTCTGGTGGCCTGGTGGGCGCAGCCGAGTCGAGATAGAAAAGAGGGATGTGCGTTGCGCGCGCGTACGACGTGGGCAGAGGACCGAGGGCAGGCTGGATTGGCAGCAAGCCCACCAGGCCACGAGTCTGCAGAGCAGAGTCGGTAGGGCTTGGCACCTCTCACGTCGAGGCACGGCGGCACGACGGTAGCAGATGGGATGCGAAGCACAGAGCAACACAAGAGCAGGGGAATGAATGGCGTCTTTGGACATGGGGATGTCTGGACAATAGCCACGCCAAACTTTGATATCGAATGCTCTGCCAACGCCCCCATCGGCCACCGGCAGACAAGAGAGCGCATGTTGAAGAAAAATCGAAATCAGCAGATGGCGACGACGCATGGGCCGCCGCCGTCTGCGATCGCAAGTCGATCCCCGAATGGCAGTGGACACGGGGTAGGCAAATGGGGGAAAGGGGGGCACTGCGGGGCGCGGGCGCTTTAGGCGTGGGGCGCACAGGGACAGTGGGCGGTGCTAACGAGCAAGGGAATGGATAAAGGGCACAGGCGTATCGGACAAGCAAAGAAAAAAAAAGATACGAGGCAAGGCGAGAACGGGGATGCGGGGGCCAATGCTCACTGTGGATGGGGGAGGGTGGTCAAGGGAAAGTGTCGCGCTCGGGCCGGGTGGTGGCGGCAACAGCGATTGGCGACAGCGACGGAATGCAATGCACGGATGGGCGGGCGAGACAAAGCGACACCCAGCAAGGCGGTCGATGCAAGCAGGCGTGTGTGAGGTGGCGAGAGGCCGTGTCGATGGGATGGGGAAAGGGCGCTGGTGGATGGCAGAGGGGGTGTGTGCGTTCAGGTGAGGCGCGTCCAAGGTGTGTTGATGCTGTGTAGGGAAGGCGGGACGGGAATGCCGAAGAGCGGACAAAGACGGTGGGAGTGGGGGGGTTTCAATTAGAGATCGGCGCAGGAGCTTCAATGTGGCGTTGAGCACAGTCCTCGCGAGTCAACTGGACCATGTTGACCGCCGATGATAAAGGATGAAGAAGAAGAAAAAAGAGGTCGATGCACAAAAAAGTGGTGGGTGGATGCAAAAGAAGTTGAAGCAGGTGCCCAGCGGGGTACAGGGACCGGGGGTAGGGTAGATAGGGTAGGGTAGGGTGGGGGTGGTGGTTGGGTGTGGGTACAAAGAAGACGGTGGCAAAACCGACGGATAGGGACGAGTTTGTGTGGGGTGGGGTGGGGTGGGGTAGGGTGGGGTGGGGTGGGGGCGTATGGCGGCGGGGGCGGCGAGGGGCGACGCGTTCGCACAGAGTGGGGGGTCGAACAAGGAATGCGAAAAACACAGAGAGTAACAAACCCCAGGGCGGTGATGGCCGGTGTGCAGGTATAGGCGTTCAGGGGCGGAGCGGCGGCGGCGGCGGCGTTGACCGGAGGACACGTTTTAAATGTGCGAGGGCGCGAGGGCGTGTGTGACCATTTGGATCAACGCATGCGAACACATGCCGAAAGTCGGGAGGAACGGGGGAGTGGTAACAGGGGGGAAGGGGCCCGGAGCAACGGATGAGGGGATGATGACCAAAGAGCACGACGACGCAGAGATAATTGGTGACGGCGATGCGGTGCGACGGGGTACGGGGTGAGGGTGAGACCAAGGGAGGCACACTCTGTCAGCACGCCATGATTGCGGTAATGGAAACATGGCAAGGTAGGTGCACGCGGTACGCGGGGGTGGGTGGCCCAAGCGTCGCCGCGGGCCGCGAGACCGCGGCCAAAAAAGATACGACAACTCACCCAACAATGATGCAGCACGAGACACGGGCTGCACGCGTCCGATCAACGTAGGGACGTGCCGGTGGATGACAACGGACCGACGATGAGCGTGCGTCTATATGACCGTCGTAGGTGGGGGCGCGAGCGTCGTGCGTGTTGGTTTGAGCAACTTTGTGCGCGTGCCAATGCGGCTAATTCTGCAATTGGTGCCCAAAAGCACGCAACCACCACTGCAAGTCGCGAGGGGCGAGTAAACCAACGTCGAACGCGCGCAAAACGGCAAATGCTTGAGCGAGACCAGGAAGAAGTCGAGGACTGGTGGTGGGTTCGGAGAGTCGGGGAACAGGAAGGGCGAGGAGAGAGTGGGCGCGGATGGGAGATGCGGTGCGCAGGGCGAGGAAGGAAAGATGGATGGATGGGGTAGCGGTCGAGCTGTCGCTGCAGACTGGGCGTGGAATTCGGTGTCTGTTAACTACTCATGACGATGATGTGGTGTGTTTGAGTGGGATTCCAGAGTTGTTTGAGAGGAAGACAGGTGGATGTGAGACAAGGTGCTCGCGCTGCCTAACAAGCAGCAGCTTGATCAACTTGACTCGCGGCGGCGTCTGGGCTTGACTTCTGTCACTTGGCGGTGTTGCTTGGTGGGTGGGTAACTGGGAACGGAGTTGGTCTCAGCTTGTGGCTGGGCTGAGCTGGCTTCTGCCTTCCTGAAAGGTCACTTGATTGTATTATTGCGTGCCATTACCCCATACCCCTCCCCAATGACCCCCCCTGGCGGGACACTGCACCATGTTGTCGTCTTGGCCTCTTTGCACCTCTTTGACGCCTAACCGTCTTGGTCATGGTTCCCGGAGCCAATGCATGCATCATGCCGCAGTACCTCAGGTAATGCCTGCTGTACAGCCGTTGGTCCAGATTTCCGCCTGAAAAGTGCCCAGTGTGGTCATCATGCTGTGCTGCTTGCTGTGTTCCCATCTCAGGGCGCAAGCGGGGCACGCGGGGTAGAGGGAGAGCGAGAACTCTTAGCAGCCCGACTAGAGTTGGTCGGTCGATGCGTCACGATTGGGTCCGCCCTATGGGACCTGAACCCGTCTCGGACTTGCCAGGCGCGTAACAGTTTGCGCTTATGTGTCCCTCGATACAAAAAATCGAGATTTCGCATACAGAACTCGATGACGCCGAGGGAGAGGGGGAAGGGGCCCACCAAGGGGCCGATACGATTGCCTCTCCCCGAGCCGAGCAGCTTGTTGGTGCCCTGTGCCCCCAATACTCGTCTGCAAGCGGCGCTTGTGACTTCTTGTGTTAACCCAGAAAGCAATGTGAAGCGCGCCCTCGCCCTGTTGACAACGGGCGCGGCCGTCGAACACCTAGCAGAAGAGTGGGTGGCCAAGCCGAATGCCATCATACCGGATGCCCACATGCCACATACCAGCTGGCACCTTGTCGTCGTGCTCTCACGCCCACGCTTGTCTCCTCTTGGGGAAAGGCTGGGGCGCCGCCGAGCGCCGCGGGTGGGGCGAGGGCGTGTACGCTCTGTGTCGGCCGCACTGCTGGCAGGGTCTGACGCGTCTGACGGCAAGCCCGCCGCAAGCCAAGCCAGCCCGAAATTTGACTCGTGGGCTGCTCTCTGCACGAAGCGAGAGGCGAGAGCCATGCCCTATTGAGATACGCAGGCGCGTTAGGTCATGCGTTCCGGGCGGAATGTCTCAAATGGAGGCTGTTCAAAGCCAGCGTGATGCCATCGAGGTACCACGCTGCACGCGACGCACGCTGGTACACTGCCTGGGCCCTGTCTTGACGTGTTCTGGGCACTCTGGGCACTGGGCATCGACGTCACTGCCAATATTGTCAGCCTCAGGAAATCGAGTCATCGGTAAATGAAATCCCAATTCTCCAGCCTGGGGCCTCGCGGGGTTTGGCCTGCGGCGTGCGGGGTATGCAGCTCGGGTCATTCAGGGTAACTGTTTCCTCCGAGGCACTGCACGATGGCTTCCAGGGCCAACCAACACCTGCTATTCTGTGCAGCCCCGGCGCCCCGGTGAGGATGTTGTACAGGCATGCGACGTGCAACATCCCCGTGCCGTGTGTCATTTTTACCGCGGCTGACGGGCGGGGGTTGGGGTCCCCATGGGCTATTAGCTTGTTGGGTTTTGGCATGTCGTACAAAAGTAATAATAATCGTGTGCGGTCGATGCAAGAGGCAGCGGGCGGGTGCAGTTGTGCAGGGGCTAACAGGGGCCAGAGTGTGAGGGCGGCACGGCAACCCGACGTCATGTGATCAGGAAGCCATACCAAATGTCACACCTCCTCACGCGATCACTACCCATATGCAAACCCAAGATGCAAGGGACCCCCCGCCTCGGCCCCGCTATGCACAAGCTTTGGGCCAGACACGCGCAATTAATTAGCCCCAAGAGCCAACTTGGACCACCCATCATTAAGTTCCCCGCCGGATGCGTGCACGCAACTTGCGTAGCTCCGCAGCACCCACCCCGCGCGCGCCATGCAATTCAATAGCGCCATGCTATTGAGCGTGATTTAGAGAAATGGCCGCCAACCGTGCGGTAAATAATCATGAATCTCGGCACTTTGGGTCCCCATGTTCCGTGTCCCGGAACGGGCTCGTCCCCATAGCGACGGCGGTTTGGTGCAGTTCACACCATTCTCCTGCGACGTTCCCACCCCACTGCAACACGTTCCACACTCCAAACGCTTCCCGATGAGACCCGACACTTGGTTTCAGACGCACGTACGTCGCCCCGTTCAACATCTAGTTCTTGTTCCCAGTCGCTGTATTACCTTGTTGCAAGGGGCAACCGGCGAACGTTGTTCTGGACACACTGTACCTCGGACTTGCATCATATGTGTCAGGAACCACAGGGATAAAGGCTGTGACGGTTCAGTCAGCGTGTTAGGAACCGACACGCGAATGCGATACCGGTGGAGCGGTGGAGCAAGGAACAAACTGCGCGGATGCTACGTTGTCGGGATGACCAAACCCTGCTCGATTGTCCCCATGCGCGTCACAGACGTTACTGCTGCTGCAACCCATAACCATGGTGACAGGTCACGACGGATGGACCCAAATGTCGACATTGGACGTGCACGTTCGACCTCAGCTGTCAAACGCCGAGAAGTCTACAAAGCAGACGTCCGAGTTCATGGTCCAGAACTGTGCCACAGGTATCGGATTCTTTCTGTTGAAAAAAAAAAGTGCCAGAGTTACTGGTGCCAATCGATGTACCGAGACAAGCACATGACGGGGCGCGTGTGGGCCAACGCGCAGCGCGTGGCGCCGTCCCGTGTGTGATAGCTCAAGGACTTCTCCATTCCCCAAGGCCCTGCCCGAGTTACGCTTGACGACGAGATCAGATTTGGTCCGTTGCTAGTTCGTCATGCCCCAGTCACTCTATAGACTCTTCAGCACATTTAGATCGTCACATGCCACTTCAGAGCTGCAACTAGGGTGAACGGGTATGATCGTCCCCGCAATGTCACTAGGACTACTGGAATCTTGAGCGGAGTTTGTGAGATGGCCGAAGCGACGAAGGGGAACCCATAGTGCCTCTAGGATCGTCCTGACGGCAATGTGCTCCCCCAAGCTTCTCCGAGTCCAGACCTCCGTTCCACATGTTGCAACCCCGCAGTACATCGCAGCAGCATGCGTATGCCACCGGGTGCCCGAGGGGACCCCAAAATGTGACCCCGAATCTACTCGGCCGACTTTTCTGCATCCGACTCTGTCGATTTGCTCCCATGTGGTACCCTCGATCCCCGAGGAATACAGGTCCAAAAAGTCGACCTTGGAATGAAGTTACCCCACACATCTCTCGCCATCGTTCCACACTCCGTACGTTGGTCTGGAATGCTACAAAACAACTAGCACGTTGCCCATGCCTGCCTTCTCATGTCCGGCCGCATCGCACGGCTTGGCGCAACCCCAACGCAGTGAGCAGGAACGCACCATAGGGTAGTGCGTTCCCCAACTAGCTGTTCCTTGCGGGAAACAAGACGCTGTCAGTACATTTTGCCGAGGCAACCGACAATGCACTGGACGAAAATATCGCCTCAAAGCTATCTCTGTCACAGCCCCAGTGGTAACAAGAGGCCCCGCAGTCTCAACAGGGAGTGCTAATCTGTGCGGCAGCGCTTTCTTGCTCATTTCTCTGCTTTTGCCGATGGCGTTGTGAGGGAATTTCAAGTGTCAAACCCATCGCCCACTGTAAATTTCTAAGCCTGTCATTAGGCATCCCGACAAGTCTTGGGTCGTCTGATAGCTCCACCCGCCAAGACTTGGCGCCTCGACATCAGTGGCGGGTAGCGAACGTGCGCTATCATCGTTGCAATTGGAACGCACAGGACACGACTTCAGTGCTGTGGTTGGCTGAATGGGCCGAAGCCATGCAGTTTATTTGCTAGCTATCAGATATCAGATGCGCAGCAGATGATGGTGGTTAGTCACCACATCACGTGTTTCTTCTTTTAATTCAAGAGAGCCTGACCACTGAGCCTGACCCCACACCATCCCAGCCTTATGTTTGACGATGGCATGGGAGTCATGCTTCCCGGTGCCTAGGCGCAATGCGATGCGCTCCACGGTCTCAAACAGAGTTTGGTTGGGAAATGTGATCCAGACCTTCGTGTGTGGCGGAAACGATGGAGCACGTTTGTGTGCGTCACTGGCCGACGTTTATGGCGCAATTCGCGAACACAGTTTGGTGGAGCGTCCTTGACCCGGGCAGAGTGCAGGCCAAACCTTCGCGGAAGTGTCATCGGAGGGGGCGGGCGTCAGCCTGATCGGCCCACCTCATTCGTTCCTATGCAAATGGTGGAGAGAGAGGGTTCCAGTCAGTCATCTGACCCGACTTGATGGAACGCTCGGGTGCAAACTCTGCCAACGATCTGCATGACGGAACGTGCACGGACGAAAGTCGCGCACGGTCGATCTCTTTGTATCCTACAGCCTTTCACGTCACTACGTTCCTGTGGATCTGGCCACAAATGAATGTTTCTGTTCTCTGTAATTTTGCTTCTTTCTCTCTTCCTACGGAATAAGTCTTGTGTGGGGTCGGAGGTTGCTTAACCTTGACCTAGAAATCCTCCTCCTCGGCCCACTGAGGGAGCCACCTGTGGAGTCAGTGCTGAACCGGGATGTTGGTGATGTCACATTGCTATGACGCAACACATCGCAACGTGGACTGGGGCCGGGGCTTGTGCTTGCGTCATGAGCCCAGATGATTGCCACATGGCCAGCAGCATAGCGTACTCGGCCGAAAGGTCGTGAGGCCTGAGCGCTGCCTATCTCTGGGCGACTGCGAGAATGGGACAGAGCAGCTGCACTGGGCTGAGAGCTGCCTTGAGCCCGGAAGCCACATGGCAGGTCACACTCGGAGTACTCGGAGAATGGCAAGGGCCATTCTGAACAAAACCCGGTACCAAAAAGACTTACTCCTCCCAGTTGTCCCAAGTGTTTTCGGCAAACTCGTGGTGCTTGTGAGGGGGGCAGAGGACACGGTCGAGAATGTGCCAGGCGCCGTTGCTAGCGGGGATGTCGAAGGCCTTGACCTCGTGGTCGTTGACCTTGAGGGAGATCTTGACGGCACCCTCGATGGGGACGATCTGCTTCTTCTCGGCGGTGATCTTGAGCTTCTTGCCCTTGAGGCCCGACTCGACCTCGTACTCGTGCTTGAAGCTCGGGTCGTCGTCCATGGCGGTGTCGGCGTCGACCTTTTTCTTGCCGTGCTTGCCGTGGTGGTAGACCTCGGTGAGGACGAGCGAGTTGGGGACGTAGTGGTACGCGAGGAGCTTTGCGAGGGCGCGGTGGCCGAAGCGGGAGAAGAGGAAGAACTGGAGACGCTGCGGAAGCTCACCCCACGCATCGTTGCTGGGCGCAAAGAAGGTCGCGAGCGGCGTGCCCCAGAACTTGGGCTTGCCCTTCTTGCTGTGCTTGCGGTCGTATGCCCACTCGAGGTAGTGCGTGGCGTGGACGCGCTGGACCGCCGTGGTCGTCGTTGACAGCCACTTTGCGGCTACAAACGCCTCCTCGAAAATGGACGCGGG
The DNA here is from genome assembly GCA_025502685.1 of Pascua sp. PH4015B. NCBI lineage: Eukaryota > Fungi > Basidiomycota > Tremellomycetes > Trichosporonales > Trichosporonaceae > Pascua > Pascua sp. PH4015B. The sequence continues at coordinate 49,665 of JAMFRD010000086.1, read as the reverse complement.
CGGTAGGAGCGGGTGGTCAATCTCGTGGATACGCCCGTTCTTGGCCTCCTCGGACGAGACGACCTTGATGTAGAAGTTGAGCTTGAGGGCGGGAGGGATCAGCTGCTTCTCAATGTGGATGCGCTGGTGAAGTCCGTCCTGCGCACCGCCCGGCGCCTTGAGCTTGGTCGGCCACGTCGAGTTCTTGGCCAGCTCCTGGTCAGAGTGCGAGCCAGCAAGGACGTGGTGCAGGATGATGTAGTGGAGAATCTTCTTGAAGATCGCGCGGCGGCGCTTCTTGTCCTTGTCGCCGTCCTTGTCGCCAGACATGAGCCAGTCCTCGGTCTCGAGAATATGGGAGAGCGACGCGAGAGTGTGTGTGCTCTAAAGTGTGAGCGCGAGTAGCAACGGAGAGAAAGCTGAGGAGAACACAGGGAGCGAGGATTCTGGTACCAATACGTACCTCGTCATCGTCGTGGTGGTGCTCGGGTGGCTTGAGAGCATCATTGTTCGGCGCAAAGACAGTGATCTGGTGCTCGGCGTCGTTCTTGTCGAGCTCCTTGTAGATTTCACCCTCAAACTGTACGTCAGCCAAGGTCTTGACATCCGCCACTTTCGGGTTGGGACACCCGAGACAACGGTGAGACACTCACCTTCAGGAGTTTGACGAGGCGCGAGTACTTGTCCGAGTCGTCCTGGAGGTGCTGCCAGATGGTCTTCTCCGAGTCGTCGCCCATGGGCGAGTAGCCGCCGGCAAGCTCGTCAAGGCCGTCGAGCACGTACTCGGCAGCATTCTCCATGTGCGTGGCGATGGTGTCCTGCACCTGGCCCCACTGGAACGGGTTGAGGTCCGCAAGGAGCGGCACAGCGAGCGCCACTGGCGCGAGTGCCAGTGCTGAAAGCTTCATGGTCGGTTGGGTGTGCAGTCGGTGGTTAGGTGTCGAAGCTGGTCAAAGCACGACTGTCCATGCGTGGGACCCTCACTCGTAAGCACTTCATTTATACCTCATACTCGAGTTCTGGAGACGCTGATGCAAGCGCTCGTACGGGGAGCGCTTGTGAACAACACCCAGGCTAAAGTCGCAGCAATGACACAGGAATGACGCAGACCGTTCGGCAATACCCTTCCCACCCCCACAGCATTTCTCCCGGAAATCCCGTGCTCAGATCCGGAGCTTCCGTCCGAGCCACATTCGGTGACGTGTACGACGTTTTGCTCTTCTTTGCCCGTGCACTGCTACAATGAGTTAGGACGCTAGAGTGAAGTTCTCTGGCGTAATGCCCGCTTAGAATTGCGAAAGTTGACACACGGTCTGGGCCTTGGATGAGCTGTTCGATCCCCAGGAAGCATCAACAGTCGCCGCCTGTACAAGCCCGGTTTCTTCAGAGCTCTACAAGTTGGGCAAGTAGCAAAGCGGCCCTCCTCCTCTTCATAGAGAAGGCGCCGGTTCCCTTTACATATTCTGTCTCCTGGCCATGGTCTTGGAGTATACATCGGTGAATGTTGCACTCGCGTGTGTCAAAATGTACTATCGAGAGGTCTTGAATATCTTGAAGACGTCAGAGTGGAGGCATGGTCTGACGTCATGACACATTGCACGTGGCAAAATGCTGATAACGGTTGTCCCGAGCGGTGATACTTGTGAAGCCACGTATTTAAAATGAGTTTTGAGCAAGGTGGAGAGTGAAACGAGGTGGGGGTAGGATGAAACCCGTCACAGCGACGTGCTATAGCTGCTCGCTCGACAACATTCAATTCAATGCCTGATCGCCAAGTAGCTAACGTCGCACCCCTCCCTGTTGACCAGGTGGGTGCGAGGACAAAGGGTGCGAGAAACCACGCGGTCAAGACGGAACGGATTCCGATTGCATGTGTGCTGTGTTGCCGCGTACCGGTGTACCGTGTGCACGAGTCCACTGTCGGTGTGGAAACCGAACAGCGCCCGAAATGCGAGGAATGAGCGCAATGAGCGCAAAAAGGGCACCAGAGCCGAGCAAAGCGGTAATGGGAACCATGTGCCTGGAGGCATCGGGGGTTCCTCCAGGCCCTCGGGCCCAGAATCACAGTAGTGGCTCTCCAGTACCCAAGTGGCTGGTGGCTGAACATTAAGTGCACGCCGCCCGCGCCGAGTCGGTGTACACCGATGCAGCAGCGCGCGGCCTTACTGCGTAGGTCAAAGTTTTTTTTTTTTTTTTTGTTTCCATGTCGCCCACGTACTCTTAACTCTCTCTCGTCTGATCAAAGCCTGTGTTGACGTGCCTTGGACGCATCTTGTCCTCTCGTCCTTCTCCTCGCGTACCCAGCGCGTTCCCTTCGAGTCCCCTCATCCCTCCCTCCTCGGCTCGCACACTGCCCTATTGCTGCGGCACTCGTGCGCCCGCCTGCTGCGTCCCCATGTTCACTATCCCTCCGGCGCTCCCTGTCCTTGTTCTTCATTCTCCGAGCTACCAGCCCTTGTCACGCCGACCAAATGTCGATAAGGCTATCCACGCTCTAAGCCCACGCGGCGACAGCGCCGGGGACGTGATTCCAAAGATCACAATAGGTGACCCAGTCACACCCTCGGCCCTTGGCTATCGGCATGTGCATGCATGAAAAGCACCCATGGTCATGTATGCATTGGACGCCAACATGGCGCCCAGTTTGTGTATGACTGCGCGCCAAGGAGGTGGCGGCAGCATGGGCATGCGGAGGGCGGATGTGGACGGCATGCACTCCCCGTCGAGTGCACGCTATGCACGCATTGCGTCCGTCGCTTAACGATCGCTTTCTGCTCGGGGTCGTGCGCGCTCAATGTCCGTTGCTCGGTTGCTCGGTGTCTTTGTGTTTCGGTGGCTTGGCAGATGAGGCCTGTGAGCGAGGACGCCTTCAGACCGCCTGCTGGGAGATCGCGACACACTGCCTGTCGTTCCGTTCCTTGGGACAGATCAATAATGTTCGCCCCTGACAACCTTGACCCGAAGGTCTTCCGGAGTCTGCGGACATGATGGTCAGCAGCACACCTCGAGAGACCAGACGATGCGGGACTGTGCCCTCTCTGCAATGATCGCAGCCGAACCCGGTCCTTCTGACACCGCCGTCGGGATCGTCGCCATCCTCGCCACCTTTCCATTCTTTCTCTCTGACAACAAGTACTTACAGGACGAGGCAGACGCCATCCACCAATCCATCGCCCTCCGGCAGTCATCACAGACAACCCAGTCGACCCGTCGTGTCCCACACATCGTTACAGCGTCGGCCTGCATCTCGCTGGATCGCTGTCGATAAACAACGGCAACAGCGGGAGGAGGTCCGCACCGCGGGTGTGCGACTCGCTTGCACCTCGAGGCCCGCGCTCCCAGAGCTCGACAGCTCGACGATGGAGCTGGCCACGGTGGAACGCGCACCGCGCGCGCTCTCACCGATAACGGAGCGCAGCTTACAGTCTCCTCCCGAGTCGGCGCCGTCGACACTACGTTCGCATCCCGGTTCAGAGCTGCTTTTGGACAGTCCGCCGCCCCCCATTCCCGTATCGCCCACCTCCACCTTTCCAAGTTCGCCCAGTTCTTCAAACTTTGCGACAGCGCCGTCCTCGCCGTCTATCACGTCTATCCCATCGCCTATTCGACGCGATCGCCGCAGCACCTCATCGCGCGCTCGCGCCGCCTCGATACAGCGGGGGCCCGAGTCACCGACACGCCTCGACCCGTCGTCGCCCCTTTCACCGACTATTTCTGGTGGTGGAGCTAGTAGTCCAAGCACGGCACCGCCTCTGCCACAAACTCAAGCGCGTCGTGACATTACTCCGTCACGCTTACCCCGTCCAACCCCTGCGCTACCACGGCGCCAGTCCAGTCTCAAGGGGCCTCGGGTGACTCCCCATGGACGGCGATCAGACGGCCATGCCTCGCGTGCATCCCCACCACCTTTGCCACCCGTGCCACCCTTGCCACCCTCACTCGCGTCAACGACGTCACTGGCCTCTTATGCGACTTCGACCACGGCAGAACCATCCCCCACTGCCGCACCATCTACGTCAGGATCTACTGAACCACATCCGAGACAGCTAGCACGGACAGCCTCATATTCCAAGCGCAAACCTGTTCCGTCACTCGAGGATCTACGCGTCGCGGCAACTCGCGCTGCAGCGCGCGATGCAAGCCCATCGCGTGCATCCATGAGCACGGGGTCGAGCGAGCGTCTTGCGGGCAGTGTTGGGGGCACTTCATTTAGTGTATGTTTCTTGCAACCATTCTTTGACTGATCGACAGGAGGAACCGAGCACGGGCCAGGCCTCGAGCGAGCCTGTCACGGGAGTACCAATGAGTGTAGGTTTTCTTTGCAAACTGTTCTACCTGTCCGCTGATCACAGCAGGAGGAGAGCAAACAAATATCTCCACAAAATCGCAGCAACTTGACTCCCAATGGTACTGCGATTCGAGCACGCCGGGCGCGTGCGGTGCGACATCGGTCAATGGACGCCACCTCGATCTCGGCGCCGCGAAGCAACCCGTCGTTGAAGGTAGAGAGCATGTCGCGTCCGTCGTCGACGCCGCCTTCGCCTCGCAAGGGAACGCCAAAGGCACTTGTGGCGTCTCAGCCGCCTCTGCCACGGTCGGGCAGCTCACGACCATTCTCGCTCCCTGCCTTTGGACTTGTTCGTGGACAGAGCGCTCTTGAACCGGGGAAGCGCGGTTCGATGGATGTGCCTCGCGCTGTCTCGGCTGACCACCGGCCACGCCCTTCGAGTGCCGCCGACAAGAGGCGTCCGGCTCGAATGCTGTCGCCGTCGCCAACCAAGCCTCTACAGTCTACCCCCGACAAGCTCCTTGACCCCGACGAGTCCTCTTCCCTGTTCAAACGGAGGTCGGGGCGGCTATCGTCGCTCTTCTCGCGCAGCAAGTCTGGCAAGACCCCGACTGCATCACCCCGAAATTCCCTCTCAGGCTTAGAGGCCGAGAGCCTAGCGGGCGACACGCCGATCCGCACCGCCATCCGAACATCTGGCACCTTTGGTGTACGCGACGACGGCTCGGACAACGCATGCAACGCAGATGTTCGTCCCTATGGCTCATACGACTTTGCCCAGTACCATCCACGCTGCACGAGCGCGGGGAGTCTTGTGGACGCAAATGTCCGCAGGAAGCTGTACGCACAGAACGCCGACGTGCCGTCCGAGGATGATGCTTCCACCCTTGGACGATCAGCAGGCGGTGTCCTCTCCCACGACAAGACGGAGAAACTGTCACCGCTCCCCGAATTTGGCGAGAACGCGACATTGACGACGTCGCCAGAGTCGCCGCCAAGCTTATCTCGCTCCTCGTCGGATCACACACTACCGAGCGCAGAGTCCATGCACAGGCACCTGCTGCAGCTGTCACCGTGCAGTACCTCGGTCCCAAGCTCGATGCACAACTCGGTGCACAATTCGGCGCACAATTCGGCTCGCAACTCGGTGCAGAATCTCGCCCAGGGGCATCCGTCCTCCGAGGTGCTTCTCCTCGTTGCGAGCCACATGCTCAGCACGCATGCCGCGACACTGCTGCGCCACGCCGAGACCATGAACGAGGTCAGCACGACCATGCGCACCATGGCCGCCGAGAGTCTCGAGTGGGGCAGCCGTCTCATGGGATTCGCGGGTGTGGCCTCGATCCATTCGACACCAGCCGCGTCATCGACACCCCAGATGCCATCGATCACTGCATTCGATCTGAAGGGTTTCCCGACACCACCGAACACGACACCGGCTGTGGCCCAGACCCGACCGGCCGTGTCAAGGGATGTCCCAGTGACCTTGCGGGAAGATTCTCCCACGCGCTCGGCCCGTCCCGAACCTCTGGACGCACTGGTCGACGACGATCCCTTAACACCCGTGCCCCCACGACCCACCCGCACGCGCAAAGCGTCAGGGACGGCCCGCGGAAAGGGAACGGCCTCGGCCATGTCGACGATCCCTAGCGACCACGCACCGCACACAGCACAGACCCCCAACAGCGATCTTGGAACAGCCCACAACACTGTCCACGATCCAAACCTCCTCGCGCCCCCTTCCAATTCCGTTCCCCATCGCCCACAGTCTCCAGCGGCTGCATACCTCCTGGAGGAGGCAGACCGTCTCGGCCGCGATGGATGGGCCAACCTCCGTCGCGCCGAGGACGTGTGGACACGTGCAATGACCGACTTACGCGACATGGCGCGTGATATCGCCAACGGAGCACACATGGTGGCGCGTGAGGCCCAGTCTGCTGCAGATGCTAGTGCCGCAGAGGCCAGTGCCGCAGAGGCCAGTGCTGCAGAGGCCAGCGTTGCGGACACAAGCGTTGGCCATGCAACTGCCGAAAACAGCGAGCGCAACGGGAATGGGATGTTATGGTACGAAGCGCTTCTCGAGTCGGAAAGTGGCCACCGCCGTAAGCCGCATGCACGTGAGCCTGCGCACCTTGCGGATGACCACACGCCAACAGTTCGGCCAGCGCGGCGGCCACTCCCGACTCCGCCCGTCCAAGCAAACGGGTCAGCGGCGGGTCGGACCACTCCCACCGCGGCGCGCCGCCCAGACTCGTACAGTTCCCAGAGCACCCCGACACAGGCGCGGCCACGGGGCCCACGCAGCAGCGTACCCGCCCCGATCCCCGTACCGTCGGCCGCTACCACGGTCGCCTCCCCGTTAAATTCGCCTGTGACGTCGCTGCGCCCGCCGCCGCGCCTGCGCGGCCCATCGCGTACACTGCCCTCGTCGCAGTCGATGCCGGTGGGCCTCGAGGCGGACGAGGTGCCGCGGACATTACTTCCCGCCAGTGTCTCCAGTTTCGAGCTGGGGAATACGAGCGACGCTCGCAGCAGCCACAGCGACAGGAGCGCGTACAAGGTCAACAACGTCCCCAATAGGGCTGTCGTCCGCAACGGTTCCGTAAGGCCCAGCAGTCCAAACAAGCCGAACGGCCCCCTCGGGCTCAACATTGCCAACGGCCCGCCTGGCAGCACATTGGACGTCCCCGACTCGGCCAGCCCGAAAGTGTCTGGCGAGCAAGTCCGGCAGGTCGAGCCTGCGACCCTGGCGATTCTTTCAAGGCGGGGCACGCAACGCTCGTCGTGGCTCGCCGAGGCGGCGCCCAACGCCGATTCCAAGGGCAACGTCGAGCGACGTGATACAATCACGTCCCAGCGGCCACTGTCATCGCGCGGAACGTCGCCGCTGCCTCTTCCGCCCGGAGCGATGGCACCACGCCACCCGGCACGCGGCTCGCTCTCCCCGCGGCCGCCGTCCCCGGTCAAGACGTCGCCGTACGCGCACAGCACGAGCAGCACGGCGGAGACGGCGACGTCGTCTGTGCATTCTCTCCCGCACACCAACTCGGTCGCGAGTCATACCATCTACGGGCATACCCCCTACATCTATACCCACAACAGCTCGCATACCCCTGGGCCGGGGCGCGAGAGCCCCGCGCCGCACTTCCACCCTCCCCCGCCCCCGAGCGCGTCGAGCGTGTCTGTCCGCGCCCCGAGCATGTCGATGACATCGCTCAAGTCGAGCCTGAAATTTCTCGACCCGCGCGACCCCCCGCCCATCCCGAGCGCCGCGGTCCGGGGCATCCCCGGCGTCCCGACCTCGACGAGCATGAGCGTCCTGCACGTCCCCAAGACGGGCGGCCAGGGCGGGACAGCAGCCACATCCCGCCCCTCGCTCACCCTCCCGCGCCCCAACCCCAACCCCAACCGGCGCAGCGACTCGCACATCCGCTCTACCCCCACACAGCCGGCCCTCTCGAGCTTCCCCCGCTCCGTCTCGACCACGACGCTCACCTCGCGCTCGCGCTCCGGCTCGGCCTCAGACCTCTCCCGCCGCCCCAGCCTCTCCCTCTACCGCAGGCTCCGCGCGCGCCACGCCAGCCCTGCAGGCGGCGACTTTGGCCCCACCAACGGCCGGCGCGAGTCGGGCGAGCCAGAGTCGGCCCACAGTCTTCGTAAGCGCTGGTTAGGTCTCCGTTGGGGAAAGTAGGCGGCGCGGTCTCAGACGTTGGACTGGGCGTCGATTCACCCTCACGCCACCAACCTCTTCGTTGATTCAGACCTGGACACACCCTCGTTATATCTCCCAGGACGATCCATCCCCAGGACGATACAGTATCCGCCGCGTGCGCTGTGCGCCGTGAGATCCACAGATCACTAGTAGTAGTGCCGACTACCCCGTGCGCCACCCTGTAATCATGCATCTCCCAGCACTCAGGCCCAGTTGGGTCCTCACTCTGTCTTGCAGTTGCTCGATTTCTAACGTTGCTCTTTGGATGGTGTCCTGTCCACTTACATCTAGAAGAGAAGGGGCATCTTGTTAACCACGCTTTCCTCAAAGCTCTACTTTTCTTAGCTGCAGGTGTAGTAATTCACAGGCCGGTAAGGCAAAAATGAGCCCCAGTTGAAATATCATAGAAAACTGGACGGTGTCGCCAGTGTACCCTTTTTGATCAACAACCGTCATTGTGGACAACGCGTGTCGGGAAGGGTAGACAGTGGCCTCACGACTTATTCCCCTACGTGCGCCTCTAACAAAACGGCACACGATAAGAACTGCAATTCTGAGGTCGATGTGACATATCCATCATTCGACTTCATCCAACGACTTCATCCAACATTCCACTTCATCCAACATTCGACTGGCAGCGGGACAGCCGATCGCATTCATGTCCTAACCGGCACACTGCCCGCCCGTGCCCTTTGCACACTGAGACGTGCCATTTCAAACGGGGAGATGGCACACAGCTGCACGTCGGCAGCATCGATGTACCAAGCGAGCGAGGCGAGCATGTCGGGCCGGACTGAGTCCATGTCGTGGGCTGCGTCGTCGGGCTCCGAACCCGAATGTCCTGGCCTGATTCGGGGGTTGAGAACGCGTCTTCGAGTGGAGGCCAGCCCTGAATGGAGGTCAGAGCCTGCGTCCGAGCATTGGTCAGAATGTTTTTCCGATGATGAGGGTGGACGTCTTCGTTCGTCTGGGGGACATTGGACGACAGGGGATCTCGCGCTTTGCATCGGTAAGAGCACGGTCTGTTGTCCAGTTTGGGAGCTCATCTGGTTGCGCAGTCGTTTGGTCAGTTGGTTCCCTTACCCTCATTGGTGCTGTGGTCGTTCTCAGGCCCAGTTCCAAAGAGCGACCCTTCGGGGAGCGTTTGCACAGGTCAAGAGACATCCTGCGACCAACGTCGAGTGGCAAGGTGAGCGTCAAAGGCAATGTGCGCGTTGGGGGCCGAGCTGGAGCCCGCTGTTGCTTGAGCAATGGCTTGGGGGTCCTGGCTGTACTGGGGTCGGGATCGGGTGAAGCACGTTTCGCACCGCGGTGCTTCCGAGCAAAGCGCTCAAGATCGACGAGGATAAACCCCTGAGCAAATGTCTCCTAATGGAGGGTGAGCGCAGTGCGATCGAGACTGCCAGGGAGGCGGTTGCTGGCGAGGGAGGTCATGAATGCGATCAGATCCGAAATGATACTGCGGGTGGATTATGGGGGTCCTCTTGGCTCGTCACCTTTGTCTCCCTTCCTGTCGCAGCCGGTCTCGCCCGTGGAGAGTTTTTCTGTTACCGACACCCCACTGTTGGTACCTACCCTCCTGCAGCGGGCTTCTAGTCCTCCCAGCTTGGGTCTCTCGCTAAATGCGTCACCAGAAGCGACCTCGAGGGCCGTTTGGCGGAACGAACGGGGCACCATGTGCAGGATGGTGGACATGTGTGCCGCATCTCAGGCGGTTGACGATTTCGCCACTCGAACCCAAGAGGAGAGTGGGGCTGTTGGCTAACTGTGCCAGTGACTCGGGAAGACGTCTCGGGGTTGATCCCCAGGCCGTTCATGGGAGAGTGCAGAGTTCTAAGATCGTGCAAGAGCTCGTCGGTGTGCCAGTGTGGCAGTTGCCGACTGTTCGATGTCAATCACGTGGTGTAAATCTCCGATGACGACGCCGATCCGCCGCTTCTGGCAGTTGTACATAATGGTCAACGTCATCAATCCTCCTAAGCTCTCCCCAGACCAAGAATGAGGTCCCAGTGCCGCGTCGATCACTGTCTCTGGACCTCTCTGTCGTCAAGCGATCACCTCGAGAGCTACGAAGAGACATGCCGGTCAAGGAGAGACCTTGGCCGGCATGTCCTCGCCTTCTGGCCACTAGACTCACCCCAGCACGGCCAGCACTTGACAGTGCTGAGCATCGGCTTCAATGAGTATCCGCTTGAGCACTTGCATGATACGCTGTCCTTCAATGGTAGTGCTCAACTGCGCGAGGACTGCATACCATACATGGACTATCACTGTATATTCACACAGCTGTACCAAGGGGAAGTTGACACTGAACTTACAGCACAAACGAACCACAACACTACTTTAAACCGAGCACCGTGTATCACAATAGCCGCACGCCGCCGCAACAACCAACCTAGTTGTCGGCCGTGCTCGCCTCGAGCCCCAACAACTTCTCAATCTTATCGAGACCGACGACGAGGTTGTCCCTGGCCACGCTGAATGTGATGCGGTACCACCCCGGAATGGGGTTGTGGTATGCCGTCCCAGGGGCAACGTAGACGCCGCCGTCGAGGAGAAGCTGGAAGATGCGCTTCTCCTCGCACTCGGAGCGGAAGCCCAGGCGGCCGCCGAGGTCGACCCAGACAAAGTTGCCACTGGATGTTAGTCACTGCCCAAACGGTGTGGTTGGTATTGGGTTGACCCCAGTGCAACGACTAGTACACTACTCACGCATTCGAATGGGCAACGATCACGCCCCTCGCCTCGAACCACTCGCGCACAAACTGCGCCGCCTCGGCGAGGCGCGAACGGTTGAGTCCAATAAAATCGGCAAGCTGCTCGCGGTCGGACAGGAGAGCCGACCAGATGACGTCTGAGGGCGAGGAAATCTTCATCAACATCGAAGTGCTAGCCATGGCGCGCAGAAGGAGCGGGTTGGCCTGCGAGACCAGCGCGCCTACGCGAAGGCCGTTGGCGCAGAAGCTGGAGTCAGTGAGGGTCGGGCGCCAACACCTGAGGTTGAGGTCTAGTTTAAGGCTCGCCCAAGAAGCAGTCTTTGTTCGTCGTGGGGAAGGATGATGGCCAAGGTGAGGCTCAGCTGAAGCAGTGCCTACCACATCATCTCGGACACGAGGAGCGCAGCCATGCGCCGCTGTAACCAATGTGAACTCACTCCTTGCTCATGCCATACACAACGTGCAGACGCGCGCGGTCAAACGGAATGCCGAGCTCGCGCTCGACGTCGAGCGAGAGCATGGACGTGAAGGGCAGGGCGTGCGGGAAAGCTGGGGTTAGCACCTACCACGGTGGAGGTGACGATGAATGAAGACCATGCCAAGGCAAGGAGACGTAGATACTCACCAGTGTTCTCGTACACGCTCATGGCGTAAATTTCGTCGCTCACGAGGTGGAGGTCACGCTCCTCGCAGAAGCGAGCGTACTCTAGAAGCGTCTCGCGGGGGTACGTCCTCCCAAGAGGGTTGTGGGGGTTGCACAGGATCTGTGTGTTAGTTGTTGTGTTTGTGTGAGGCGGTAGCCTTGGCAGCCCTGTATGGTGTGGCACAGCAGAGGTTCCAAATGATTGTGGATTTCCGTACCAACTACTCACCACGGCGCGCACACGGACACCCTCTGCTGCCAGCTCCTCCATCTTGGCCTCAAACGCAGCCAGCGTCGAGGGGCCGAATGCCCCATCGCCCTCTGGAAGTTCTACGGGAACCAGGCGCACGCGCGCACGACCGATGAGGTCACGGTCAAAGCCCGTGTAGCTGGAGTTAGTGTATGTGGCGATAGCAGTGTCCCATCAGTGGCAAGAGTCTTGGAGACTACAGCACTGCCCGAAGGCAACTCACTATGGCCCAGCAAGGAGCACGGCTTCGTCTTCGTCCACGAGTGTGAAGAAGAGCTGGTCGAGGACTGGCGTCAGAGATGGCAACGGGTACAGGTCACACAGCACAGGTACAAAGTTAAAGTAGATCTGCTTAGGCACCGGCAGCAACTTTGTCACCGGCACGCGTAGCCCTTACTTACCAGCCGAACAACCCACGCCAGTGATCAGCTGCTCGGGCTGGACCTCTTCGGCAGGCTCAAACCAGCTAGTATATCAGCGGTCGCCCAAGTAGATGTATAGCATAGACTCTACTCACTCGTTGAAGAAGGATGCCAGAGCACGGTTGATGCGCCGACTGCCCCACAGCGAGTCGCCATAGCTCAGGTCGGAAGCAAGGAAGTTGTCCGCAAACGCCTTGGTAAAGTACTCGAGACACTCCTTCTCGAGGAGGAAGTTCTCGGCCACGCCCCTGGGATACGTCAGTAGCCGGCCACGATGGCAAGGTCCGAGGCGACGCACAGAGAGATGATACCACATCGGTTCGTCTTGCAATGGTACTCTGTGCGTTAGTGTGCACTCGCGCATGCTCATGGAGAGGTGCCAAGAGGAGGTGGAACGCACGGTTCTTGAACAGACAGCTGAAACGCTCGATGAGTGGGCCCGCGTCAGGGCCACCGGTCGCTCGGTCACTCAGCTTGGGTCCGAGATAGATCCTACGCTGCTCCTCGCGCGTGCCGAGTTCCGATGTCGGACGAGGGGGAGGGGCCTGGGGGAAGCGCTTCTTGAGCACGCCGTTGGTGCCGTTTGTGCCGCGGGCCGCAAACTTGCAGTCGCTGGTGGTGTGGGTCTTGATGGTGTGGCCGTCGCCGTTGATGGCGACGGTGGGGTAGGGGAACGTACAAGGGGACATGTGGGTGAGACACGAGATGAGGGTGTTGGATCCCTCGGGGTCGGTGGGTAGGACTGATAAACCACATGCTGGCTCGAGGGACAGACGGGATAGAAGTGGAGTGTGGAGTGTCGTCGCCTCGGTCGTTCCAGCAGACGAGGTGGATGTGGTCATGATGATGGATGTCTCGGGGCGAGGAATTCCAGCGTCAACGATAAGCTTTGCGTGTACGATATGGTGATGTCGAGGAGATGTTTAATGCTCCCCGAAGTACGTGAGCGCGTGAGAGTTTAAGACATGCATGGTTCATGTTGCGTGTTGGGCCTGGATATGTTCAGTGGGAGTCGCGGTATGGTGCTGCGATGGGGTGGCAAGCTGTCGCGTGGACGGGTGGCAAGCGCCGAAGCGCGAAGCGACGAGGGCCAACATGATGGCCAACATGGCCAACAATGACGTTCCGAATGTGGCAACATTCCGAAACTCGACATCCGAACATGTGCCGGACCATGGTTAAACTTAATCCTCCGGCAAGGCTGGCCACAGCACGGCACATGTTGCCGAACAGAAACAATAATATGCCGCGTACCTGGGCACAGCCCACTGCTACTGCTAACCAGTCTTGTACTAGCTGTACTATGCAGTATGACATGATCTTGTTGTAATGATGCATGCATGACGGTGGTGGTATGTACAGCCTCATCCTGTAACTCTCTCCCTTGTTTGATGCGGGATAAATGGTTTCAATCGGGTCTTGGCCACCATCGGACATGGCCGTGTGGCATTTCACCCCCACTGTTTCGTGTCTTCCCCCCACCACCCAACTCTTCAATCAACTGCTCGTGCGCGCTTGGCACAAGTACTCCTATTGTATGGCCTTTGTCCAGCAGTAGCAACACTTTGACACAACGGGCCGTAGACTGTACCTGGGTATCGATTACTGGAACCAAAGGCGTATGTGCACGTGGACAACGGGGGCACAACGTCCAAGCGGATTCCAAGATGAATTATAGTTTCGGTCTGGCTTGTCATGACCCGAACTCCAGCCACACGGGCCGTCCCGCCCTGTGCATTCCTTCCGTGCTTGCCGATAAAGAGCTAGGCCTGTTACAGACCTTGTTTGGATACCTACATGGCGTCACAGATAGCGGGCAGGAACTGACCAGCCGAGTTGTGTCGTAAGAGATCAACGGCACGTTTGTGTGAGCCTCAGCAACGAGTCTACGGGGAGAGCAAAAGAAGGTAGCAATGTTCCTTGGGTGGTTGTGATGGAGAACGAGGTGCAATTATGGAGTAGATCGTGTACGTTGCTGGAATTCTGGGTTTCGTGTGCGGTTTGAAAAGAGGTGGGGAATGGCAAAGAACACTCGTCAGTGTTAGGCAAGCTCCACTGTTCCGAAATTATGGAGTAGGTCATGGACGTTGCTGGCATGTCTGGTCTTTGCGCGTCGGAAAAAAGGTGGGCCTCTGAAAAGAGGTGGACAGCAGCGAGGTCACTGTTTTTGACAAGCTCCACTCTTCCGAAACCCCCTGGCTGACACCGCCTTAAATGACGGCAAGGATGCACAATAGCAATGACATCAACCTGGATAGCGATCAGATGGCATGCTGAACCTGTACGGCTCTACTTGGTGGCTTCCGGGAAAGGTCCCAAGTTTTGCGAACCGTCAGATGATATGCTAAGCCCGTCCGAGTCTACGTAGCACTGTAGCTTCCGGGAGAGGTCCCACGCTTTTAAACTGTCAGACGACATGTTATGCCCGCTCAGTGGCCTCGGGAAGAGGTCCCAAGTCTTGCAAACCTTGCTTCTTCCGCGCTAGGTGGCAAGTCAGCAGCCCATTGCGCATACTAGGTAAGTAGCTCGAAGGCCCGTAAAGGACAGCGTCATTCCAGTTACGAGCGGGATGCCAAGACGGTCAACTGTTGGTGCCTGCTGCCTCGATAGTCTTCAATTACCAGCATGCATGTCTCTTCATTTGTACAGTACAGAACAGTTGTTCCTTCCCAAACCTCAAAAGACAGACTACTTGGATGACCGGTACGATTACTGAAATGCTTTGTGCTCTTACTAAACAACCCTAAACGGAAAAACGTCTTGGAAAAACGCCTTAGTACTTTTCCTCGTCGGTGCTCATCTGAGAAAAGAGTCAGTACTTTGCTGGGCCTGGTATGGTGTGTTGCAACTCACCCTAGACTCCCTGCGGGTAAGAATAGCGCGCTCCTCGTCGGACCACTTGAACTCGAACTTGTCGAGGTTGCGGAAGTAGGTGGGGAAGACAAAGGCGCAGACGAACGAGGCGCAGGCAAGCACGATCCAGGCAATGACGAGGTTGGGGTCGGCGAGGGCGGCGGAACAGGCGAGAGAGATGGCGGCAGCAATGGCCGTGTTGAAAAGAGAGAGAGAGTAGACGAGACCCTTCATGCGCGCGGGCGAGCGGGTGTACGCAAGCTCGTAACCGGTGACGTTGACGAAGAGCTCGCCAATGGAGGGAGGGACGATGACGGCCATCTGCCACCAGAGCGAGACGTTGGTAACAGTCTCGCAGTGGGTCGCAAACTTGCCACAGGCCGAGGTCTTGTAGATGCGGTCCTGGACGATGGCACCAAAGATACAGCCGACGGTGGCGAGGAGGAAGCCAATGCACATGCGCATCATGGGCTTGATGGGGTAGCCAATCTTAATAAAGAAGGGGTACACGCCGTACGAGAGAATGGGACCGACGACAATGATAGCTGACATTAGCCAACAGAACTCGAGCGCAAAGCCACCGTGTCCTACTCACAGATCGAGTTGAAGTTGTTGAGGAGATCGTTGGGGAGACCGTCCTTCTTCATGGGAATGGACATGTCGTTGAGGATGTTACCGAGACCGACCGATGCGGCGTCGGCAAGTTGGAAGATGGGGATAAGCATGAAGACGGCGCATGCGTTGAAGGTAGCGCGGACCTCGTCGACAAACTTGTCGTCCCAGTGAATGGCCGTGGTGTCGACGTCGCCGTCACGCTCGCGGATGTAGGAAGGCTTTGCCTGGTCCCACCATTCCTGGCCACCGCGACCAAACCTCTTCCATCCGCCGTTCTTCATGCAAGTCTTGAGGACACGCAGGGCGTCGGGCACGACGCTACCCTGAGGAGGCTGCTTGATCAGGCGAGACGAGCAGAACCAGAGAACGGGAGGCATAACCATGCTGGATAACGTTAGCACATGTTTCGCTGTAGGCAATTGTAGTGTTCCGACTCACTAGACGATGCCTGGCAGCAAGTAGGCGAGCCAGAAGCCAACGAGACGGGCCGAGTACTGGGTAGCCATCTGGAAGAGGGCGCCAATGTTGATACACATGTAGAAGATGAGGAGGTAGCGGGAGACGGTGGTCTGAGGGTCGATGATGACGCGCTCGCCCTTCTTGGTGTGGTGGATCGTGGGCTGCTTGACGGGGCTCTGGTCACAAAGGAGGGGGCCAAGGCATGGCTTGATGAAGCCGGCAGCAAACGCAAGGATAAGGATCGAGACGATGAAGACACCGAGCGCAGCGTTGGGGTGGGCGAGGACCTGGGGGATGGCGGGAATGACGAGGATGATGTGGGCAAAGGCACCGACAGCAGTGCCGACGCAAATGGTCTTGAAACGGCCCCACTGGTTGTCGGCCACAATACCACCGTAGATGGGGATAACGTAGGCAAGGAAGTTGAACATCTGGGTGAGGGCAGACGCCGACACCGAGCCCAAACCGAGGGCACCGGCACTCTGGTCGGTACCAGCGGCGCCAGGCGCAACGGCACCGGCGCCGTTACCTCCCGGGGGGAGGGGGTTGTTGATAAAGTTGTTGAACGGCGTCTTGGTACCGTAGTAGGACGCACGCTCGGCGAACTCGATCAGACACATGGCCAGGGCGGCGATGCTGGGCTTGGTCAGCACACTACGCGCTCGCCACTGAAGCGCCAAGACTCACGGCATGCCAGCGGGGATTTTGCGGAGCGTGTGCATTTCCTCCTCGGTCGGGATAAGCTGGGGGTCCGTGTGGTCGGCGCCGTGGACAGACACACCCGCCGGCGCCTCCTCCTTGCCGTATCCATCGGCCTTGTAAGGAGCCTGCGCGTCCTGCTCGTAGGCCTTCTCTGTGCCCTGCTGGTGGGACGTCATGTTGTAGAAATGAGTGTGGTGGGTGGGGTCTTGTGATACGGTTTCTGAGCACTGAGAGCCTTTTATGTGAAGGGGTTAGGCGGTTAGCGCTGTGGGGTTTTTGAGTTACGACACGGGGCGCCAGGGTGCACCAGGTGCACCGGCGAGAGCCGCCGATAGCAGACGAGATGGGTGTCAGAGGGGCCCAGGCGGTTGGTGTAGCATGCTTTGCAGCAGAGGCCAAACGATTCGGCAGAGCGGCAAAGAGATGGGCTAAGGGTGGAAGGAGGAATAAGCGTGTAAAGTAAAGTGTTCCGCCCGAGAGGTCATGGAGATTGCGCGCGGGACCGCCTGTGGGCTAAGCTGTCACATGCTTTGTTTTGCTTGGCCCCTGTGCCTGGCAAGGTTTGGGTCGTAAGCCACAACAGGTCGATGATACCAAAGCCAGGACCGGTGTGTTGTCACCTCATGCACGCTGATGCGGATCGCACCAGGCATATCCGGACCTTGCAGAAGACTTGCACATTATTGTTGGCTCTTTGCCTCGGTGAGGGATCGCCATACCCTGCAGGCGTCCCTCCGCTCACATGGGCCATTGTGATGATACCGACTGTGTATACCGCCTGCGGTATAAGCATACTGGCTTGGCGAATGTGCACATGCCGCCGGATCAGGCGCCAAGCCCATGCACCAGCATGGTGCTCGCGGTGGCCTCCGGTGGCGCATGTGCGCGATTGGGCCTTGGGTGGAAATGGCATGATCAGAGACAAAAGCCAGGGATGGCGGGGCCAGTCAGAGCGCACCAGAGCAGAGGCGTTAGACGACAGTGGCCAATGGCTCGAGCCGAATCAAATGCACCATGTGGAGCTAAAAAAAGTGTGGCCGATGGGACCATGTGGAGCACATGACACCCCTTGTTCCGCCCTATGCACCCTGTATGCACCATGTGGGTCCACTTTTGGCCGCGGGGCCGGCAACTGTTCCTGGCAGCTGCCTGGCTGAAATGACGCTTGTGCCACACTTCGTTAACCGCCACTCGCTAGGCCTGAGAGGCCTGAGATCCGGGTCGGGAATTTGACCGAAAAACCACTACAAGTTCACCCCTTCAATTAACCACCTCCGTGGTCCTCTGACCACCCCTGGCACACGACCACTCTAGCTCGTGATCTGTCGGGTTCAAGGTGCTCTAGGCTCGTGACTGATGGGCGGAGAGAACGGAAACAACACCAGCATGCAAGCCTGAGTTCCGATACGTGCCGCGGTTCAGTCGGATCACAGGTGCGCGGGTCAAATACGGCCCCCATGGGGCCAGCCACTTTTGTTTGTGCCTGTTTTGCTGTTGGAAAAGAGCCCCGCCCATGCCCCACTAACAATTTGGAGATTAACCAAAGTTGGCAAGCTGGGGCCCGCTCGGGGGAAGCGCCGCTATGACGTCCTACCCTTCCGTCAAGAGGAAGAAGTCATGCTATGATCAGTAGCCGCGCCGGCGTCGCCAAGCTCCGAGCGACTGCAGCAACGCATTAGCTAGTGGGTCAGAGAAGTGGAAGCGAAGGGAACCGCATATGGGGCCCTTTGTGGAGTAGGTTGGGGATGTGTCATGGGTAGTACTGTCATTGCTCCTGCTTGGCGGGCAGAAACTATTGCCGGCGATGGCTGCACCCACCAGTTGGTTCAGAGCTAGCCTCTCCACTGGCCATTATAGGAGGGCGTTTCGCTGGGTACACGGTAAATCGTCGCCAACAAGCTTCAGACGTAATTATTGAGAACCGATAAAGTCAAGAGCCAGGGTAGATGGGAGGAAGACGTAGGTTGGTTCGCGCTTGAGTTTCCCTTCTTTTATCTACACAGAAAAGACATGAATGACAGCGAGGACGCGTTGTGCAGCCCAGCTCGCGAGGGCACGAGCGGGCTATCGACGGCACTTGGCGTGCTGGATTTAGCACCCAACTGGACTACTGCTTATCGGCCGCCGACGCTGCCGTTGTTGGCCGATCCCTCTTCATTGACACCCACATGGGCACACTGCAATGTGGACACGTGAGCAACCTCTAAAGTAGACAGGGGCTAGGCCCAGTCCTTGCCAGCTATAGCCAGCGTCCTAAAGGCTCGTAAGTGGCGCAGGGTGAGGTTTGGGCAACTAGTCCAGCACGCAAAACAAAGGCTCGCCCGCGGCGGGCCGGCCCAACCTCTCACAATCTCAGCAGCAGCAGAAAGGCTGGAGCAGCCGCATGCCTCAGCGCCCCTATGCCTCTCACAAACCTTTGTGTCGCAGATTGTAACACGTCGGCCAATCTGTCTCATGTCGTTGCACTGAGATCCTCCTCATGTCCTAGTCACGTGTGGAGAGACCAGGCTCCCAAACGCACGACGTTTGTGCCAGTTCCATTCTACAGATCCATTCTGCTCACGAGCCACCCGTACTCACTAAGTGATGAACCAGCCTGAGGTAGGAAGAACGTCCAACCAGCTCTCGAGTAAGCCGTTATCTAAACTGAGCCAACTTGACGGTGTGGGGGCCCAAAGGTGACAGTCGGTTGAGGGGCGCCTCCATGACGTTGCGGGGAGTGGTTGTGGACAGTGTGGTGGAGGGGAGAGCCTACAAAGAGCTCAACATTAAAGCGAAAGAGGGGTGAAAGGACGGCTTTCTCGGAGGCTACTTTAAACAGTATCAGTATCTCTGGCCCTCTATGCACGGTCAACGATCCTATAGAGTTTTCAGCCTTGGGAAGCATGGCCATGGTGTACTGGGGTTACTTTGCGGCTGCGTCATGGGCGCGATTGTGGCGCAGCAGCTGTCATTCACCGCAGGCGGGGTTCCAGAGAGCTAATTTCAGATGCACGTCTCTTCAACGTGCCCCCAATGGTGTGCTCAAGTAGAGTGCGCACGTCCCTCTGTACCGCGTGGGGCCCAAAAGCCTTTGGGCGATTTGAGATAAACCACACGACAAAAGGCCGACACGGATGATTCGAATAGGAGAGACGATGGGATACATGTGGAACGACTTCTGGTGGTGGAATAAGTGGGCTCAAAATAGTCTGGTGCCACACTGTCGAAAATGAAGTGGTGCGCGTTGCTGCGCGAGCCAATGCTTTCTGCCTGCCACCCCGGTATAAGGACCATTGTTGGTTAGCAGATGGTTCCAATATAAGCGAGAAGGGACGTCGGCGCGATACCCCTCCGCACGAGAAGGCACTCAAGTACCAGCTGTAGCTGCAGTCTTGAAGGCACCGACCAATGGTCGGTAGGTAGTCCAAGACCCACCTGTGTACTGCCTGAGGTACCAAAGCTGTGTGACTGACACGCAGTAGTCATTGTCGGCAACCTTACCAACGAGGTACCGGTCGTGTAGAAAGGAATCTGTTGTTAAGCATGTTGAGCATGGACAAGAGAGAGGTGTTCCTGATCAACAGTTGCGCTGGGTTGATCGTCATGGATGTACCGGTAGTTGTTTTTGCCAATGTGGAGCCCCAGCCGTCGTCCCCGTGTCTCGCGTCCCTGAGTCACAATCCCGCCGTGCCAACAGTCGTGCGCACCATTAACCACTCTGTTCGTGTTCGCCAGTTACACCACTTGACCGCCCCTTTCCAAGTCACAGTCTAACTCGAACGTTTTCATTGCCGCCGCGTACGTCAAACTCTTCTAGCTTGCCGTTCCTCGACGACTAATCTTCAGCCGAGTGACTTGCCGACACCATGACGGATCGGTGTCTCCTCGACCACTCAGCGTACCCGCACATCGTCGAGCTCATTCTTTCGTACCCATCCTCATGGCTTGCGCTCCGACAGGCCTCACGCTACTACCGCGAGCAGGCGGATGCGCGCATGTTTCGGCACATTGTCTTCAATTCGGTTGTAACCTCGCCCTACTCTCCTCTCCCAATACCGCCCTCTTCGCCGCGTGACTGGAAGCGGATCGCCGTAAAGGACAAGGTCAAGTTTACACACCTTTTGAAGCACGTCCGAATCGTCGACCTCCACGGCGACTACGAAGAATATGCCGAGATGAAGGCGCTGATCGACCTCCTAACCGAGGTCGACGCCGTGCGATGTTTTGGAAGCGAATTTCAGCGAGCAGTCTTTAACGACACCTGTCTCAAAGCCACCACCAAGACCGTGTCCTTTCCACCACCCATGGGCGTTCAGAGCTATTGGGTCGCCGTCTTCCACGGACCAATAGGTAAGGCGGTGACCAATGTCGCGTGTTCGCCTCGCTGGGGGCCGCGATTCACATACGACCCCGACCTCTCGTCCACGCATGACCGGGACGACATTGTCTTCGCGGACGAGTTCGTATACATCTTCCACGAGGGAACGGAGCCCCACCCACAGTGTCCACAGTGGTGTACCATGAGCAATCGCACCAGTACGCCTCCTGCGTCCGGACATTCTCCGATGCAGCTGTGCGAGCACGAGCTGCGGGGCTTCCGCGGCCAGTGGTACGAGTTCTTCTCGCATATTGCCCTCAGTACGCTCAAGAATGACGAGCACGACGACTCCGACCGCCAGAGGCGCATCGTCGTCGGCTTTCCGACCGCCAACGTCGACCTCGACCTCTGCAACGTCGGGCACAATGGCAGGGTTAAGGAGGTTACTTGGGAGTGGGTCGCGTCTCAACAGGACATTTTCGTCGCCCAGCTTCGGTATCACCTCCAAAGCTACCACGATGACAAGGAAGACCCAGCGGGGTTTGCCGACCGCGTCCTCGAGGACCTCGTCTTTCTCTCGCACGACGAGTATCGGGGGCAGGTTGGAGAGAACGAGTACGACTTTGAGACTAAGCAAGGGTATTGAAAGGTGGCAGAGGGGGCTGTGAGAAGTATGCCATTGCTCCTGTAGAAACAATGGCCCGCCCCTGGCGGGCCGTCCCAACCCCTCTAGCCCGCCCCCGGCGGGCCAACCCTCTAACCTAGGACGGCCCCCTCCGCCCGGGAGCGGGGGCCGTCCGACAAACAAAGGCCCCATGTGTAACTTTACTTGCGAGGTGGTATAGGATCCTTCCCACGACAACCTCATGCACTATCATACAGATGCTCAGTAGTGCGTGTTGCAGTAGTATGACAGAGCCGCTGCTCGCCATCGAGTGGTAGCACTGCTCTAGGCACCTTCGAAGCGTCCAGGCCCAACTAGTGTCTCGTTGTTTGTCGTAGCGGGTTCCACGGTGACGTCATTGCAGGCTGGTGCTTCAAACAAATGCGTGCGATCTCACCATCTCGCCCGCGCCAACGCCTGCATTTGCTCTCTCCACTACTTGTACATCATGGCGGCAGACTTGAACGGCGACAGCAACACTGTCGGCGGTACCGGTGAGTTCTTGTGCTTTGTAGTCCGTCTAGAGCAAAGTTGACGCGCGCCAAAGAAGCCAAAGCCGAAAGCGCAGCACCGCCTGCAAAGCAGCCCCTCGCGTCGCATCCCACGGTCCGCATCGACTCGTCGGCATATCCGCACATTCTCGAGGCAATCGCGTCGCACCCTGCGAGCTGGGCCGTCCTCCGCTCGACGTGCCGGGCGTACCGTGAATTCGTCGACCGGCTGGCCTTCGAGCACATTGTTGTCAGCGGGACGTCGGACGCGGGGCGGGAGAATGCCATTCGGACGCGTGCGGGTGGGGGCTGTGGGCTGCCCTTTTTCCCGCCGAGAGACTATGAGGGGTGGGAAGCCGACTGGAGCCCGCACCCTCGAGCCATGCTCGCGCGGCGCGGGTGGACCGAACGCCTCGCGTGTGCCCGTTTGCTGTCGTTCGTCCGCGTCCTCGACCTGCGCGGGGCTGTCTACTCGTTCGAATGGGGATGGCAGACGCTCACGCACGTCCAGACCCTCAGGCTCGCTCTGACGCCCACCGAGCACTGGCGGTGCTGGCCCACCGCACCCCGTGTTGTTCTCTTCCCCCTCTCCCCGACCGCAAAGGACGCTGAGGACCGAGGCGGCGGTGTCGGCGGCGTGGGGTTCTCGCGCCACTTTCCCAAACTCGTCTCAAACGTTCATATCACACACGCGGGGCCTATAGACGTCATGGTCCGCGAGGTGAGCACCGACGAGGTCGTCTATATCTTTACATGCCTCGATGCCGCAAAGGAGAAACAAGCCACCAACCAGGTCGGAACACCACCCAACACCTGGCCACTCATCGCCAGGGGACTCGTCAACCACTTTCGGCCCACGCTGCACGGCTGGCGCACAGCGCCAACGTGTACCCTCGTCGACCTTCCTGCCCGTGAGATTACGGTCGACGACTTTTTGGACCTTGTAAAGACCCAGCTCTACCTCGAGTGCGATACGCGCCGACACCGCGAAATTGCGGACGAACTTGTGCAGAGTATCCGCATCCGCAGTCGAGAGGAGTATGCCGCAACGCTCAAGCCGGGAGATATGGAGCTAGAGACAGTGGTGAGTGCGCAGGGGGTGCTGTGAGGCTTGGGAATGACACGTGCGGGGTGTGGGAGTGTCGCTGACGGCCAAGTTTGAATGACGTACGACATTTGCTATTCCCGTATGGTGGTTGTACTCGTCACCGTTGTTTGGCGCGCCTTTGGACAGCGTGTCCTCAGGCAGACCTAAAAGTAGCACTAAGGTATTCATCTGTGTTGCTACGGCATGTTGTAGATTGCATTACATGATGAGGATCAGCCCATGCTGAGTGCCCAAAACTGCATTGTCCAATGCTGCTGCCTCCAAGACTTCCGACTGCTTCTGAGCTCGTCCCCCATCCGCTCGTTCCGAGGATGGCAGGTGGAGCCCCTGCGCTCCACTGTACCTGCCGGTGTGGATGCTGACGTCGGCCAGCTGACGTCTGCTATTCACCAACCTCGGTTCTACTTTGTCGCCCAGCGCATGACCCCTTCCCACACTGCCAACGCCGCCGCGTTTGTGGGGAATGCGCGGAGCACCACGGGGACGAATCCCTGGCTGTCAGAAAGGCTTCTTGGCTACTGTCGGGACACGACCTACCTTGTAAAAGTTGCGCACGCGCGCAAGGCTGTTCCACCCCAGGCTGCGGCGTGCATCGTACGTCTCCCTCCATGTCTGGCGGTACGCATCCAACACGCTCTTGTACCGCGGATTTGTGGGCGAATCCACCATGAGGCGGTTCTTGATGTTGTCCAGTGCTGCGGTGTGAGCCAGAGACTGGGAATGAGGACGGTAAGCAGAGGTGACTCACGCAATGCCGTGAACCAGTAGACGTTTGACGCTAGGCCGCCCGCAAAGAAGTTTGCAGCGCCAGGCGACATCTCCCAAGTCGTGCCCTTCCAGCCGCTGAATATGCGGTTGAACACCTCGAAGCCTGCATAGTGAGCACGGGTACTACCCGGAAGGGAATCGTTTACCCACTTCCAAACATGGCAGCAAAGCATGACCGATACATGAAGCTCGCGGGCAGACCGCGCCACATCCCCGTAACGCCCAGTGCATTCACAGTTTGCCGTACGACATCAATAGGACCAGAGTACTGTTTGGGGAGATGGTCAGGTTGGACGAGCTGCAGCTGAAGTTTGCACTTGATCGTCTCGGTCGGGTGGGCTACGGGCGCACTGGGCGTTAGTAAGACGGCCGGATGAGGAACATTCAGCCACAAAACAGTAGGACAGTGGACAGAAGGAGACATCGGAAGAACGAGTGAGTCACCAGGGATAGCCGATCGCCGAGGTGCGGTACCTGTCCGCCATGTTGGCACCATTCGCGATGAACGACGCCACCGTTGGCGGTGTGCCCTCGCCTCAGAGTATACCATCTGCCACATGCCATAGGATCGGCACACCCGTGAGAGGGTGCATCTGGGTGACAGTCACGAAGGCCCGACCAGATCCGCGCAGGCCATGCAACGCCCACCGACAGCACGGCGCGACCACGGTCCTCGCGCCCAACAACACGCCTGAACTCACTTTGACCAGCCTGCAAACAGACCCGCTATGCTATGTCCCAGCAGCGACAGTCGCGTCCCACCGGGTCTATCCTCTGTTGACCCCGGTATCCTCTCCCCAAAGCCGTGCTTCTTGAGGAACGCGCGGTAGTTGTGCAAGCTGCTGTCAGCTGCCTGTTCTCGCATGGTCCAGCCAAACCCACCTCCCCATCAGAATCGAGTCTGTGATTCCCCACGAGATGGCGGGAACCGATGCACCCTTGTACACTGCCAACGGGCCTTCTCGTGCGACGGTGGTCTTGAGGCAGTTCCAGGCGCCAGTGTAGGTCCCTGGTGGAGCACATTGCACTGGACGTCAGCGTCGTCGAGGGGGAGATGGTGTGGAGGCGCACATCGTGTCTGCGGTGTCAGCGTGGATTCGGGGGGAGCGGCCAGCGCGTCATCTCACTTTAATCGTGTCAAATGGGTGCCCTGTTGTTGTCAGCGGTTGGCGGGCAGTTGAGGGTGGAGCGACTCACCAACTATCAACTGTACACGAGCACGTTGTCAGCAAGCACGTTCGCGCAGCTCTGGCCTTCGGCGCGGCCTACCTTGGTCCATCTACGCGAGTCAGTACTGCCCCTCCTATATCCACTGTACGTACCCAGACAAGATACCCGCCGCGAAGCCGACGAAGGGCGAGTGCGACTTTGGCGCCGGCGCGAGGCTCTCTCCCTCGGGGTCCAGGACCACTTCGGCCACAATCGGGTCGCGTTTTCTACTTTGTTCTCCCATTGTTGTCGTTGGCGTGTGCGTCTATTCGGGACAGATGGATATAGCTAGAACCCGTGTTGACGATGAGCTGGAGCTGATGGGCAAGGTGTACGGTTGGTATGTGGGCTGGTGGACGTTTTGGACAGTCACTCGTTTCTTACGCGTTTGTCTCGCCCGAGCTGCTCGTCCGTGCAGACGACAGTGCCTGAATCAAGGGGCGATAACCACAAATCCTACTCGTGCAAGTAGCCACGCAAGCCACGCTGGGTGCGCTAGGCGGGTGTGAAGCATGGCCGAGTGTGTTGACGGTCGAGAATCCACTGTTGATGGTGGGCAACGTGTGACGACGAGGATGTGGATGGCGAGGGCCGTTGTCTTGTCGGTGTAAGAAATATCCGACAGTGCGGGGCCGAAACGGCGCCACCGCCACTGAAACAAGCTCCACCAGGCGACTCTCTTCTTGCTGTTACTCACCCAACCATGGCCGCCGTCGCCACCCATCCCGCACCTCCGTTGGGGACGACGGTCGAGCTACCACCCCTTCCACCCTCTCCGGATCGCGCCCTATCACCGCCCCTTCCGGTCGCCATTGACCACGCACACTTTCCACACATCCTCGACAATGTGTTTGAGCACGCCCCCCGCCGCTCGCTCATTGCGCTCCGCGCGGCCTCTCGCGCGTTCCGTGACCGCGCAGACCCCCTGCTTGCGCGGCATATGAAGATCTCGAGCTATGCACCTGCCGACATCTCTGGGCGGCATGGACGCGTGCCTGCTCTGCGACCTCTCGACGAGGACGACACCGAGTCCATTGATCGCGAGCAAGTCGTGCGGCAGCTTGCGCACACGCGAGTGGTGGACCTCGTCGGGCCCCAGGGAATGCCTGACGACCGCCTCGAGTGGATCGTGACCGCGCTGAGTGGTATCAAGACGGTCCGCGTTCGTCACAGGCCCGCGGGTCCCTTACCGTCGCAGTCGCCCCTGCACGCCGCGCATCTCGTCACATTCACAACCTTCTCGGAGAGCGGGTTATGGGACTATCCGGGCGTGGCCGAGGTAGGCCCCGTTCCGGACGGCACTGAGAGCCTCATCCTAAATATTCGCTACGACCCTGGGCGCGCATGGTTGCCTCAAGGGTACATTACGCCGGGGTCGACACCGCCGAGCCTGAAGGACACGACGATCGTGTTCACCCAGATCACGACGCACCGCGAGTCCGAGGCGGTCTGGTACCGCCATGCCGTCAAACCTATGGGCCTCCTCAACACCATCATTTTACGCATCACCATGACCCTCCCTCGGATCTCCTACACGCTTGTCGACGCCCAGCAGCTCAAGCTCGCCTGGCTAGGCGTCCAGACTGGCCCCGGAGCAAAGTCACCCCCGGACGTCGTGCAGAAGACTATCGTCAAGGCCGTTCAGGACGGTCTCGTCCGTTGGTCCCGCTGGCCCGAGGACGAGGCGAGGGCCGCAGCCGAGGAGATTACGTTCCTCACCCGCGACGAGTACCGCGCCAAAGTGGGGGACGAAGTGTTCGCCCTCGAAACCGCGGAATAGACGACCCCGTTAGATCCCTCGGCGCCTCTATGGCATCCCGCTCGCGAAAGCTGTACGCATACTGCTGAGGCCGCGACGCCAAGCTGACATGAAACCGTCAGCCGCCGCACGCTCCCCGTCTCCAACACAAAACCATGACAAACTTCCAGGAGCTGCTCAAGCTCCATGAGAAACCCGTGTAGAAAACTAAGGCGCGCCCCTTGCGCCCCGAGCCACCTCTTGTACAACTTTTCAAAAGCAACACACTCCAGGACGGTGCCCCCTCCGCCCGGGAGTGGGGCTCACCCAGAACTGCGCAATCCCCCCCAAGAAGCTATAGATATCCACTTTGTAGATTGTTCGTCCCTCCAATGCACACAATGTCCCCTGTACGATCGGTAGACTGTGCTCGATCTC
This sequence comes from Pascua sp. PH4015B, assembly GCA_025502685.1. NCBI lineage: Eukaryota > Fungi > Basidiomycota > Tremellomycetes > Trichosporonales > Trichosporonaceae > Pascua > Pascua sp. PH4015B. The sequence goes on along the minus strand of JAMFRD010000086.1, from coordinate 22,309 downwards.
TTCGCAATAGCTTTGGGCAACTGCAGAGAGAACTGTGGATGACACAAGCAGCGAACGTGCCAAGCCTTGGTGAGTGTGGTGCCCCGCCGCCACTAAACTTGGATCGATGCCCTCCACATCAGCTCCCGATCTGATCCAACTCTTTCTTGTTGTCCATTGTTCACTCGTCACAGTCCCAGTCCCAGTCTCATCCATCCCCGTTCGAAGGAGTAGAGCGGGCACTCTCTCGACGACTCACAGGTGTTTCGCTCGGAGAGCCGATACTCTTTCCTCGACCCCCAGTCAGCTAGCTACCTGACCCAACCACCACCGAACATGACCTCCGCCGACCCACCAGTCGTGATCGACTACGCGGCATTTCCGCACATCATCGACGCCATTCTTGATGCTGCATCGTGGGAGCTCCTTCTGGCCTTCCGCGGTACATCCAAAGACTTCCAGACGCGGGTGTCGGCCATTATGGGACGACATATCGTGGTCTCGACGCAATCCGAGCGTGTCTCCGACAAGGAGTTGCAAAAACAGCACGGTCTCATCCACCACAGCGTCCAGCTGCGCGCTGCTGCCCCTTTCTGCGGCCGTATACCGGGCTACAATAACCGTACGACACACATTGTGGATCTGAAGGGCGGCTTGTACGGCAACCTTATGATCACGCAGCTGCTGGACCCTCTGTGCGGCCGCGTCGATGTTGTCCGACTACGCCCAGGCGAGGACGACTGGGTGTACGCGTTTGCCTGGGCGCGTCTGCTGCGCGCACCGACACTCGTATCGTTTGGCGAACCGGGGCTCTCAGCGTGGTGGCATGATCCATTGAAGGGCGGAGAGATTGTGCACCCTTCGTCACCTGGCAAGGTCGTCGTGAATGTCCGGCACCTCGACCAGCCCAGCTGCCTGTGGGACACCATCCGCCTGCACCCCGCACCAGATAACATCCGCGACGTCGTCGTCGTGTGCGGGCGATGGTCACCGCCGCGGTTCCGCGGCGCGTGGGCGTCAAAGGGCAGATTACTTGGCGCGGCCATGTCCGACCTCTTGCTCAATCGTGCGCAGCTGCACGTTTCGGCCGATGTCAAGGTCACACTAGTCGATTTGGACTGTATCGACCCACACTTCCTCGGCGTCGAGCCCAGAGGCGCCAATGTCGAACAATGCGTCCGCGGGTGGATAGCAGAACACCTCTGGGCGTTGCTCGATCACAACGGATGGTTGGATGCGGACACCGCCCAGCGCCCGGCCCTCGCCCTCGAGATTCCCATTGTCGTCGACAAGGTCGACCGCGTCAGGTTTGTCTCAGGCGAGGCGTACCGCGATATGGTCGGGGATGAGCAGTATCTTCTTGAGACCAAGGAGTAGCAGGTGTGTGTCGGCGTGGGAATCTCAGTGCCAGGCTGATCCATTGTCCCCAGTCGTACCGCGCGTCTACACCAGGAGGTAGTAGTACGAGTCCCCACCCTGCCTCACACCTTGCAAGCCCATTGTTGTGACCATACACTTCCGCCCTTGGCAAATGATTACCTACATGGACATTAATGTACAGTTTTGCTCTTCATTACTGGCATGCACCGCTTCCACTATGCATCCACTTCCTGTCCACCTCAATACACGCAGTGAAAAGTAGCAGAGTGGGCACTGTCGACGCGGAAGCAATAATGACGTCAATGGCGTGGGGCGCCACAAACAGGACAACACCTCACAGGCCTTTGTCATCTTGCGATCCAACTCTGGCACTGCCCACTTGACCACCACCTCTTTCATGTCGGCGATGAACGAGACGCTGCAGCGCAGCGACACAACTGTCCCCACTGGGCGTGATCCGCCCCCCTGCATCCTGGACCACTTATCATTTCCGCACGTCTTCGACGCGGTTCTGGCGGCGGCGCCGCGCTCGGTCCTCTTCCAGCTCCGCCGTCTCTCGCACGAGATCAAGGCGCGTGTCGACCCCATCGTCTTCTCTCATCTGGTCATTGACCATCGCGATGCGCGGACAGAGATCATGCCGTATGGCCTAGGCGACCCCGCGCCGTGGCTGGCATACAACAAGAGCCGGGATCCATGTCCGTCGGGAGCGGCGGTGCGCATCCCTGTCCCGATCGATTATGAGCTCGTGCGTTTCCTCGACATCGTGGGGCCGGTGCCGCCAACTCATCTACTCTCGATTTTTGAGAGCCTTACCGACGATCTCGACACGCTCCGCCTCCGTCTCGTGCCTACTGGCCGGCCACAGCTTAGCGCCCAGTTCCTGCCCGTTCCCCTCCGGTACCACCCCGAGACGCGCCACGTGCACCCGCGTGCCCACACGGTTGTCGTGTTCACAGAGGTCGAGGAGGCAGGACCACAGCACGTGCGCGATCAGTTCCTCACCATGGCCCCTGGAGTCCTACTCGCGACACGCGCGGAGCGGCTAGTCGTCAATGTAATCTACGAGCAGGCGCCGTGGCTCGACAGCGCGTACTACTCCATCGACGTCCACCCGCGTATCCACAGCATTACGGAGATTGTCGTGCACTTCACACAACGAGGGGAACTGTACTCTGAGCCCGAAGACGCGGACCGCGACATGGATATCGGGACACGCACACTGGAACGCGACGGCCCCCCCGTTGTCTGGGACGCGGACGAGCCAGGCGTCAGACTTACCGATATCGCTGAAAAGGTTCACGGGAGCCCAAATCCCCTCCTCGCAGGCATGCTGGCGCCCCTCCTCTACCAGCTGTGGTCGGAGCGTATGCTCGGTCGGACAAAGTTTACCATCGTCGGACTCGAACGCCTCCGTCCTCGGTGGCTCGGGTGGTACTCTCACCTCACGCCGGACGAGATGGTGTCGGCATTTCGCGACCTCGTCTCATCGTCACCCGTGCTCGCAACGCTTCCCGAGAAGCCCGGCCTCGGGTATGACGCAGTAACGTTTGTGCCTAGGGACGAGTACCGTCGGACAGTGGGCGAGGAGCAGTGGCGTATAGAGACAGCAGAGTAGAGTGGTGAGCCTTGATGACGAGGTGGAGGTTGTACATTTTGTTCGTGTATTTGTTTGTGTACACGAGGTTGTCATTCCCGTCTAGGAATTGGAAATGCTACGCAAGGGTGCTGGGGTAGATGCTTTCGTCGCGCATCTGCCGGCTCCCCGTCGGCAGTGCCCTTCGATTCGGATCCGGCATGAGCACCTTTCTCACGAAGTCGCCCTGTTTACGATCCTCTAACCCCTTTTCCGAGCCCTCAACACAGGGGACAAAATATGGCAGTGATGAACTGGCTCCCCTACGTGATGAAGCTTCCTCGAGGAGCTGTCCATCCCAATGGAAGCTAGACCTTTTCAATACCAATGTGACTTTCACGGACGATGACCATTTTGTGCCTTCCTGTCGGTTCTAACCTGGGACAGAGACATATTCTTGACAGGGAAAGAACAGACGAGCAGGGCCGACCTGCTCGTGACCTGCCATGACCAATGAACAAAACCCAGATGAGCAACTAGACCAGCTCAGAAGGATCAATGTCCGTCCCCATTGCGTCCATCCACGACTGCTTTTCCGAACAAGACGCAACAGCCGTTTTATCGTTGGTGGCAATAGATCAATCCCTCTCAGTCCCTCGCTTCTGCCTTGGAAGGCTCAGCTTGCAAGAAATGATTCTGAGACTGTTCGTTTATGGTACCGTGACCCTTCACCAGCGAAAGAGCCTGCCGCTGTTCCCCCTAACGAAAATGGGTTACAAGGCTCATTGTCTCACAAGTGTTCTTGTGTCTGTCACTCTCCTCAGCCCTGCAAACTTCCCGCCCCTCCCTCGGCCCCCTGTCCCTCCTCGGCTCCGGAAAAATACAATCAATATAGACGTCACTTTCTTACAATTGGGAAGAGTGCTGTCCCAGTCTGTCTTACTAGGCCCGCTACATTAGTATCACGTCAAACAAGAATGCCAGAAGATGCGATGGCAAGAAAGGTGTTGGCAGTCATCCCGGTTACCCACCAATCTTCCGTGAGATCGGATCTTCACCCCCAGAAGTCGGAGAGGTTCCGACTGGCTTTGCAAAAGCCTGGCACTATCCATGATCGCCCCCGATGATGGTTTGTCCCGACCGATACTTGCATGTCAGGTGAGGATGCGGACGGCAAGTTCGGCGCGACTTCGGAGCTCGTGGAACCGGGTTTACTCGCGAAACACGGCGAGAAAGGTGCCGCTCACTATCCCGAGTGGCGACAATGGACTGCTTGCTCAGCAGCTGGGAGTAATGACGCTGATGCCCGAGTATTGTTTGTCCACAACATCCGCCAGGTGGCGTTTGGATACCTGCCTCGGCGTTGCTCCGAGGTGGCAGCGTCATCTGATATCTGCCACATGTGATTTACAATCGACGCCCAGGAATAGGAGTCAGCAACGTCAGCAATGTCAGCAGCGGTCATGTGGGCCCGCCATACCCGTCCACGTGAGGACTCTGTGGCGCGCGTGCCTGAAATTCGGTACACAGGTCGGTACACTCCACCATAAAAACATCCGACGATCATGTCCCTGAGTGATACACCATGTTGCTTGGCGCATGGTTGTATCGGCTGACGCGGCGGGGCGGAGTGATCGAGTTGGAAACGCGCTGCTTACTCACCCGGAGTCTGACGGGTGCTGGACAATGCTTCCACCACTAGTACGAGCTTGGAAAAGCTATATAAAGACCGTCGATGCGTCGGGTAGCACTCCAACTCGCCCCTCACACTTCCATTGTCTACGAATTTTCCTAACTGCCGACCACTCAAGCACGTCACTATGGTGGCGACGGTGTTGGAGTTAACGCCAGGATAAGGCTGGACACTGTGCCGAGCCCACGATTTTTATTGGGACAAGCCCCTCCCCGACACTGTGAACCAGCGTACACTTCCCGAAGATTTTACATTGCGGCGTTGCTTCTACATCACTACTCTATTCACCTTCGGCAATTGCAGGAAGCCTTCGGGGGAAGGTACAACTACGTTCTTGCCTCCAGGATCCGTTGTTCTGGGCGAAGTACAACTACTAGGTCTAGGCGAAATTTTGACGTAGTGAGCGAGCTTGAGGTTCATGTCGCGGCGAGCCAAGTTACCAGTACGAGCCCTTTACATTCTATTCTGCTCTTGAGGTCTCCAACCTAATCTCATGTTCTGTTGACACCACGTTATTTGATCAAGTACATCGCCTTACGAGGTCCACGCCTGGCCTGGACGGGTATTTCCTCCGGATTGTCTATTCGCCGAAATGAAGTATGTCCTGTACACCATTAGCGCCTCTTCGGTATCCAGGTATGCAACACCCTTGGTGTGGCTAGCTCGGTTAGCTTGAACTGGCGAGCAGGGACGTACTGGGCAGTAGGGACGTTCGAGAAAGGATTCCTCCTGCTCGCCAGCACGCCCTTCTCGACAGTTCAAACAGACCGAGCTGGTCTACTTCCCATTGGTGAGGGTGAACGTCCCTCCTCGCCTGTTCAAGCAAGCGAAAGCGAGTGAATATAATAGACTTACATGATTCCAGGTTGTGATACCGTTCATACGTCGATGTAACGTACTTTCCACAGAAGAGTGAAGTTGTTGGGCGACTCCTTTCCAAGAGTCCAGTTGCTAAATCCGACCGTCGTGCAATATAACCCCAGACGAGACGCCATGTGTAAAATGGACCAAGCTACTTTGCACCCTGCCCGTCACAGGTTCCTTGCAGACGCTTGCGTGGCGTCACTGTAGCAGTTTGCACCCACTTTTGCAAAATGACCCGGGAATGGTGGGCTGTGCAACGATCGGAAACCTTTACGAGATGTTTCCGCGGCGGAACCGGCCGGAAACGAGTTTGATGGATGCACATGTACAGATCAATACGCATCCAGCCAATTGTCTTGGAGTTTGGGATGAATGAATGTCCAGTCCACTGAAGTCGACTGTGCTGCAAGCTTCACTTTAGAGGCACGCCGATCGTGCTCCACATTCGTGCTCTGCCACACCGACCAAACGTACTGCCCCACCTTTCCTCAAGATTGTCTTGGCGCTGTGATTACTTTCTGCAGCCGCCAACGTTTGTCGGGACTGCTTCAGAATGTATGATCGGTGAGGGGAGATGAGTCGACTCCCAACCCCCTCCTGTGTGAGGTCCGATAAGGTGCCACTTTGGCGGGATACGCGAGCCATGGACGTCATGGCCCACAACCCGGCGACTGAGCCGGATCCCACGCGCTTGGCAGACGTCGTCCTGGCCAGAAGTGTCTCAACAAACTCACCCCATTACTTTGTTGACTCGAAACGAGGCTGCGCTCGTCGGTCATATCCACTGACAGATGACCGGAGCCGAACGGACTGTCCCCTCCTCTGTCAACGTTGTTCAGCTCACAACCTCCATACTGACTTGTCAACGGCCCTCCCTGACGCGATCGTACCAGCAAACGGACACCGTCCCGTACCACGGTCACCTCGAGTCGCCAGCATGCAATCCCCAGACGCCGAGGCACAGCAGCCTCTCCTGTACGAAAAGCGCCCGGTTGAGTCCCAGCGGCGCACGCGGCCCCACCGGCGGTGGGCGTTTCTGACCGCCGGTGCAGTCCTGCTCGCCACCGCGCTCTGTATGCACCAGTACCGTGGCATTCATGGAGACCAGCTGAGGCAGTGCCCGTCGCCCGAGGCGGTGCACGTCAAGGCGCCCCGGACGAGTGTGTAGGCGTCACTGTCAGCGGCTGACGAAGCAGACTTGTGGAAGAACCTCGATGTCGCGGAAGCGACGGCATTGCGTAGTTGGCTCGCCGACCCGGCGCGCGGGCTCAACCTCACCGACTCCGCCGTGGCGATGGACAGGTGGGTTCCGCTCTGCTAGTCGGGGTTGACGGATAGCGACAACTTTATCCACTTGGTGGAGAATTACCCGCCGCCTAAGGACGACGCGTTGGCGTACCTCTCGGACGCGACACGCGGCGTCGCGCGGTATGCGAGAGTGAGCACTGCTCAGAGGTCTCGGCCTCTGTTCCCATGCGGCGCGTCTGACTCCAGGCCATTGTCAACGAAGGCGTGCACGAGCGCATCTCCGACTACCTCATCGGGCCGCTCCCGCTCTCCAACACGACCAAGCTGCGCCCCATTACGGAAATCTACCACGCGCCCATGCCGCTCAACGCGCGGACGACGTTCAACTATGCTATACTCGCCGAGGCGATCGGCAGGCTCGTCTCCCCGCTCGACGACATTATCCATGATCTGTTCAACATCTCCACCGCAGACGGCACGCTCACGCTCTCAGCCGTCATGCCCCTGAGCTACGATGGGAGCTGGCGGCGGGCGTGGGCACAGCTGAAGCGTGAGCGGCCGGGACACTGGCTGCATGCTGTCGACTTCCACTTCTTGGTAGGTTTCTCAAGATGGCCGCGCGGTTCACTTCTGACGACCAGGTGGACCTGACGGGCACCGATGGGGGACAGTACAGCATCATGGCCTACATTGTCCAGGGTAAGATGTACCGCACTGCTGCCGAGCTTCGCGCCGCGTATGACGCGGGCCAGATGCAACGCAAGGCCGACGACTGGGACCTGACAGACTGGGCTACACGGGCGATACGCGGCAAGCGGCGCGACTTGGACGACCGTGCTGGGCCCCGCTCGATCCAGGCCGACGGCGCACGGTACCGCCTCGACGTGGGCGAGGGGTACGTGACGTGGATGGGGTGGGCGTTCTACACGTCGTTCCAGCGCGACATGGGCTTGCACCTGTGGGACATTCGCTTCCGCTCCGAGCGTATCATCTACGAGCTGTCGCCGCAGGAGGCCATGGCGCAGTATTCCGGCGGCGACCCGCACCAGGCCGCGACGGTGTGGCTTGATCGCGCGTTCGGAATGGGCGGCATGGTCCGCGAAGTCATTCTCGGCTACGACTGCCCTTCGCACGCGACCCTCCTCAATGCCACCGTTCACGAGATGGGCTCGACGACGCGCCGGAACGCCATCTGCCTTTACGAACGCGAGGCCGAGCGGCCGCTCTCGCGCCACACAGGTAAAGGCAAGGACGAGATGGGCGCCGTGAAGGGTTATGAGCTCGTCGTCCGGAGTGTATCCTCTGTGGGGAACTACGATTAGTGCGTAACACTATCAAGCAACCTCTACTCACGCGCAGCATCTTTGACTATGTCTTCCAGCTGGACGGGACCATCGAAGTCCGTGTCTCCGCATCGGGATATCTCCAGGGCGGTTACTGGGAGGACGAGCAGGCGCCGTATGGCCACAAGCTCCGGGCCGGCGCCATGGGATCGCTGCACGACCATGTCATCAACTACAAGATTGACTTTGACGTCCTCGGCACCAAAAACTCGTTTATGAAAGTCGGTTTGGAGCGCGAGACGCTCGATGTGCCATGGGCGGACATCGACGGGTGGGGCGCGCCAACCCAGTCCAAGATTGTGCGCGAGATTGTGGAAGAGGAGGGCGTGTTTAACTACCCTCAAAAGTAAGCTGGAGCTCAGTAGTGGATGTGCTGACAGTGGTAGCATGGAAGGCGCCTACGTCGTCATCAACGAAGAGGAAAAGAATGCCTGGGGCAACCCCCGCGGATATGCCCTCCATCCCGGTCCCCTCTGCCACCTCGCCAACCTCGATGCAAAGCGGACAGAAAAGTCGGTCCAGTGGGCAAAGCACCATCTGGGCGTCACACGGTACCACGACAATGAGCCGTCGTCGTGCTCAATGTGGAACGGCAACCTTCCCGGCGCGCCGCCCGTCGACTACGACAAGGTGAGAAAACTGGTCGGGAGAAACTGGTCCTGGGGATCGTTCCACTCACGTCGCAGCTCTTCAACAACGAGAGTATCCGCAACAAAGACCTCGTCGTCTGGGCCAACCTGGGCACACACCACATTCCGCGCGCAGAGGATTCGCCCAACACACTCACGAATGTCGCTACGAGCTATTTCCTCCTTATTCCGTGGAATTTCCACGACGAAGATCCTGCCATAGAGTGAGTCGAGTGCAGGTGGCCGTCAATGCGACAACCATGACAGCCACATGACTCTGTCCCGTCTTCTACCTCCGGTGATTTCGTCAGCTCACCACAGCTCCCGTAACTCGGTCCTCCTGAACAACGAGGATGGTAACTGGCACATTGTCGAGCCAGTCCGGCAGCCCCGTTGCGCCGTGTCGCAGCCGCACGAGCTCACGTACCACGGCCTCGAGGGGTGGAGGGAGGACGGAACGCCAATGACACCCATTGAGATCTCGGAGATGCGCACGCACAGTATGTCGGCGCGACTGGCGGAGGGGGGTTGTTTAACTGACAATGCAGATGACATGATTCATCGGTTTGGGATGTAAGTGGAGGAACGAAGATAGAAAGAAGAAGGCTTTCGTGCTGTCAGGCAGCACCAGAGCCAAGTACAGTCGGTGGCACGGTACAGTAGTGCGCGCGAGTGTAAAGACCGACAGAAGAATGTATGAGCTGAACTCAATGAGCCGGAAGAATGTATGAGCCGAACTCAGGCAACGCTGATAGTGTGCGCTTGTTGATAGGCTGGTGAAGCCGCCCAGCTTGACACATCCCCATTCAGTAAGAGGCTCTACTGCCACGTGAGCTGCCGAGCATCAATGTCACGTTTGCCCTCTGCGCATCCTACATTAATGCGTCCGCGCTGATTCGGGCCCACAGTGCCGTCATGTTCATAAGTGTGGCACATCCATGGCACAAGTTGTGCATTATCTATTCCTCTACCGCACCAGGGACGCTGGAAAACATTATCACACTTGCAAGCCCTACTTGTGGGACGCCTGTGCAGGCTTGTAAACCTTCTCGAGCCAGTCGCGGACGGTGGACATGAACGGAAACTCCTTCCTGCACGCCTCTGGATCCGCCTCAAACGGATTCTGCTCGAGTTGCTGCGAGCGTCAGCAACGTTGCCCCACCACCGCGCCAGAGTGTATCGTTGACTCACTGTAAACATGTGCTTTACAAACCCATCGGGGACCTTCTTCTCCAGCTTGTTATCAGGCATGACCTCGTCCCAGACGCGCTTAAACTCTTGTCTGTTCACGGCGTCGCCCGCAATCATGAGTTTCCTCCCCTCATACTTGTCGGGGTCGGCGAGGCACAGTGCAGCTATATGCCCAATGTCGTCGGTCGCAATGTACTTGTGCACGTAGGCCGGGTCCCAGTCCTGCGTGTACGCTGCAAAGTCGGGCCAGAAGAGGGTCTCGAGGAAGCCTGCGGGGCCGACGAATGTGCTCTTGACTGGTTGGGCGCGGAGGTATGCCCAGCCGTCGCGCTTGACGTCGAATCTAGCCGTTAGCTACTGACCCTGCTTAGAGTGTGTGGTGACTCACGAATCAATACCGGTCTTGGGCACACCAGACAGGTCCACTCCAGAGTACACAACGTACTTCACCCCGTGCTTGGCAGCCGCGTCAATGATGGTTTTGGTGAGTGCGAGCTCGTCGGGCGTCTGCGAGTGCATCATGAAGAACAGGGCGTCGACGGGCTGCGAGAACATGCCCTCTGGATTGGACGTGTCGACTGCCACAGCGGTGACGTTCGGGAGAGCCGAGAGCTCCTTTGCCTTGACGCTGTTCGTGTCGCGCGTCGCTGCGAGGACCTTGATGCCACCTTCTTGCGAGAGGTACTGCCCAGTCAGTAAAAAAGTAAAAGCACCGGTCGCCTGCAGTATGAGAGCGACTTGGGCTTACCTTGCAGACAGCACTGCCTTGCTGACCCGTAGCGCCGAGGACGAGGACGGTGTTGGGCTTGGACATGGCGTGGGGCTAGAGGAGCGGGGAAGGTGGGCGGGACTGTGGTCACGAAGGTGAAGGCAAGCGGAAAGCGAGGGGTGTAAGAGACAGAAGCTGGCTGAAAGCCGTGGTGAGTGTGATGCATTGTCCTGCGAGCACACTGCTTTATGTATCTTTTCTTGCGATGCACTCCAGTTGTTGTTTTCCCTCCCAGCAGCGAACATTTTGTTGTGCAAAGTGGTGCAGTCGCATTCAGACGAACGCCGAGGCCGAGGTCGGCGGCGCCACGAGACCGAGTGCGCGATTTAAATGAGCTGTGACGTCACAGACAAACCTGAGACAAGCCCACCACTTCACGTTTCAGGAGCGCCGGCCTATACGGTCAACGTGCAGCAAAGCAGCTCTGCACGTATTTCATGGGTGACAGATAGCCTTGACATACATTCTGCAGGTGTCTCCTGCTCGCGTATTACTGTTACTTGTTCAAGATCTTGCTGGTAAGAGTACAACATTTCGGCTATAGTCCAATATCAAGCCAAGGCTATTACGTGGTGTATTGACGTGTTCGTTCAGTTCCTTCACTTGCTCCTTCACGGCCTTCACATTAGCTGCCCTCCCCGTCCGATTCCTCCTCCTGTACCTCTTTCTGGACCTGACTGTCCTTTGGCTTCTGCGTCGCGCCGCTCTCGGTAAAGTCGTTGAACACGTCCAATCCGCGGTGGCCGAGCATGAACGAGATGACGGCTTGGGTGAAAAAGTCAGACACGGCGCCATAGTACATTCGGCTCAGCGAGTTGACGCCGTCGTTGAGCTGGGGACATGTCAGCGGGTGAAGAAGCAGAGTGGCGGAGACGCACCATGCCGGCAATGTCGCGCTTGCCTGTACGGACAAAGTCGCCCTTGAGTGCAAACGTGTGCGCGTAGCACAGGCTGATCATGTCACCGTTATTTGCCCAGACTGACGTCAGCGAGGAAGGCAGCGTTGAACTCACTGTCGTTGAACACGGCGTCAAAGTTACACTTTGATGGCTCGAGGATAATGCCGAGCTGAAGCAGCATGCGTGTAATGACATGGCGTGCGATCGCAGACTGCACGACGTTGGTGCGATCGAGGCAGTCAATACAGCTGGAGGTCAGCTCCGCGCTCAGAGCAGGTAGCTGTCACTCACTTGGCCCTGAGGACCCCCTGTTGTTCCTCTACAATTTCGCCTTGGAGTGACCATAGGAAGCCCATCGCATTGAAGTCGAGCTCGTCAATCAACTCGGTGATGTTGTCCCATTTCATTCCGTGGCATTTTGCGTGGAAGTCGAAGGGGACGTAGGTAAGGTCCGAACGCTCCAGGCCCTTGACCAGCTCCTCGTAGGCTTTCGTCACCACCCCTTCCTTGCCCGTCTGTTCCGAGAGGTTGACGATGGTCTAATGTCAGTTTTACTGCCTACGGTCTGCGTCGCCTGCACTGCAGTACTCACAGTTGGACCGTACCGCATACGGAGGTCGTCGAAATGACGGTTGGCCATGTCGTACGTCTGGTCGACTGGCAGGTCGAGGACTGGCGGCGGCTTCATCGACCATGGAATCTGAGACCACTTGAGCGGGATCGACCCGCGGATCTGGACAAAGCTAAAAATCGACACCTGGCCGCCGACCTTGGCACGGACCATCATTTCCGTTTCCACAAAGTTGGCGACGTGTCCCTCGTCGTCGATACCGCGGCGCTGGTATCGCATACCCGCGCGCTCGCGGCTGCGGCGCGAGATGAGGACAATGTCGACGGGGACAGGTGGTGGGGTGTCGCCATCGTCGGTGGGTGAGGGAGGGATAGGGGCGTTGAATGTAGATGCCTGCACCCAACCTTGCGAAATGGGAAGGACGTAGGCGTGGAGTCCGAGTTCGACAAAGTCCGACGTCATATACTCGTTCCAGAAGAAGCGTCGGTCGAATCGCCTCCACAAGGGCATGTGGATGTCAGGCTCGACAATGTCGCTGCCGCCGGGGCTCGAGGCGCCGGACCGCACACTGCCATTTCGTGGCGAGAGCAAGTGCGACTGGTCGGGCGATTCGTCAAAGAACGCCGCCGACGGAGTCGGTTGCACGTCGAACAACTTCTCGAGGAGCTGCTGCGACGTCGTGTGGTGCGTTAACCGGCGCCGCTTGTGCTGCAGTGAGTGCGACAGGTCGTAGTCGAACGAGTAGAAGAACTCTCCAGAGCCCAGTTCGCGCGTAATGGACTTTAGGATTCGTGTCTCCATCGCCTGGTGCAGCGTTGCGCCGCCTGGTGGGGGACTTGGCGAGCTGTTGCGCGAGGGGGGCTCCACTGCAAGTGGCAGCCCGTCTGCCTCAGGTGGTGGGATAGGGACGTACCCCACGTCTGGGCCGCCTGCCAAGACACGAGGGGTTGCGTGTTCAGCGCTAGGGCGGCCGCTGAGGTCGGACAACTCTTGCTCCTCGTCCGTCTCAGACTCCTCAGCAGCGCCCTTGCCCTTTGAGCCGCGGAAAGAGTCCACCAGTCGTCCTGCCACCTTCTTGGGCGTGCCAAGACGGGGTGCAAAACGGCCCCAGCCAAGGACGAGGGGGCTCTTCTGGCCCTTGCCCGGACTGGCCGACAGAGTCTGCGGTGGCATGGCAGGCGGTGTCTCGTCGGCCTCGGGCGCAGCAGCCGACGATCGTCTTCTCCGACGTTCTCCTTCGCTATCCTCATCTTCGCTATCCGAGTCGCTACCCTCGTCGTCATCCGACCCTTCGACTGCAGGCTTCACGCCAGCGCTGGCCCAAGGCAGATTCAAGAAGCTGTTCAGTCGAGACTTTGGTACAGTCTGGCTGGCTGCTAGCGCATCTTCCCGCTTGGTCTGGCGTAAGCATGGTCACGGCGGATACCTAGACACTCCAGTCCCCGCTGCCTAGCGAGGGGGCCGTCCCAGAGTGTGGCCTTGACAAGTGTGCTGGGGGTGGGCCGGCCCGTCTGGGGTCGGGCCTAAGTTTTACAACTCACGATGACAGACTTGATGTACTCGAGCTGCCGTTTGGCGCGCTCCAGCTCAAGCGGCACAGCATACACATCGGCGAGTGTGCATACCTCGTGCGCGCTCTGGTGGTCGGGGCCAAACGTCTCCTCGTTGGGGAACAGTTTTGTTGGTGGCTTGGAAGGTGGGAGAAAAACGAGGAGGTATGCCGCTTGACGTCAGCCAAAGTCGCACGGAACGGGCCGACAGAAGGGACCCAGCGTGAATCAGTGAACGCACCTTCCCACAAGCGAACAATGCCGAGGACGCCACCCAGCTCGACTCGGTCGTCCTCAGTGGGTGCCTTGTCACGCTCGCAAACCTCGAGGGAGCCGTGAAGGCCCCAACGGATAAGAACGCCGGCATCGTCGGACGCCGCGCTGAGTGGGTGGAGGCGGAGACCGTCGTCTGTAAACGCCAGAGCCAGGTGGCGGTGTATCCGCGGTGGGAGTGGGGGCACCGTGAGTCGGGGAGGTAGTTTCTTGGGCGGAGACGATCCCAGTGTCGGCGATCGTAAGGCCATGGTGTATAGTTTGGTGTGATTGTGATCAGACGGAGAGTGCAAGAGTTGGTGGTACTGCTTGCTTTAGATGTTGTGCCCATCGCACGAGGTGGAGCCAACAATCGGACGATCATCCACAACAAATCACAATGTTACGTAATTGAAAAGGTGAGCCGATGGCAGGCCTGGATGGCTTCCCGGCTCGGGTCAATTCAGTAAAAGCCAAACGCATGCCCTGCACGTCTGCAACCAAGTCGACGAATCCTCCCGCATCGACGACTGACAACTTCATCGTCTCCGCATTTTGCGATGACACAAGAGAAAGTGATGGGGGACAATGCAGAAGGAGGCTTAAGGAGGATCGCTGTCATGTTTGTTGTTTGGGCGAGAGCGATATCTCGGTCTTGTCTCGGGCTGTTGTTTGCGCCACCATCCCCTTTAGTTGCCGATTCCCGGTGCCAGTGGCGCTCTCCATTCTCCCTTCCCCAGATGGGCAACGGGCGGAGGGGGACAAAGATCCAAGTGGCGTCCAAGACCAACCGAGGAATGCAACCCCCCTCCCCCCTCCCTCTGCGGAGTGACACGCTTCATAAGGAGATGGCTGAGGTTCGCCTGGCCATGAACGTGCACCGTAGGAACCCCAGTGTAAGCGGATCATCTCTGAGACAGACTGCCGAATGGGTCCCCGTCTGTGGGCCGCCGAAGATGTTGCTCACAACTGAAAAGTCTCGTGAGCAGCGCATGTCGCCTTCTTCACCATGATAAGCATCGTCCAGCCTCCCGACATGAACCATGATCTTGGAGAAGCGACGAGTCTATCGTAGTGGCTGGGATCGACACATCCGCCAGCCTCCCGACATGACATTCGAGAAGAACCGGCACTTGCGGAGACCTACGTTACCGAACTCTTGTCCTCTTAGCGACGGTGCAACGACGTCGCCACAAGACGGTGAAGCTGCCGAGATCCGTGACCGTTGGGCCCAGACAAGCTTAAGGTTGCAGCTGGGCCACATGGTTTATTACAGGCACCAGGGAGTACCGTAACCCCAAGAATGGGCCTCTCGTCGTTGCAACGTTGGGGAGTACGGTAATGACGTCGATCATACGTTAACCGAGCACATGTTTCAGAGCGGCGTTTCGCAGCGGCCGTGCTGTTAGTGGCTGAATGGGGCTGGCTTTGCATTCCGCGTAGTAACTCCGATGTTCTTGCAGGCCTTGAAATCAATCATGTGCATGGAGGCTACGTACGGGGTAGCTCCGAGCTTTCGATATGGGCCACTGGAAGAGATGGAACGTTGGCTGGCCAGGTACATTGAGGCATTCCATCGGTGAGCGTCACGGAATACCACGGAATACCGTGAGAACCGCTCGTACCTTGGATGCTTTCCAAGACGTTCGCACCCTCGGGCGGTTGAGCTGTTGGACCATTGGCTTTTGGTCTTCGAAGTATCTTAAAAGCGACCTCGGCGGTCATCCGAAGTGGCCCATCTACGTTCCGGGCCGAAGCTTAGCTTCGGCCCCTCGGGGCTCACCGTCCTTCCATTCAAGTAGTGGTAAGGCGCCAGAGCACCACCGCTGACTGGCGACATTGGCGTCATGGGTTTGGAACAGGAACGTCCGAAAGTGGCATGGATTCTTGAGTTTGCGCTACAATCTTCAGCACATGACACAATGACTCATTCCAGGAGGCTTGTATCTACCTGCGTTTCGTCTACTTAAGCAGCACCACCGACCTTGTTCTTGGCACCACCTTCCCTCCCCCCCACACTATGCGCTCCACTTCACTTGTTCTGGGCGCCGCCGCCCTCGGGGCGGCCAGTGTCCTTTCCCATCCTCTCGATTCAAACGAACCCAAGAACAGCCTCGCTCGCCGGCAAGACAACAGCGGCATCATCGATATCCCGTCGCCGATCAAGCACACGGGCGATGTCGACGCCTGCGAGGGCTACAAGCTCGTCGAGGTGTGCGAGCGTGACGATGGTACGGGTGTCGACGGCGTCCTCGAGCTCAAGGGCACGTGCGGCGCTTACGGCCCCGACTACAAGACGCTCAACCTTACGGTGCGGTACGAGACGGCCGACCGTGTGCGTGTGCGCATCGTCGATGCCGAGGGCAAGGCGCACGTGGTGCCCGATGACGTTGCGGCGTGGCCCAAGATCGACGCCAATACCGTGAGCGACAAGGACAGCGCGCTTTCGTTCGAGTACCAAGAAGACCCATTCTCGTTCAAGGTCACGCGCAAGTCGGACGGCGAGGTCATCTTTGACACCGAGGGCCAGGCTCTAATCTTCGAGGAGCAGTATGTCCGCCTCATGTCCAAGCTCGCCGAGGGCTCGCATATCCAGGGCCTTGGACAGCACAATGACAACTTTACGTGAGTTCTGGCGAGGGCCTATGGAACTTGTGCTCATACCCCAGCTTGCCCATCGAGGACCCCACGTATGTCCGCACTCTGTGGTCTCGCGACGCCTACGGCGTGCCATCGCGCACAAACCTGTACGGCGCCCACCCGTTCTACGTCAACCAGAAGGTGGGCGAGAACCCGTCGGCATCGGGTGCCTTCCTCCTCAACTCTGAGGGTATGGACATCAAGTTCCCGGGCAACGGATCGTATATCGAGTACGACACGCTCGGCGGTATCATCGACCTGTTCTTCTTCAACGGTCCCACTCCTGGTGACGTTGCCCAGCAGGGCTCCCAGGTCTTTGGACCGAGCCACATGGTTCCCTACTGGTCCCTCGGCTTCCACAGCTGCAGGTACGGCTACATTGATATTGCTGAAGTGGCCGAGGTCATCGCCAACGTGAGTGACGGGGACTGAGCACGGCTGACACTGTAGTACACCGAGGCCAAGATCCCGCTCGAGACGCAGTGGATGGACATTGACTACATGTTCAACCGCTGGATCCAGACGCTCGACCCCGAGCGGTTCGCCCTCGAGAAGACGCGCTATGTCATTGACCAGCTGCACGCGACTGACCGCCACATGATCGTCATGGTCGACCCCGCCACCTTTAGCGGCACCCCCAACATGACTGCGGACGACTACGAGACGCTCCAGTCGGGCATGGACCAGCAAGTCTTCCTCCACTACGACAACGGCGACCTATACCAGGGTGTCGTGTGGCCCGGCCCCACGGCCTTCCCCGACTGGACCGCCGAGAACGCCCAGTCCTGGTGGACTGCCGAGTTTGCCAGGTTCTTTGACCCGGAGACTGGCGTCGACATCTCTGGTGAGTTGCGCTGGATGCACTCCACATAACCATGCTAACATATCATAGGTATTTGGCTTGACATGAACGAGCCGGCAAACTTCTTGCCATACCTCGAGGCCAACATCTACCGCATCTCCGACGAGCGCGTGTCCCCTCCCCCTCGCCCGCTGCCGCGTATTATCCCTCGTGCGATCCCCGGTTTCCCCGCGTTCATCCCTGGCACCAACATCTCTGCACCCTTCGGCGACGCCGCCGCCGACGCCAATGCCACGCGTCGGTCTCTCACTATCCAGGGCAACAACCTCGTCGCGAGGCAAAACTACCCCCCGTTCCCAGACACACTTGCCGACTACCTCGACCCGTCGCTCGACAGCCAGTGGCTGTACCCTCCTTAGTGTGTACCTCGTAAACCTACGGCAATCGTAACTCTGCTAACACACCAGCCGCATCCAGGACCGTCGTGCCCCGCCGTCCGCGAGCAACGCCGACGAGGGTCTCAAGAACATTTCCGACTTTACCGCCCGCACCGACCTTGTCCAGGCCAACGGCGCGCGCATGTATGACGAGCACAACCTGTACGGCTCGCGCCACGCCATTCGCACCCAGGAGGCTCTGACCGTGCGCAAGCCCGGTGTTCGGCCGTTTACGATTGCACGTTCTAGTTTCTCGGGAACGCCCAGCGGCCTGTGGCTCGGCGACAACCTCTCGACGTGGGAGCAGTATGGCGAGACGATCCGCCAAATGCTCCAGTTTGCTGCCATTGGCGGTGTTGGTGTCGTCGGTGCGGACAGCTGTGGGTTTGGTGGAAACACGACCGAGACTCTGTGTGCTCGTTGGGCTTGGTATGTCATTTAGAAGTTGGGGATGGTTGGCTAACACGCTAGGCTGGGCGCGTTCAACACGTTCTACCGCAATCACAACGAGATTAGCAGCATTTCGCAAGAGTTCTACCGCTGGAACTTGACGACCATTGCGGCGCGTGCTGCTGGCCGCGTCCGCCTCGAGCTGCTCGACTACACATACTCGATGGTCCACAAGCAGGCGCACGAGGGTATCCCCACTATGTGGCCGCTGAGCTGGAAGCACCCCGAGGAGGAGGCGACGGTCCACATCGAGAGCCAGTTCTACTATGGCAAGAGCCTGCTCGTGTCGCCCGTCACGGTCGAAAACTCGACGAGTGCAACCTTCTACCTCCCCAAGGACAAGTACTACGACTACTTTACGCTCGAGGCTGTCGAGGGCCAGGGTGCCGAAATCACCCGCGACAATATCGGCTACGACACGATGCCGCTGTACATCCGCGGCGGGTGGATCCTGCCCCTCCGCAAGGGAGAGAGCTACACCACCACCGAGAACCGCGACCTGCCCTTCCAGCTCGTCGTCGCACCCGGTTACGACTGCAACGCGTACGGCTACCTCCGCCTCGACGACGGTGTCTCCCTCGACGTCGGTGACGAGTACTCGGACATTGAGTTCAAGTTTGACGGCGAAACGCTCGAAATCTGCGGCACGTTCTGCTACGACGACCACAACAAGCTCGACAGCATTGTCTTTGCCGGCCAGGACTGCGAAAAGGACGTGCTGATTGACGGCGAAAAGGCAGAGTGTGTCGAGTATGACGCCGACAAGCAGACCATCACCGTGTCCAACCTTGGCAAGACTCTTTGCGAGTCTACAATCAAGCTGTGTTAAGTTGCCAGAGAATTGTCTGGCGGACAATGAAATCTGAACGAGTAGTGTAACGTTGATAGTCCGTATAATGTTTGTAGGTCAAGTGAACATTGAGGCCAGCACAACCCTGGTCTCCTCCCCAATGCAAGCAGTTCAGAAGTTCAAAGTCACGAAACTAAGGGCGGACCCGGCTCACCCTGCCCAAACAGTTGTCAAGACGACAACTCGAGCAGCGCGGTTGAGGGGGGGGGGGGTCCTAGAAAGGCACAAAGTCCCCCTAGTGTGACTGACAACTGAAACGGCCTTCGACTTGGGACAGTACAATAAAGTCACACTTCTTGTAGTACTCGTTCGCTCGTGGCCCGTAGCGTCAGTCCATCGGTCGCAAGGTAGGTCACTCTCTTGCAAGCACGCTAGTTGGCCTCATTTCTACGACAACACTGTCTGAAACACCGCGTTGCTCCCACGGGCAACGAGGCTAGTCTGGGAGCAGTTGGCCCCTCCATAGAAGCGGGTGTGTCGTACCCCCGGGCTCCTGCTCTGCACACTCATAAACACGAAAACTCAACATACCCGTGTCCTCACAAGCGCATGTGCTTTGTCAACAGGTTGCAAATTGCTCTTGGGGGGTTTCACAATGAAAAGCTCCACACACGGCAGCGACTTGGGTTTACTGTTAATCATACTCACCGATTAAACGTTGAGCGTACCCAGATTTTTCTGTGGAGGATGTGCGCACGTTGTGTATGGGATGGAGTGACGCACAAAACCCACACCCACTACATGACGGACGTGTTCCACTCGGCCGTCCCGTTAAGCGGCTAACCCTGAAAGGTCACCAAACCACTTCAACATGGCCACACGTTTCCAGGATCAGTCGTGATGAGCACCACGCTGAGGCAGGTAGGTATACAGGAGACTGAAGTAGTCAGGTCAAGCGCTTCTGCCGGAGTTAACAACCTTCACATCGTTGTGAGGCGAAACTTTCGTCACTCATTTGCATAGAAGTCTAGAGAATACATACACAAAGCCATCCAGGCCATATTGAAGTTGTTCGAATTGTAGTCTACTCGTTAAAACTAGACATTAAGCTGTACTCGGTCGCGGGACAGAGACATTAAAGCTGTAGTGGGAGGTCGAGGGCGGACAGAAACGTCTTGGCAGGTAGCCAAGTCGCGCAGGTCGATTGTGGAACCGTTACTAAGCCTTGGTTGTGGCAGCAGGCTTCTGGGGCGGCTTGACAAAGCCCATGCCGACGATACCGCCCGCGCTGGTGAGAGCGTCCATGGGCGCAAAGACCGTGTTGCTGCCATAGGCGCGTGTACGCTCGACCTCGATACGGCCCGATGCGAGCTGCCTGGCGAACTCGTCGCGGATCTCGGCATCGGTCTGCGCCTGGACGCGGACGGCCTGGGCATTGGCTTCGGCGCGGAGCTTGATGGCGTCCGCCTCGGCTTCGGCCTGGATACGCAGAGCCTCGGCGCGTGCACGAGCGTTCTGGACAACGTTCTGGGCGTCCGTCTCTGCGGTCGCGCGTTTCATGGCGTTGGCGAGCTCGAGAACCCGGGCTTCACCCTCCTGTTTGCGCCTGGTATTAGATCAGGAGCTCATGTGGAAGAATGGGAGTGGGACCCCATGGGAAGGTGGGGTCCCGCGCGGGGCCCCGTGGGGCCCCGTGGGGTTACGGACGTACCGGCGATTAGCATTTTCTCTGTCCAGGTTGGCAGACTCGACCTGTGCTTCGAGCGCTCGGGTCGTCAGAGAGTCGAGTTTGGCGGCAATCTCTCCTTTGAACTGGTCGTCAGCCACCTGGGAGTGAATTTTGATCAGTATAACCCACCTTGCGGTCAATAATGGCCAGGTCTTCGAGCTTGATGCCGTACTCGGCGGCAACGACCTTGAGGTCGTCCATGGCCTGAATGCGGACTGCGGAAACAAAGACGGCACCGACGTCGTCCTCGTCATCATCGTGGCCGCCGTGGATGTCGGGTGCGGCATTGCGCGTGCGTGCCATGGTCGAGTAGTCGAGGTGGGCGACGATCTGCGTGAGAATAGAGCGAGTCTTGTCCTGCAGTGCGTCGAAGGGCGAGGGATAGCCGTGACGCGCAAGCTGGAGGGGCTGCTGGAGCTCGTACCGAAGGTAGAGACGGAGCCAGACGGGAACCTGGTCACGAGTGTAAATGTTGTCACACTCGAGCTCCTGCTGGACCTCGCCCTTGGTGTAGAAGCCACGAATCGTGACGCTCGCCGCTGTGAGGTAGTGTTGGCCAGCAGTGAGCTCAAAGAGCTCGTTACGACGCTGGAGAATGACGACGTGGTTGGCGGGCACGTCGAGGAAGGTGGCGGCGACGTAGCCGTTGGGAAGGCGGACACTCTGTGTGTGGCCGAGGACCTGCTTTGAGTAACGGTCGACGACGGCATCCTTCAAATGCGTCTGGTCGACCAGGCCGAGGACACGGTAGGCGCCCGAGGTGGCCATTGCGACGAAACCGCCATCAGCGACGACGAACACGCGCATCTGAGGGTCGAGACAGACCGCGGCCTGATTCTGCGACACCTGGACAATGGTGAGACCCAGCCTGCTCAGCTCGCTGTCGGGAACCTGGACGCCCTTGCCGTCGCCACGGAGAGGAGGAAAGTTGGTGGCGAGGTCGTACGTGCCCTGCCACGAGCAACCGATCCAGTTGGAGAAGGGAAGGCCGGGGTAGCGACCCGGCTGGAGAATAAGCTTGGGGCTGGAGCCGTACTCGTAAAGACCAAAGGAGCCGGGATTGACTTCGCGACCGATAATCTGGTGCGGGCGCTTGTCAGAGATCAGGGACGGGTGGCCGGCGGCGATTAACTCGGCGTCGAGCTGCTGAAGGGCGCCCATGACGCCATCCTTGCCAATGGAGACGAGGAGCGGGCTGCAATGTGAGCATAACGTACGGGGTATTTGTTGCGACCCATTCCGGTGACCTTTAGTCTCGTTATGGAAGGGTGGGGACGGTGGGGACGGTAGGGCCGCCTCCAGTGCGGGTGGGGGCCTCCGGGGCGGGTGGGGACCGCGGCGGGCGGGGACCCGCGGCGGGGGGGGACCCCGTGGGGGCCCGGGGCGTCGGTGGGGGCCTAAGGTGGGGTGGGACCGGGGCGCCCTCCACCTTAGGCCCCGGGGCGGTTGGGGGGGGGGGGGGGGAGGCCGGGGGCACCGCGCGGGGGGGGGGGGGGGGGGGGGGGTGGGGGGCAACC
>JAMFRD010000085.1:62830-106840 GCA_025502685.1 Pascua sp. PH4015B | reverse complement strand
CGTTTCCGTCACACGTCACAGCCTGTCCACTCGCTTCCATATCCCACCTCCGTGCGAGTCCCATCCCCCTCCCCCGCCCCCGCCGCCACACGGGCCCCCGCGCCCGGCCCGCCCCCCCGGCGGCTCTGGGCTGAAAGGATTGGGGGGTGGTGACCGGGGACGTACCCTTGTACGAGCCTGCATGTCAGTGTTCTGTTACTCGCGCTCGTGCTCGCTGGCCTGGGCCAGCCGCAACGTACCCTGGTAGAAGAGCTGCTTGATGTAGTATAGTGGGTCGGCCTCCATGGTGGCAATAGTATGAGGTAGCTCGGTACGGTGTCGAAGTTGATGTCGACGGATCGACGTGCGCGACAATGGCAGCAACATGCAACATGACAGCACGCGCCGTCAACACGTGGAGGGTGCGTTTGCTTCCGTCACCCATTCCTAATCAGTCCATGCCGATTACCAAACCTAATCCCACTCATCCCACTTCAAATGGACATTAACCCCCGCCGCACCCGACTCGCCACGGCCACGCAGAAAGCCACCCAACCTTTGTTCATTGTCAACTTGACGGTTAGGGCTGCGGTTAGCGCACCCTTTCCGTCCACCGCATCCGACCGTCACTTGGCTGAGTGTGCGATTCCACCCCGAACACGCCCAAATCGGCCCCGACGTGCCCCCGGGTAACCGGCTCTTCCGCAATGGGGCCAAGGCCCGATCGTGGGTGTGCAACTGTACCGAGGCCCTCGCACGGCCTCCCAAGTGGTGCGACTGCACAGCGAGATGTCCTTTTTGGGCTGGTGGTGGTTTGTTTTGGTTGTTGTGCTTCGCTGCTGATGTCCCGTTGGTGATATGGTGTTCTTGGGTGCTTTGGTTGGTGTCATTTTGTCGCCTCTAGCTTCCTGCACGAACGAACCCCGACAGCGGCTCAACGGCAAGTTCATCGCCACTCTGTGGAAGGAAAGAAGGGGATGATGCCTGCGCCCTCCTACAGCCCAAGCGTAACAAGTGCAGCGCCGAACGCAACTTGCGAGAGCTGCAAGCATGGTGGCACTTTCTTAGCGTGATCATGCAGCAATGGCAGAATTGCAGAATGGAGACCGGGAAAGATTCGCATGTGGCAATTTTGGGTGAATATTATGGGAGCCTCGGGCACAGCATATCTGTAATGAAGGGTGCATGCGTCGTTCTGCTCGTATCTTTGCACAGACCTGAATTTTGGCTGTTCCGCGATGAAGAAGAATTCATGTCGAGACGCATGCCAAGTGTCATTGTCACAAGGAGCCCAGCGTTGGCAGAAAATATAGCAGTTCTCTAAGTCATCCAGAGAATGTGCCTTGGGGTACTTGCCAGGCCGCCTTACCACCCATGAGGCCGCCTTAACACCCACTGCGATTAAGGAAAGCACAACGGGGAGTCCCCGAGGTGACTCTGTTTGCTAATGAGGTATAGAATAAAGGTGCGAACTGGAGCAGGACCATCATCGGCTAGAGTTGGAATGGATCAACGGAGGCTGGGGCAAAATGTATCCAGACTCGATCGACACCACTGCCACGATATGCCTACAGTTAATGGCACGGTGGCGGCCACTCTGTCCCACGGCTTGCCGCCACGACGCTACAGTACACCATGCATGCTCTACATAAATGCAAACGACAGCCAAGCAGTGGCCCCAAGGAACAAGGCTGTGGCAGGGACGTAGCAGCTGTGGCACTAACAGGCCTCCAGCATTACACGGAGACGCCGCGTCTCTATCACCACAGTGCCACGCAACACCCATCACGCCCTCACGGCACGGGGGCCGCTCAATTTGTCCTCCCCCGCGAGTGGCGGCGCGCCTTGCCTGGCCGCTGCACCGGCCCGCCCTTTCCGCCCTTGCCACCCTTGCCACTCTTGCCGCCCTTGCCGCCCTTGCCGCCCTTGCCGCCGTCGTTCCACCCGGGGAAGTCGTTGGTGCTCTCGCGCGTGTTCTGCTTGGCGCGGCGCGACGACCCGCCGAGCGAGTACTTTGCGTCGCGGACGTGGCGGGGTACCTGGCGTCAGTGGGGATCCACAAGCGGGAACCTGGGTTGCGATCCACTCCACGTGTGCTCACCTTTGGCTTTCCGTCTTTGCCGTGTCCACGGCCGCGCTTGTCGCCGCCGCGCTCGTCCGCCTCGTGCTCGAGCTGGACGCCAAACTCGTCGTCCTCGTCGCCAATCTCGGCGCCGTCCTTGCGCTTGCGCTTGATACCCGCCACGCGCTCGGTGAACTGCTTCTTGTCCTGCTCGCGCTGCTTGAGTTTTTCGACCTGGATCTGCTTGCCGTACTTTTTGAGGTCGCGCTGCTTCTTGGCCTCTTCGGATTTCTTGATGCCCTGCGACTCCTCGACGAGCTTGGTGCGCACGCGCTCCATGTGCTCGTCCGACTTTACCATCTCGGCATAGTAGTCGGTCGGGCGGGTGAATGGAATGCCGTGCTGGGCGCACAGCTTGCGCGCGGGCGCGACCGCGTCGTGCGCCAGCTTGTAGAATGCCATCTCGCGCTTCAGGTCTGGATCAGTTAGTCGACTCCCCTGAGTTACTGCTCGTTGACGTCTGGCTCACCATCCTGCGCATCGACGTCCAGGATCGTCTTGGACTGGACAATCAGGTGCTCGGGCCAAGACGTGTGTGTCATCTTGATGCCCTCGGTGAGGATCCGCATGGCCGGCTTGTTGTTGGTCGTCACCTTGCGCTCCGGCACCGCGTCCTCGTCAACCGACACGTCGGAACCGAGCTCGTCGACCGCGAGCGCGTCTGGGTCCGCCTCGTCGACGATAATGTCGTCCACCTGCTTGGTCAGTTGGTTCGCGGCTCGGCGCGACAACTCACCTCGTCGTCGTCGTCCTCACCCTCCACTTCCTCGCCTTCGCTCTCCTCCTCGTCGTCCTCATCCCCTTCTCCAAGCTGCGCAAGCTCCATCTCATCCAAGTCTTCCGGCCCGACGAGTTCCATCAGCCGCCTCAAGCCGCTCTCGGTGACGCCGCCGTTGTCCTCGTCCTCGTCCTCTTCGCTCTCGTCGTCCTCGACGTCATCGTCGCTGGCGTCCTCGGGCTCGGGCGTGGGCTCCTTTACGACCGGAGCGGGTTTGGGGACCTGCTGCTTGCCCTTGCCCTTCTTGACGTCGGCCTTGCGCGCCTTTTTGTTGGTAACGTTGGCCATGTTGTTGGGTGGGGGTTGGCTGGTGGAGGGATTGGGACATGATGCTTTCCAAAATTCTGAATGATGACCGCCTCCGCCGCCGCGCCACCCAACACAGGTGCCACACTGTCGGTATTTCGGCAATACCCATGACACACCCTTCCTGGCTGCAGCTGGCTGGGCGGCGGCTCGCGTGGATGCACGATCGCTCGCGACGCTTGCAGCAGTCTGGTCCTGCCTGCGGTCATTCATTGTTGGTCACCACCATCGAGGACTCACCCTCGCAAACAACCATCCAACTCTTCTCCATCGCCCCCCTGTCCTCCATCCACTCCTTACACTTCGGCACACAGCGCCGCCCAAAACGCCCAGAACGCTTCGTTGCGCACCTCTGGCGCCTGATCCCGTGTCCCCGACGTCGTCGCACCGAGCGCCGACGCGTTGCGCACCTCGAACCTGCGGCTTTGTTGCCACCTGATCACGCGGCTTCCATCTCGTTCCAACTTGGCCCACAATGGATGCAGGTGAATACTGGCCTCATGTGCCGCATGCGAGAGAGCTCGCCTACAGCGTTCACAGACACCTCGGCGGCTGCCGACGGCTACGAGTACAACCCCGACTATGACTATGACAATGATGCCGCCAACGGCGGCGCGGGGTACGACGAGGACGAGCCAATCTCCCAGGAAGACTACTGGAAGGTCATCAACTCGTTCTTTGACGAAAAGGGCCTTGTCCGCCAGCAGCTCGAGTCGTTCAACGAGTTTGTTGAGAACACAATGCAGGAGCTCGTCGACGAAAACTCAAAGTTGACACTGGATCAATTCACCCAACATACGGGCGTTTACGGTGATGAGACGGTGAGATTAGTTGCAGCGACAGAGGTACGGTGCGCGCAACTCGGGACTAACACGCACAGAGGCGATACGAGATTACCTTTGGCCAGATTTACTTAGCTAAGGTGGCCATGACCGAGATGGACGGCCAGACGGTCGGATTATTCCCACAAGAGGCCCGCTTACGCAACCTCACCTACTCGGCGCCGCTGTATGTCGACATGAGGAAATCGACATTTACAGCGGGCAACGTCGACGACCCACTCGAGGCAGACTGGCGCCCGGCGCTCGACGAGAACGGCGTGATGCAGCCCGCGGAAGAGGACAAGATTTGGATCGGCAAGGTGCCAGTCATGGTCCGCTCCAACTTCTGTTTGCTTCACGGCCTCCCCGACGACCACTTTTACAACTTAGGCGAGTGCCCGTACGACCAGGGAGGATACTTCATCATCAACGGATCGGAAAAAGTCCTCATTGCCCAGGAGCGCATGGCCGCCAACCACGTCTATGCGTTCAAGCGTGCCGACGGCATGTTCTTTTCCGAGGTGACGAGTCAGATGGAAAAGGGCGGCAAGATGCCATCGAGGACGGTCGTCAACATGTCGAGGCCATCCGACCGCACGACCACCGGCTCCGTCATCCGCGCGTCGCTCCCGTATACAAAGACGGACATTCCCATTGTCATCATCTTCCGCGCGCTCGGCATTGTCCCCGACCGCGATGTGCTCTCGCACGTCTGTTTCGACCCCAACGATACGCTCATGCTCGAGATGCTCCGGCCATGTATCGAAGAGGCGTTTGCGGTGCAGGACCGTGACACTGCGCTCGACTTCATCGGTCGCCGAGGACAGCAGACGCAGGCGGCGACCAAGTCGCAGCGTCAGCGCCAGGCGTTTGACATTCTCCAAAAGGAAATGCTCCCCCACGTCTCGGTGTCGGAGGGATTCGAGTCAAAGAAGGCCTACTTCCTCGGCTACATGGTCCACCGTCTGTGCTCGGCCGCGCTCGGACGTCGCGAGGTCGACGACCGTGACCACTTTGGTGTCAAGCGTCTCGACCTGGCAGGCCCCCTGCTTGCGAGCCTATTCCGCATCCAGTTCCGAAAGCTGCGTACCGATGTCTACCGCCATCTCCAAAAGTGCATTGAAACGCACAAGGAGTTTTCGCTCGTCAACGCCATCAAGCCGACGACCATTACCAACGGTCTCAAGTATTCGCTTGCGACCGGTAACTGGGGTGACCAGGCCAAGGCGATGCAGGCCAAGGCGGGTGTGTCGCAGGTGTTGAACCGGTATACGTTCGCGTCGACATTGTCACACTTGCGGCGGTCCAACACTCCGGTCGGACGCGATACAAAGCTCGCACGTCCTCGCCAGCTGCACAACACCCACTGGGGACTGGTGTGCCCTGCCGAGACGCCCGAAGGACAGGCGTGTGGTCTCGTCAAGAACCTCGCGCTCATGTCGTACGTCTCGGTCGGCTCGTACTCTGCGCCGGTGATGGAGTTTTTGGAAGAGTGGGGTCTCGAGGACCAGGCAGAGTTCACCAACGCGCCAAACGCCACAAAGGTGTTTGTCAACGGTGTGTGGATGGGTATCCACCGCGACGCGGTGACTCTCCACCAGAACCTCTTGCAAATGCGCCGTGGTGGGCAGCTCAAACACGAGGTGTCCATCGTGCGCGACATTCGTGAACGCGAGTTGCGACTGTACACCGACTCTGGCCGCGTGTGTCGCCCACTGTTCATTGTGGACGAGGAGACACAGACGATGCGTCTCAAGCGCGAGCACCTCGACCGCCTCGACGACATTGCCGACGGCGTCGTCGAGGCAGACGGCCCAGCATGGGACGAGCTGCTGTCCGAGGGTATCATCGAGTATGTCGACGCCGAGGAGGAGGAGACCATCCTCATCGCCATGACAAACGAGGACCTCGAGGCGGCACGCAAGTACCGCTCGCGTGAAGAGCTGTCGCGCGCACATGCCGAGCACAACATGCAGGCGTTTGACATGACGGCGCGTATCAAGAGTGAAAACTGGTCACAAAACTATACCCACTGCGAGATTCACCCAAGTATGATTCTCGGTGTCTGTGCCAGTATCATTCCATTCCCAGACCACAACCAGGTAAGTGTTTGTGGATACACGTGTAAAGCCGTCCTAACAACCCAGTCACCGCGTAACACGTACCAGTCGGCCATGGGCAAGCAGGCCATGGGCATCTACCTGACAAACTACCAGCTGCGTATGGACACGATGGCCAACATCCTGTACTACCCGCAGTCACCACTGGCGACGACCCAGTCGATGAAGTACCTCAAGTTTGCCGAGCTCCCCGCTGGGCAAAACGCGATTGTTGCCATCATGTGCTACTCGGGTTACAACCAGGAAGACTCGGTCATTATGAACCAGAGCTCGATCGACCGCGGCCTGTTCCGCTCGCTCTACTACCGGTCCTACATTGACACGGAGAAGATGGTCGGCATGCAAAAGGTCGAGACGTTTGAAAAGCCCGACCCGCACGAGACGTTGCGGATGAAGGGCCACGGCGGCAGTGACCGGTACGCCAAGCTCGACAATGACGGCCTCATCACCCCGGCCACCAATGTCAACGGCGACGACATTATCATTGGCAAGACGGCACCCATCCCGGCAGACTCTGAGGAGCTTGGCCAGCGTTCGGCGACGCACACCAAGCGCGACGTGTCGACACCGATGAAGAGCACCGAGCAAGGTGTTGTCGACCAGGTCATGCTGACGACCAACGCGGACGGACTCAAGTTTGTCAAGATCCGCATCCGCTCGACGCGTGTGCCGCAGATTGGCGACAAGTTTGCGTCGCGTCACGGTCAGAAGGGTACGATTGGTATCACGTACCGCCAAGAGGACATGCCGTTTACCGCCGAGGGCATTACGCCCGACATTATCATCAACCCGCACGCCATTCCGTCGCGTATGACGATCGGGCATTTGGTCGAATGTCTGCTGTCCAAGCTGGCGACGCTCACGGGCCGCGAGGGCGACGCGACGCCGTTCACCGAGCTGACGGTCGAGGGCGTGTCCAAGCTCTTGGCCCAACGCGGGTACCAGTCGCGTGGATTCGAGGTCATGTACCACGGCCACACGGGCCGCAAGGTGCAGGCCCAAATCTACTTTGGCCCCACGTACTACCAGCGCCTCAAGCACATGGTTGACGACAAGATCCACGCGCGTGCCCGTGGGCCGATGCAGATTCTCGTGCGCCAGCCCGTCGAGGGTCGTTCGCGCGGCGGTGGTCTGCGTTTCGGTGAAATGGAGCGCGACTGGTAAGCTTCAGACCGTGGGGTCTATCCATTGGGATTTTATTAACGGACAGTATGATTTCACACGGCATTGCCGCCTTCCTCAAGGAACGCATGTTTGAGAGCTCGGACGCGTTCCGCATCCACGTGTGCGACCAGTGCGGCCTCACGGCCATCGCAAACTTGAAAAAGCAAGAGTTCCACTGCAACGTCTGCCGCAACCACACGCAGATTAGCCAAATCTTCATCCCCTATGCGGCAAAGGTGAGCACAGAGACGATGAGACGACTCGGAACGAGTCGTCGAGACGACGTGGTCCACGGGGTGTGGCATTGAAATCCCATTGTCTCCTTTTGAATTTGGCATTCAAGTTTCACGATCTCCTACCCCCCACGGGTCCTGCAATTCCCCGCACAAATCAAAACAACACGCGCTAACCCCACAGCTTCTGTTCCAGGAGCTCCAGGCGATGAACGTGACCGTGCGCATGTACGCCGACTCGGACGAGTAAGCCAGCGCAAGCCAGCCCCGAGCGCCACGGGCATGTGGCCGCGTGTGGGGTGGGCTGTTTAGCGACGCCGGGTCTGGGGTCCAGGGCATGTGTCGATGGCGCGTGACCTGGTACCAACTTTTGGTGGGGTTGGGCCTCGGTGGCGCCGGCGAGTGGCGCCAGCACCTGGCTTGGCCACTGGTGGTAGGTGTGTGCACCGGTGTGCACCGTGCAACAGGCGCGCGAGTTGGTCACCTCATGCATGGACCGCCACGGCAGCATGGCGAGGACGAGTCGGAAGAAGGGAGGGGGTCATAGTCGGTGGAGGGGGTGTATTTCATCGTTGTGGGCATTACACATTCATGCATAACCAGCATTGCACTGCGGGTGGACAATGGCATGATGACGGGGGGGGGGGGGGGGTCTCTACCTTATGGGAGGTCTGGATCGAGGGATCGAGATATAGAGTACGAGAGATCTAGAAGGCAGACGTGCATGCAATCGTTACGATCCCATCTGGCCTAGCTAGCTTGGCTGGATGCATGGCGCTGTGCCTGCAGTGGACCGCGGGCAACGGGGATTCCAATGAGCGTACGGGCTATTGGCTCTGCTTGAGAGGAACGCACCAACTCGCCATGCATGCAGACATGCACAGCCAGCGTGATCAGCTGACGAGACAGCACACGCCCAGTGAATGGCTGCATAGAGTCCTGTTGGTGCAATGTCTCGGCCACCCCACAGTTCCAGTGCCACAAGCTACCCCACAGCAAGGCCAAACTCGTGGGGGTCGGCGGGTGGTGGGTGGGGTGGTGAGTGGCACCGGGTGGTTCAAGTATCGGGATAATCAATACGTCGTCAGGTACGACGCAGGCCAGGATGCAGGATGCAGGACGGAGCACGAGAGGGTCAGGAGCAGCAGAGCAGATTACGATACTGCCCAGCATGCTCTGTACGAGTGTTCGGAACATCGGGTCGTGGGCATGGGCACAAGGTAGCTGAGACAATGAGCAGAGCGGGCACGGTACACGGGGTTGACAGACTGGAAGACATCTCGGAATAGCGAGCGCTTCTGGGGCCCTGAATGGCTGGCTGGCATGGCTGGCGCTTGAATGAGCACATGAGCATGTTGATGGATGTTCGGTCACTGGGTGGGTGCAGTCTGTTCGGTCTCGGTCGTCGATCGGCTCTCTCCGGACACCCAACCCCACCCCATGCAGAGCCAGCCACCCCACCCCACTTGTCTCCACGCCACCCAACATTCATTCATCATCATTCACCCCTCCCTCTTGTCATCTCGACGATCTCGCTCATCTCTTCCACTACTCGCATTCAACATCAAAGCATACATTCAACCTCCAACTTGACCCAACCTCCACCCAACTTGTCCCCAACCCTCAACGCCCACCCACCCCCCGGGCGGCTGGCTCGCGTCGGACCTCGGACCTGGCCCCAACGTGCGCGGCCCTGACTCGGTTCACTCCCCCCTCGACATTCGTGTCCGGCCTGCACGGCTCGGCATCGGCTCGCCCGCCTCGGCCGTCTGCACACCCCGTACCCTACTGGCCGCCTCTGCGCGCCTCAGCCACTGACTGCATCACCTGCAGTGTAATCACTCGGCCCACCATCCACCCCACCACCAGCTACGCTCCTTGGCCACCCAACAACTCGACCCTTTGTCTCCCCACGTTCAGCCTCGACGGCAAGAACAACCAACAACCCACAACGACCATCATTGCATCACTCAACTAGCCACTCTCGCTACCACCCAACACACCCACTCGCTCGGCCATCCACGTTACGTTTACGGACGCTGATCACCACCTACGCCATTGTTCCAACCCCCCACGCCCGCACACTCGCATCCTCCATGCTAGCATGAACACGCTCTCTCGGCTCGACTCGTTCTTCGGCCTCGCGGGGCCCAGCCGGCGCGCCCTTGCGGTGGCGCCCGTCGCCGTGTCCGTGTCGCCCCCGTCGCCGCTGGTGTGCAAGGGCGGCCTGGGGCCGTCGCCGTTATCGGCGTCGTTCAACTCGACGTCGGCGTCCGCATCGTCCCCGGCTTCGCCATTGCACCCCTTGTCCTCGTCCTCTGGCCCCTCGTCATCCCTATCCCCGTCTGCCTCTGCGTCCCGCCGACCGCGCCGGCGCCGCGGCCGCCGGCCCCCAACGAGCCGGAGCATCAAGCTTCCGCCGCCCACGACCCCGCTCCTCCTGCGCGTCGCGCTCGCGCTGTGGTCGATCCTGCTGTCGTTCTGGCGCTCGCTCGTGGGTGACACGCGCGCGGTGCGGTCGCTCCGGACCAAGATCCGCAGGCAGGGCGAGGAACCCGCGCCGGCCGAGGTGGACCTGGAGCAGCTCGAGCTGGAACGTCCGCAGCCGGTCCTGCTCGCGCCGCACTTGAGCAGCGACGAGGGGACGGCGTCCGAGGCCGAGGCCGAGCATTCGGACCAGGACCAGGACCAAGAGCACGACCACCTCCATACCCTCCTTCCCCCCCGCCACGGGACGCCCGGGTACGCGCACGGCGGGTGGGTCGACCCCGTAACCCGCGCACCAGACGTGGGGGCCGAGACACCCGACGCACCCAGCGACGACGAGTTTGCGCCGCGCCGCACGCCCGAGCCGACGTTTTCCTTCCGTCTCCGCTCGGCACAGAGCAAGGACACAGTCGCGATCAACGGCGTCCTCGACCCCGCCGCCGGCCCCGCCTCCCCACAACCCCTCGCGCCCACACCCACCCCGGCCCTCCAGCCCATCCAGCAGATCCCCTCCCACCAGCCCGACACGCACCAGCCCCAGTCCATCCTCGCGCCCGCACGCCGCACACCGCGCCTCCTCCCCAACCCCATGACCACGTCGCTCCTCGACCCCTCCGTCCCCGCCGTCCCACACCGCAGCGTCACGCCCACCCTCGTGCCGCGCCCGCACACGACGCCCTTCCACCTCCAAAAGACACTCATCCTCGACCTCGACGAGACACTCATCCACTCGACGTCCCGCCCCATCGGCTCGTCGCACGCTGGCGGCGGCATCCTCGGCCTCGGCCCGGGACTCCTCGGCGGCAAACGCAGGCGCGAGGGGCATGCCGTCGAAGTCGTCTTGAATGGACGGAGCACCACGTATCATGTGTACAAGCGCCCGTATGTCGACTTTTTCCTCAAAAAGGTGAGTAGCGGTGCGCTGGGGCTGTGCTGGCAAGTCGGCGGAAGCGAGGCCGAGAGTGTCGTGGTCGAGGATAGCGCGGCGTGGGCGGAAGGGTAGGGACTTGAGATTGGGTCGAGGGGCGCTCAAGAGGTCGAGGTTGAGGATGAGGAGGAGACCAAAGAGGACGAGGACGAGGACGACGAGAGGACAAGGTCGAGGTTGAGACTGAGGAAGTCGAGGATGACGAGGAGACTGGGGAGGTCGAGGTCGAGGACGAGGGCGAGGACAGGATCGGGGACGAGGACAAGGTCGTGGTCGGGTTCGAGGTCGGCGGCCGCGAAGCCGAGTGTCAAGGTCGAGAGGCGCGTTGGCCGAGGTCATGATGTCTAGCCAAGGCGACTGTGAAGGCCAAGTTGGAACGTCGGCGCTGGCGGTGGGCACCACCAGGGACGAGGCCTGAGGGAACCTGCGTCCTACACTGCAGAGGCGGAGTTGCGAGCCAGAACTGGGCGTATCCTGCTCCCGACAGCAGCCCATGTGCGACACCAGACCAGCATTCATGTGCTCGGTGGCCAACCCAGTCGCCTCCTCTGGCCACAATACCCCCATCCCACTCTTGCTCACATTCCTCCCTCGAGCACCAGACCCATCAACCCAAACCCCCACTAACACCCAGGTCGCATCATGGTACACACTCGTCATCTTCACAGCCTCGATGCCCGAGTACGCCGACCCGGTCATCGACTGGCTCGACAACGGCCGGGGCCTCTTTGCCAAACGCCTCTACCGTGAGAGCTGCCATCTCCAACCAAACGGCAGCTACATTAAAGACCTCGGGGTTGTCGAGCCCGACTTGGGCAAGGTGTGCTTTATGGATAACTCGCCAATATCGTATAGTTGGAATAAGGGTGAGTGGTGCTTGCCGACTGCTTGCCGTTGGTGGAGTTTGGTGCTGTGGTCTTGGGAGAGTCTTGCGAGGCGGCCATGTCTTTGGAGGTGTTGGTGTTGGCGTGGTTAGTCGCGGCGATCGCTATTTGGTGGTCATGTCGTTGTGCCGACGATCACACGTCCTTGTATCGTCGTCTCGGCGGCTGTTCATGTCGCTTTGGTACGACATCGGCTCTGCGTGACTACATGCGTCCACCACGCCCAATGACACTACTCTGGCCATAGACGCCTCCAAAGACGTCTCCGACGCCACTCTACATGGCTGCCCAATGTCGCCAATCTCCTCGCCATCTCCCCGCCATCTCCACCCCATCTCCACCCCATCTCCACCCCATCTCCACTCTCTCTTTACACTCGCTGACAACAGCCAACGCCCTCCCCATCGAAGGCTGGACATCGGACCCCAACGACGAGGCGCTCCTGCACAGCATACCCGTCCTCGACAGCCTGCGGTTCGTGACCGACGTGCGCAGGATTCTCGGTATCCGCGGCTTTCAGTAGCATTTCTTTTTGCATGTACGGTATTTGGCAGAGCTCGTGTGGGGGGTTGGTGGGGGTTGGGGTGTGTGTGAGGGGAGTGTGAGTGTGAGTGGGAGCGGGAGTGTCAGTCGGAGTGGGGAGTGGGAATGTGCGTGCGGCCAGGCGTGGGGGTGCCGATGGACATGGACAAGGCTGGTGGCTGCTCCGCTGGCGGTGACGGAGAGTGTCGTGGACAGTGGTGGATACAGTGGCCAACGGTGCAGGGCATGCCGGGTCATGTGGGTGACAAGACGCCGAGGCCGCTCGGCACGTTTGTCGACCGACTAGACACTGAACGCGGCGTGTAGGCATTCGTCACGGCCCGAGAATTGCATCACGGCCACAGTTGCCGGCAGAGAGTAGCCGAGAGTAGCCGAGAGTAGCCGAGAGTAGCCGACATGAGTGGCCGAGTACAAGTTGAACGGCACAGCATCTTCACACCTTGTATGCAATTGTGCGCTGGCCGCTCCACAACCGCAACGGAGAGTCGCGCCCAAGGACACACTACCTGCCACCATGCCACCTGCAGTGCTCGCCCGTTCCACAGCGACAATGGTGCTGGATGCATACGCAAGATTGTCCTGAAAAACGTACAGTACTCGAGTACAATGGACACGCGGGTCGTCTTTCGTTATTTCCATCCTTTGCGGCCTGGGGTTTGGGGTCTGGGTCTGGGTCTCTCCGGGGTTTCTATCACGAGTCTTTCTTCGTCTCTCTCTCTCTCTCACTCGACAACTCTCTCTCTCTCACTCGACAACTCTCTCCTAACTTGACCAGCATAGCATGGCACAGCACAGCACGGTCAGCACGTCATCTGCGCGATCGTGGCGCGCGGGCAGACACGCTCAAGCAGCCTCTCCGTCATTCTCGGTACCACGCAGCAGCCGTTGGTCGACGCTGTTGCACTGGCATGGTGCCGCCGGCACCCTTAGACGTACCCGCCGGCACCCGTGTACCCGCTCCGGGTGTACCCCTGGAACTGGTCCGGGTTGCGCGGGTACGTGACGGGTGGGCTCTGCGGGGCGTTGCCGTACCCCTCCGCGCCTGGGTACGCGCCGCCGCCTCCGTATCCGCCGGCAGCGGGCATGTTCTGGTATCCTCCGCCAGGTTGGTTCTGGTACCCGCCACCAGCTTGGTTGCCTTGGTCGTACCCGGGATACCCCTGCCCAGCGCTCATGTAATCCCCATGGGCAGGTGGATACTGGCTGTAGGCTTGCGATCCCCCCGGAGGCGCTGCGTTGTAGCCGCCTTCGCGATATTCGGGAGCGTATGAACTGCCTCCACCAGACGAATAGCTGGGCATGGACGGCAGTGGCGGCTGCGGCTTTGGCATCGGCATCGGCGTCGGCATCTGGGCCCCAGGCGGTGCGTAATGCGACTGCTGCGGCGTCGCATTGTACGATGGCGACTGCACAGGTTGAGGTGACGGGAAGTCGGGGTACGCCATCTCGTGCGAAGGCGTGAGGGCAAAGCCTGGTCCCGGCGAGAACGACCCGTGGTTCGAGTGTCGACTCCCGTCCCGGCGCAGCGAGTTGATACGATGGTCCACCAGGCCGCCCCCATCCGACCCTGGCACGGCCGGACTGCGGCCGGGACCAGGCCCGGCGCCGCCCCCGCCGCCACCATTGTATGTCGTCGTGCTCGCAGAGCTGATCGAGCGGCGGTCCATGGGGAAGGAGCTGCCGAACCCGTTCGAATGGTTCGAGCTGATACTCGTGCGCTGTCATTAGCTACCAGTACAAGGGTTGCGGGATGCATCGAACTCACGTGTGCAAGCGGCGCGGGAGGGAAGTAGTTGGGGTCCTGCGTGTGTACTGGGTTGAGGAGCGGGTTGTTGAGAAGCAGCGTGGGCGTAAGCTCGAAGCTGCAAGTTAGCGGGTCGTTGCCTAGGTCAAAAGCCGGAAGAAACCCACATGTGCTGTGCGATTCCATGTGTTCGGCGGGCATCATCAGTACGCTTGCAAATATGGATCCGCGGCTCCTGCGACGAAATCTCGTCACCCCACCCCCTGCGAATGTCAGTACGGTCCCATGGCCAGCGTTTCTGCCGACGACTTACTTTGGCCCTGGGTGGTCTGGTGGATGGCGAACCTGGCCAGTCGTACCGTCCCATGTGCACCGGATATCCGAGCCAGTGTAGATTTGCAACAGTTTGGCAGTGTCAATGTGACGGACCTCGATGAACGACGGCGAGACGAGGAGCAGGTACGGCGGGTGGAACGCCACGCTTTGCGGGCAACCCTCCCACTCGATGGGTTGGCAGTCGCGATTGGGTTCTCCGTGGCGATCGACGTAGATACCGAAGCTCTCGTAACACAGGAGGAACTCGGAGTCGGTCGACCGGAACATGGCCAGCGGCTTGGCCTGCTCGCACCTCTTGGCAAGTTCGGCCAGCAACGGTCGCTCGCGCACTTTTCTTTCGTCGAATATGG
This sequence comes from Pascua sp. PH4015B, assembly GCA_025502685.1. Classification (NCBI taxonomy): domain Eukaryota; kingdom Fungi; phylum Basidiomycota; class Tremellomycetes; order Trichosporonales; family Trichosporonaceae; genus Pascua; species Pascua sp. PH4015B. The sequence continues at coordinate 92,045 of JAMFRD010000085.1, read as the reverse complement.
GAATGGAGCCACCCTTGAGGTCTGCAAGGTCCATGATCTCGAAGTTTTTGACGCACACAATCGCAAGCTTGGCCTTGAGAAAGTGGACGTGCGTCGCCTCGGTCGGGATGAAAAAGTCCTTGTACACACGGAACCAGTCGAGCCTCGTCCCCAAAAGGGAGCCAAATGGTCGGCGTTGGCGCTCGGCGTCTTGGCCGCGGTTGAGAATGGGCTCCAGCACGCGGAAGACCGAGTCCATCTGTGTCGTCAGCAAGACAGGCAACCAGAAGCGACCAGCTGCGGAAAACACTTACCCCCTTGCGCTTCATGTACAAGACGAGTGTGCGGCCCGAGATTTGGCCGACCGTGAAGAAGACAATGTCGCGCATGCCACTGAGGCGTTGGGGCGCCGAGCGCACCTGCTGCGACGTTGCGGTCGGGACAAGCGCCTCGAGGTGGTACGCCAGCAGACTCTTGTCGGCAAGGACGAGGAAGATGCCAAACTCCTCCAGGACGGCAATGTTTGTGACGTTTTGGACGTGGAGGACCTTGCGAAGCGACGACGGGTCGTGGCGAACACCAATCCATACACCCTGTTCGCATCCCACAGCGACGAGCGACCGGCGGTCGATAGTGACAAATGGCACCGAGCAGGTGACACGTCCCGTAAAGTCGTCCTGGCCCGCCATGGGGTGCATGCCATAACCTGGAGCCATGTGGAATGTCTCGAGAGAGAGAGGCGTCATTTCAAACACCTGTAGCTTTAGCAAATGTTCTACAAGAAGTAGCGATGCACAAAACTCACCTTGCCAGCATCGTTGACCTCGGATCGGAGCACCTTTGCGTGCGTGAGCTTTTCGTGCCATTCCTTGCGTTCCTTTTCCGAGTCGGTCCACAAGGTGTACGTCCCACTGCTCTGGCCGATAAAGCTGTAGGTGAACGGGAAGACACGCTGGTCGGTCGTTTGTGTTACCGTGCCGGCCTCGGACTCATGCGCAGTATTGCCACGGAAACCCTTGAGCAGGCCGAGGGACCGGGTCTGACCCGGGTCGGAGAACTCGCCGAGCGACAAGAGCTCAAGCGGAATGGGGCGGCGGTTGATTGCGTACTTGGTCGGCGCATCCTTGTTCTTGTTGGACGCTTTAGTCTGCTTGACCATGACAAAGTAGTTGTCAAAGAGGAGAATGTGCAGCTCGGTCCAGGTCGACATGGTTCCTTCAGGTTGCCTGTAGACCTTGCCCTTGTGGATGAGCTCGCGCATGGGGTTCATCAGGTCGAGGTCCTTGACGGCTCGAGAACTGATCTTGCCTCCGTCGAGTGTCGTCTTGAGGTGCCACAGCTCAACCTTTGCCTTGTTCACTGCAACACCCTTCTGGCCAGCCTTTGCCAGCTTGTCAATGAGGTCGATCACTTGCGGGATGGTGTCAATGTCTGGGTGATCGTCGGGGCCGACAGCTTTTTGGGCCGACAAGATTTCCTTTAGAAGAAGAGGGTACCGAAGCAGACGGGCGATGGGGCGGTACATGAAGTGGTTGATTTCATGACGGTTCGAATATTCGTGGTGCTGCGCTTCCTGTGGGGCTGGTCAGCACTCGCTGTACCCCATGCCCCGCTGCTGCTCACCTCCAAGAACGTCTTGAACTTGACATTGCGATTTCTCTCGTCGTCAATCTTGGCCTTGGCGATCGGGTAGTGTGGCATGTACTCCAAGTAGGCCTCGTTCCAGTTGAGAGCCGCATCCAGGATGAGATCAGAGATCATTCCAAAGCGTGGGTGTTGTTCGCGCTGCCGCTGTTGGAGAGCCTCCAGCAACCTCTGATGGACGTCCAAGATGGACCGGTAGTTGTGGAACGCGTCGTCGATGAAAATGTCCAGTCGTGAACGTTCAATGATCGGCCGCTCAGCCTCGCGCAGGGGAGTTATGAATACCTGCTTGTTAGCACCCATTGTCAGCATGAATGGACTCACAGTCTCAATCGCCTCGAGGTCGGCGACGTACTCCATCTCACCCTGGATAAACTCCCAGATTAACCTGCTAGTCAGCATGGGATGCCCACACTACGCTGTACTCACATTTGGCGCTTTGACTCCTTCTTTTCCATGGCCTCCCAGTTGGGAGCAATCTCGTGCCACTGCAGCTTGGCACCGCGGCCCTTTGACTGCTGGAAGAGTCGCAGTTGCGAGACGTATGAAATGTTGCGGATCGACGTCAACGCCTCTTGGATAAAGTCATAGTCTGGGTCCTCGAGGTCGGTGTGTTTGAGAATCTCCTCAATGACAGACGGGTACTCTTTCAGGTGCGTCGCGGGGCGTTCGAGCAGGAACCGCAAGTCCCAGCGATGGGTCGCGCTGTTGGACACCGAGTCGACCCAACGGGCAAACTGTGCGTTCTCCTCGAGTGCCTGGGTCAACGCCTCCTTTGATGCGGGCATGTTGTCAATGTATTCCGAGTACAGCGCACGGAAGTCGGTGGCAGCCTCGAGGAAGATGTCGCCAACAATGTTGATCAGAGGCTCCTGTTCGCGGGCACGAATCGCAAAGTTGTCAATGAGACGACGAGAGGCGCGGCGAATATCGAGAATGTTGATAAAGATCTGGCGCACAATCTGCTCGAGCTTGCCATGCTGCTGGAAAATCGGCGGGTTGGCAGTCTGGAGCGGGGTAATGAACACCTGTTCAACCGCTGCCAAGTCCGCTTCGTACTCTGTCTCAGCACGAATGGCCTTGCGGATTGATGTTTGCCGTTCACGCTGGCTATCGGTGAGCTCGCTGAAGAGCACGGGGTCGATGTTTGCAGCCCAGTCGGTATCGTTTTGGACCAGCGAGGCTTGCGTTCGGCTCGAAGCGGCAGGAGGCTCCTCATCGACAATGCTGGCGAGGACGTCGCCCGGTGGTGTCTTGTTCGGGCATCGCGGCGCGTAGCACCTGCTGCCGCCCACACATCCTGGCGAGTAGCATTTCGTCGCCATGGTGAGGACGCCGCTCGGGAGTTGCGCGTCGCCAAGGCCCTCCATCTCACTCATAAACTTGAACACGCCGTCGCCAGCGTCGCGGATCGGCGTGTCCTCCCACTCGACTTCAAAGACAAACAGCTGGGATTGCAGCGTGCGCGCCGTGATCAACGCGAACCGCCGGTCATTCTCAGACTCGCGTGTGTACTTGGGAAGGAATTGCTGGATCGAAGACTGCAGACACGCGCGTCAGCCCCCGTCACCGACAAGTGTTTCCGATTGCAAACTACTCACCACTAGGTCGTTGCCCGTAAAGGTGCCTCCCCACAGGATGCCCGACTTGAAATGGTTGCCCCGGGGCACATGGTCGCGGACCTGGACGGCCATCTCGGTAATCAGAGCCGGGTTGAAGAAGCTAATGCCATTGACCTCGTCTTCGAGCTCGCCTGCACTGGACCCGTAGTCGTCATCATAAACATCCTCGTCGTACAGCCCTTCGTCCTGGTGGATCTGGTGGAGCAAGAGCTTGTTCTGAACCCAGCGCGACGGCGGCTGTGACTGCTCGGCCCATGACGGCGACAAATCAGGTGCGTGATCAGGCGCGTGAGACGAAGAGCCTACTGCACCCGAGTCATTGACCTGCAAGTGGTTGCTGGATGACGGGAAGTTGAGGTAGTCCTCCGACTCGTTGGCATGGCTTTGGCGAAGCTCGCGCTCCTGCTCGGACGGCTCAAGACCCCGGTCAGAATCGTCGGTGCGGTCCCCGTACATGTCGTATAACTGGGTGGCCGACGGAGTCGTGTGAACGCTCGGGCTCGGAAAGTCTGTTGGTGCCGGTGAGTAGACGGATGGCGAAGCTACCAGTGAGGAGCGGCTTGCGTCCGACTCTTGGAGGAAGCTGCGCATGTGATCCAATGTGCGTATGGGCGGAGCTTTGGGCGTCGGGGGAAGCCCAGCCTCTGAGAATCCGTACGAATTGGTGCGTTGGTGGCCGCCAGACTCGTTTCTGCCTCGGTCGTATTTCTGAGGCGCCTCGTGCAGCACCACCTCTGGCGTGCCAAGGGGTACCTCAGGGATAGCCGACTCTGAGCGATGGTATCCACTAGACTTTTCGTGCGAGTACTTGCTCGACATGGACGTGTTGGGTGTAACGCTCGCGTCGCCGTGTCCGTCGTACGAGGTATGCTGCGTCGACGTCGTCGACGATGTGCCCGTACGTTTCACACCAAAGTCTGCAGACGGTAGTGGCGACGCGTTGTTGTTCACGTGGGCTGGTTGCACCGGCGACCTAGACGGCGCAGGCGGGGCTTGCGGCGCCGACGACCCGCTGTGAACGGAAGGAGTGGATGACGTGCGATGCGGCGCAGGCGCCAGTTGCGAGGGATGTGGCCGAGAATCAAACCCGAGCGAGGAGTATGCGCTGGGAGCGGCCGACTGCGAGGGTGGGGTCGGCAGTGCTCTCGACTGGCGACGAGCACCAGCAAGAGATGGGGGAACTTGACTGGGCGGTCGTGTGGTGGGTGGTTGGTCGTTTGAGATGGGTGGGCGCGTGGGTGGTGTCGGCAGAGCGCGACGCACTGAAGTATCGCGAGGGCCACCACTCATCATCATGGAGCGCCGTTCTGGCGTTTGTGGGAGATGGGAAGCAGAGACACCAGTTGGGTTGGGCACGGGCGCGGTTGTGGGCGCAGCCGATGGAGGCTGTGCATGGCCGGCATGGGACGGGTACGAAGGATGAGACGTGGACCCCGCATACCCCGCACTCGCACCGGCATCAGACAGGGACGACCTAACAGACGCGCCATGGGCAACATTATTGGTGCCATGCGCGCCAGTCTGCGAAGCGCCGAGTGACATGGATGTGTGCGATGCGGCGGCAGGCGTAGACGACGATGGAGCTAGCGGCGCGGCATGTCGGTAGCCTTCGCCGCCACGATCATGGTTGTACGCAGGGGCTCGGCCATGGTCGGCATTAGAATACCGTGCATCACTCGCACTTTGCCCGTACCCGCCGCCATCGCCGCCGCCATGTGGACGTCCATTGTATGATGACTGCGGCTGCGCTTTGGCAGTCGCGGACGATTCAAAGGATGGAAAGGAAGGCAGCAGCTCGTCGGGGGATAACGACGAGCCAAACTCAAAGGAAAGCCAGTCAGACGTCGTACCCGACGACGGCCGGTGGTGGTTGGCGGCCATGATCGCCGATGTGTGGAACGGGGCGGGCGGGATTTAGGCGATGGCGGATGAGGACATGCGAGCGCGTGTTGGTGGGTGCGTGGAGATGTGAAAAGATGGAGAGGGGGAGGATGATGGAATGTAGGTTGATGGTGATGTGGTCGTCGATGATGGTGACCTGTGGGACGGACAGTAGTGTGTGCACGCGCACGGGTACACCAAATCGCGGCCGCTTGTACGCTTGCACCCTGGTACGCTGGCTGCACGCTACAGTTAAGAGATCGTGTCCTGGCTCACGGCGCGCTGGCCACTCGTGTCCACACGTCCACACACACTGCTGTATGCATACAAGGCACGAGTCTCGGCGTTGTGCTGTGGCGTGAAGATGGCTCTGCGTCTGGACAGGTGCGAAGCCAGCCTTGCTACGGTGGAGGATGCGATGCCTGTTGCTGTTACGCGCTCCATGCTCTCGGCAGCAGGCAGTGCAGTAGGCAGTAGGCAGGCTGGCGAACTGGCGTAGGTGTGACGTTTCTGTTACCCCTTCCCCTGGCCGGCCTACGCCTCCCTCCCCTCGCCTCCCTCGGCGCCTCCCTCGGCTGCCCCACCCACTGCTGGAACACAACACGATGGCCTTGCCCGACCCACGCCAAGCACCGCAGGCTGCAAACTGCAGGCCTAACTCGCGACTACTGTAGTTGTCGCAGGTCAACACCTCCCAGGCACCGTCACAAGCCGCGGCTAGCGGCTCGCCATGTTTGAGCCTGGCCATTGTACCGCACAGGTCTTGCAGGGTGGCAAACGGAGAGCAGATCCAGCACTGCCCCTGCTCACGTGTTTAAATGGGGTACCTGAATAAGACATGACGCCACCTTGGTATTGACGTTTCCAAAGTTCCATTACCAAGTGCATGGAGAAGCGCGATCATCATCAATGACCACCATCTTGTCACCTCTGCCAACGACACAATCAACAACACCACAGACATCATGGCCACCGACTCGGCCACGCCCTCTGTCATGCTCAACTTTGGGTCCAGCTCGGATTCATGGGACGACCGCGAATTAGTAAACGCCTACGACGCGGCGTTGACAGAGTTTCACGTGAGTTGGGTTAGGGATGATGACCTTGTTCCCGTTGCTCCCCTCGCTCTAGACAGATCGGGTGCCATGCTCGTAGAAGTTTGCCGCAGAGCTCCTCCTCCGGCCCAGACATTGCTCACGAGTATCGCTGCTCTGGGTATCTATCGGTGCTGTGGCACCCTCCTGGTGGCGGACATCTCCCCGTTGTTCCCATCGGCTCGGCCAGTGATGACTGCGCCATGACCCAGGGAGCTGTGGTAGCCGTGTGAAAGTGGGGTACCCACAACCTAAGATACATCCCCATGTCCCCTCAACCTCCGCTCACACGCAGATCCACAACCCGGGACCCGGCTCATGGCTCGACAAGGCGACAGCTGCGCTCGCTACGGGGCAACCGCTACCTGGAGCTCACGCATTTGGCACAGCGTGCGTCCTCACCACCACCAATTTCAATGTAAAGCCGCTAACGTGTCACAGATGGTACGACGCCGCCAAGCCAAAGGACAAGGTGGCGCCAAAGTCAGCTTCCAAGCCCGCGGACGCGTCGAGCTCACGCTCGCCGAAGCGGGCGCGCACTGACTCGACAAATCCGTACACCACGACGGCAGCACCACGACCGGCGACGCGCGCCAAGTCACCCGAGTACCGCCCCCCATCGCCGGGAGCAGTTGGGGCCGACGACCAGGGGGACGAGGCAGCGGGCGACGGTGCCGAGGAGCAAGCGGAGGGAGGAGCGCAAGCCGATGAGGGATGGGAAGAGGCCGTCGAGGAACCGCGGTGGGACGAGTACGAGTGGGCTGGCGGAAACCAATGGGCCCAACCGGCAGATGCGGACAATGACGGCGAGTATGGCGAGAACGGCCACGTCTTCCCCGCGCCATCGGGCGAGTGGCCTGGGGCAGAGGGCACGACGCGCGACGAGGCGATTGGGTACGCCTTGCACGCGCAGTACTGGGCGGGATACTGGATGGGCGTTGCACGCAGCGCTGGCCCCGGACGCGCAGCGGGACCACGTGCAGCTGGGCCGCGGCGCGCAAACGGTAACAACGGAGCGAATGGCGCAAACGTCCTGCGCCGATGAGAGCGAGTGCAGGGGGCGGCGGTGGTGACAAGAAGCGCCTCACGCGTACACCAACCCGGGCACTGCCCGTCGTGCAAGTTGGGGTCACGCCAGATGAAGCGAAACGAGAGGCCTGCAGGCGAGGCCAGTCACACACGGGTCATGCGCGACCGTAGCGCTTCCCAGACGGTTTACAGTACATTTGTCTATAGCATGCATCAGGGGTCTAGAAGTCAATCTCTGCGCTAGCCAAAGAACCGTCCCACACTGTTCTTGATGGCACCCGCGGCGAGCTGGCCGCCAATGCCGCCAAACCCGCTGCTGCCGAGGAAGCTCGCGCCGGCCGACGCCCACTGGCGCTGGGCGTCGCGGTCGGCGTATGTAAAGCCGACGAGGTTTGAGATGTTGAAGACGAGTGCGAGGAGGACGATGGGGAGGAAGCTGGGGGTTAGTTTGGGCAGCGTCCAAGAGTGGATAAGGTCTGGCACGTGGTATGCAGGCGATAGGACAAGTGGGTGTGACTTGGCGACAAACGAGTGTGCTTGCCCGTGGAAACCAAGTGACAACGCGCACAACGCCAGACCGCTTGACTGGAGACCAGGTTACGCACGAAAAGTTGAACTTGAGCAGCGACACAATAAACAGCGCTGCCCAGCCGACGGGAAACGCGTAGATTGCCATCCAGAACATCCTTGAGCCGTCAGTGGTGTTTCTGGCTGCAGCTTATTGTTAACCTACTTCGAGTCGATGGGGTTGGCAGGCTGCGATGGCTGAGGTGTGTAAGTACGAGTTGCAGATTCCACGTCCTGGCGTATTGCTTATTCGCGCCTCCTTGTTCGCTCGCGCGACATAGCACGCCGCACGCGGCACCCAGCCCCAGTTGACTCACATCACGGCTCTCAAACACCCACGCGCTCTCGCCGTCCTCGCGCACTTCGTTCCAGTACCGCAACCCAACGAGCGTGCGGCCGGCCACGTTGCGCGTGTTCCAAAAGTCAAGCGAGAGGAGGACGACCACGACGACAATCGACAGGACGTAGTTGTCCGTAACTGAAAGTGGTATTAGCTAAACGTCCTGGACAGGCCTGAGGGCAACGCAGACGCACACAATCCGCAGAGGACATAGACGGTAATCGCGGCCGAGCGGAAGAGGAAGAGACACGCGAGCGCCGCGGGGTGCGAGGACGCCTTGAGGATCCCAGACTGGATGTCAGCGGGCCAGTGTAACAACTTATGTCGGTGGACCGGAGAGCCGAGCAGTACAGGATCGACGCAGCCCCCACACCTCCACCTCCACCAGAGATCGTCAATCCCGAATTTACTCACAATCCCGCCCTCCTCGACATCCGCCGGCCGTGCACCGGGCACAAGCACGACGGGCTCGCTACTCCGTGCCGTCGGTGTCCCCGAGTCGCCAATACGTCCCAGGGGTACTTGGGACGGGGACACGCCGGCGTCGTCGTCCGCCTCGATCGTGCCGGATAGCAAGGGCGCGGTGGCCGACATTTCGCGAGCGTCAAAAATAGAGTCACCCGGGAGCAGTCGTGTAAGTGGGTCGGTGTTGGTGTTGTTGGAGTTATTGGTGTTGATGAGTGTGGTGGTTTCGCTGGTACAGACGTGTCGAGCAGCGCGTAGGTCATCGATGTCATTGACACCGCCACATTTAGAATGCTTCCGCTGAATGGAGAAATAGGCTGGTGTGCCATGTGGCTATTCTTCCAGTAGGCGTTATCTGTACTTGCGTGCCTTTGTGAATCTTCCACACCTTTATTGTTACTGAAAATTGGAAAGTTGGCGTTGTGGCGATGGCGACTTGCTTGGCAGTAACCTCTTTGCTCAGGGAGCATCGACTTGGGGTTTCCCGTTTCTCCTTCTGGTTGGTCTGGACACGTCGGTACATGCCTGTTATTCGCTCCGTCCACCTCCGCAGCTACAAGCCCACTCTTCAAGCTCAGACGCAGCGAGCTCGAGACGCAGCGCGTTTTTGCAGCGTGCGCACTGATTCAAAAAGTATCGGCGCGAGCTCTCGCCTTGCGGCGTCGTCTTGCGTCTTTGTCATGGTCTATTGCGCGTACGTCAGTCATCGACGGCCGTCGCCGGCCAGTGGCCAGTGGGCCAATGCCCTCCCGCGCCCAGCGCCCAGCCTAGCGCGGCCAGCGGATGTCGTGCGGCCAGTCATTGTCCGGATCTCCGATATCGGGCGACGCCCCTGTCTTATCGTCCTGCCCCTGTGTCCATTACTCATCCAGCCCCCGTCTCCCCCTTGCCTCTCCCCGCACCGTGCTCGCTTGCCTGCTTGCCTGCTTGAATGCTTGCCTGCTCTGGCGCCATGGCCGGGTGACGGATGCGTGACCGGTGACGGTGCCAAGTCGTCGCTGGCAGGGGTATATACGATCAGTGACTAGCGACACCATCAACACGACACGATCATTGTTATCAACAAGAACGACAAAAAAAAAAAAAACAAATTCTGACGCTGCTGATACAGGTAAGTGTGCAAATTTGTGCAATTCTCAGAATGCTTGTTGACACGCCAACAGCTAGCCTCGATATCCGGCAGTGAAAAGCACACAGCTCCGGCATGCGGGACGACCACTCGGACGCGAGCTGGGCGTGCAGCCGAGACGCGGCGTACAACCATGACGCGTACGACGACGACACGAGCGTGTCCCGCGCCCAGTGCGTGCTGCGGCACCAAGCAGCGGCTCTCCTTGCGTGCGCCGACCGCCTTACCTCCTCACCATCGCGGGCAGGGTACGCCGCGGCCCTGCACATCCTGGAGGACACGGTGGGCCCGCTCGACGCCGACGACGACAACCATTCCGACTACAACTACCCTTTCCGACCCCGGGGCAAGATCATCACGACGGGCGTCGGCAAGAGTGCCCACATCGCGCGCAAAGTGACCGCCACCCTCCAATCCCTCGCCACCCCCGCAGTCTTCCTGCACCCGACCGAGGCGGTGCACGGCGACCTGGGCCTGTTGTCGGGCGGCGACGCGCTGCTCGTCTTCTCGCACAGCGGGCGCACCGACGAGCTCGTGCATCTCCTCGCCATTGTCCGCGCCCAGCGCCGCCCGTGCCGCGTCATTGCGGTCTGCGGCGATGCGCACTCGCCGATCGCGCGCGCCGCGGACGCGTGGGTCGACGCCGCTGTCGGGACCGAGAGCGATAGGAACCTCCCGGCCCCCACAGCCAGTACGACGCTCGCGCTCGCGCTCGGCGACGCGATTGCGCTGGGGCTCGCGCAGGCGCGCGGCGTGGGTGCGCGTGAGTTTGCCAGGCATCACCCGGGAGGTAATTTGGGGAGGGTGCTCGCAAAGTGCACCGAGACACGCGTGCGCGAGGCTGTCACCGTCAGTGAGAGGGTTGGCGGCGTCGAGATGGCGTATACGGAGAAGATGGCGTGTTCCGTGGTTACAACGGAGGCGGCCGCAGTTCACTCCGCGCGAGTGGAGGTGTCCACGAGCGAGACGGTCGAGGTTGAGATTGCGTACGAACATGAGGCGACGGCCCACTCCGAGACCAAACGCGGCGCAGATCAAAGAGGGGCCCGCGGGATCGACAGCATCACACCCGGGACGGAAAGCGCCCTCGACGAGCACGTGAGTCATACGGCATACGACGTCGGGGCCACCCAGCTCGACCGCGGAGAGGGTTCTCACCACGTCGTTCGCGGACACCAGACATTCCCCGTTCCCGATCGCGCCGCTCCCGTCGCCGTCGGCTCTAATCCAGTCCCAAACCGCTCCACTCCTGCCGCCGACCTCGACGCGCTCGACACCCACACTCCGTCCGCCTCAGGCTTGAGCCATGCACACATACCCCCTGCGCCGTCGAGAGACGACCCTCCCGTTCCCGACCGCTCTACTCTACCTAGCCACTCTACTCCCGCCGACCTCAAGGCACCCGACTCCGAGTCGCTCGACACCTATACCGCGTCATCACCCTTAGCCTTGAGCCGACCACACACACCCTCGGCGTCGACAGACCCTCCCGTTCCCGACCTCTCTGCCAACCTCGACGCCGACCCCGACCCGCTCGACACCACCTCGTCCTCGGACTCGGGCTCGAGCCGGCCCCGCACCCCGTCCGCGCCCTCGGACAGCGACTCGGATCGCGATGTCGGCCGCGTTCGGGGACGTTCCGTCTCTCCCAGCAGATGCACCGCTACCACCACCAATACCGCAGGCAGCGACTTTGGGCTGTTCGATGGCGTATCGGTTGGTTGCGGGCGCGCACTATTCCCGAGGCGTTCGAGGTACCCCGGTCTGCCCTCGACGCGCGCGCCCGTGGGATAGACCAGGTGCTCGAGTAGAGGTGCCTGGTGTGGCTGTACTATCGCCTGGTGATGAGGTGGGGTTTGTGGGTTGTGTTTACATTCATCTTGTATAGACCGAGGTTGCATGAAATAGAGTCTGCGTTTCTAGTACGGCTTGAGAACCTCGCGCTCCCTCAGCATACCATACTCAAACTCGCCCGCGTCGGGGCCCTCGCCCTCGTCGTCTTCGTCCTCCGTCTCGACGTCGTCCCAGTACGCTTCCGTTTCGACCCGTGTGCGTATCCCGCGCTCCGCCATGAGCTCTGCCATGGCGCGCAGCTCGCGGTTGGTAAAGTGTTCCCGCAGCAGGCCGAACGGGAGGAGGTAGATGTCTGTGTGTCAGCGTCCAGCGCCTTTCTCCATCACTCGAGGGCCACTGGCCTCGTCGAGCCTCCGAACAACCCCAAAACTCACCTTTACAACCGCCAACAGCCGCAATGGCACGATACACGAGCGCCTTGGCCGCAGCCCCACGTCCCAACCTCGCCTCGAGCTCGATGTAGAGCATCCACAGTGCGGCCGAGTGCTTGCCCTTGCCGGCCAGGGCGCGATCAAGGGCGCGACGAACGCGTTCCGCGCCACTACCTCCGGGCTCCCAGAACATGCGGGCCGAGGTAGCTTCCGCCCAGACGGTCCAGAGGAGGGCGGCGGCGCCCTCGGATGCGAGGCGGGCAACGAGACCATGTACGCGCCCGTGGATGCGTGCCCGCGCTTCGCCTGCGAGGTAGAGCGAGAGGAAGAGTGTATTGTTCGGGAACGCGGCGATCGCGCGCTCGAGGACATCGCGCGCCAGCGACGACGGCGAGGGTACGCGCGTGCAGTGGGTGTGCAGCAGCTTGGCGAGGAGCTGGTACACTTCCTCGGCGCGTGGGTGGCCTTCGGGCAGCACCGCAATCACGTCCTCCAACCGGTCGCGGGCCGCCTCGATGCCGTCGGTCAGATACGTGAACAGCGTAGCGAGGAGGAGCTGGCTTGGTGATGTCGAGAATGAGGCGGCGTAGTGTTGGCGTGCTTTCAACATGGCGATGGGCGGCGGGTGCGTCGGGGCATAGTTGGGATCCGCAACGGACGCTGTCGTTAGCAACTCACAGACACTCGATTGTTGTGACTCACCTGCGTCTGACTTTTGTCCAGCGGCCATCACGAGGACCTGCAGACACCGCTCATCACCAGCCTCCCATTCCAGCTCTGCCCAAGCAGCCCAAAGCTCGCCCTGGTCGAGACGCAGATCCTCTGCATTCTCTGCTGGGGCAGCCGCTGCCCGCTCTTCAGCAGCTTGAATTGCCGTGGCGTACACTTGCCGAGCCGTGGCGACATTGCCCCGCTGCCGCTCCAGCCGCGCGTACCCGTCCCACAGTGCCAGATTGTCGCGGTCGGTAGACAATACCTTCTTCGCGACCTTGACAGCCGCTTTGGGGGAGATTGCCGCCTCGAACGCAAACGTCGCAAGGACAAATGACGGATCAGGCACGAGCGGCGCGAGCATCCGTAAAACATTCCGCGTGAGGTTGACGTTTACGTGCGCCAGGTCGGTGGCATCGAGGTCGCGGAACCAAGATTGGGCGAACAGTGTATCGCGCTCCGAGACCCAGGACTTTACAGGGCATGCAAACGGCGAGCGCAGCGCTCCAGGCTGCTCGGGTTCCATCGGCTCGCCGCCGACTGTCTGCCACAGGATGCGCTTGCCAGGGCGAGCTGGCCAGAACGCGGCGCGGAGGTCAGAGTTGGCCGCAATGGTCCAACGCAGGTGCGGATCAGTCGACGACGGCGACGAGGTCGGTACATCCGGTGGTGTAAATGGCAGCCCGAGGAAGTTGAAGAATGCGTAGATGAGCTGTAGGCGTGCTGTCGGCGTCTGGACTGGGAAGAGGAACGGTGCAATGTCCGAATAAAGAATGACGTGGAACGGGTCATCGTCTGGCGCATCAAGGTCGGTCGCGCGGCCAGGCAGAGAGTAGGCCGTCTCCGCGTTCCGCTCCGCTGTGAGCCAGCGTGCGTAGCCGTCGTCACTGGCCTTGGGTGAGGCCGCATGCTGTGTCTTTGGAGCGTCCACAGTCTCCAGAGATGAATGCGTCTCCTTCCATCCTTTGGCCCCATCCTCGCCAATGCGTGGGGCCTCCGAGTCCCAGAAGTCTTCAAACTCGGTCAGGACGCCGTGGAACCACATGTGTCGGTCGAATGGTGCTGCGGGTGGACGCAGGTGGCTGGGCTTGAAGAACGTCACTTCCAGTAGCGCCTGGAATGCGCCAAGTGCCCGCTCGGTGTAGCCTGAAAGTGAGCTCGAGCTCGCGACGTCAGTTCAACTTACCTGACTGCTTGAGGAATAAGCACGCGCGCAGGAACAGATACACAAGATTCTCCTCCCTTGCGCCGTTGTCACCACCCGTGCCGTTCCCGACCTTGTTGATGCAGTCGACGTACACGTCCACAACCTCGTCAACACCACCTGCCCCGCTCTCACTGGCACCAATACCCTGCCCTTCGCGCCACTCTAAATACGCGAGGTATAGAGCCATCATGTCTTCCTGAGGAACCCCGCGCTCGTCGAGCTGGCGCAGAACATTGTTCCACCGTTCTGTCACTTTAACGGGCGGCCAGTAAATCTCAGCCGCTCGGAGGAAGGCAATATGGAGATCAGGCGAGCTAAAGTTTGCCGCACTCGCCTCGAGTGCGCGCTGCAGGAGCGACAGCGTGACTTCAGCATTGGCACGTGTGGTAGGCTGTTGGGCAGGGTCGACGAGCGCCGACACCGTCGCGTTGGGCGTCATCTCGAGATGCAGAGTCGAATACTTGATCCACTTTTCCACATCGTCCGGGTGGGCAGTGAGATGCCGCTCAAACTCGCCTTGTCGCGCCTTGACATTCTCCTCGAGGGTCGACACTTGGCCGAGAGCATCTTGTACCGCCGCGAGATCGTCGTCCTCGCTCTCGTCGGGCTTGCTGATTGCGCGATAGTCTGGAAGATCATCGGCATGAGCAATGCGACGGGGCACAGTGTTGAACGGGGTGAAGTCGGCGTCGAGGTCCCTGTCGTCGGAGCTTGGTCGGAGGAGAATACGGGCCAGATGCCGAGCCGACGACGTGTCGATGGGGCGCGCAGAGTATCGTGGAATCTGCTGTCAGCGTCGAATTATCATTGCCAGAACGCACATATGGTCGCCCTCGAGGCGCAAGTTCAATGCCGCGCTGTGTCCTGTCACGCCCGTACACTACCCGAATACCATCAGAAAGTCCGAGGATCCGGTTACCTGAAGTGTCAGTTTAATCGGGCCAGGAAGGAGCTCACCATCGCGTCTGTACCGCGGCCCCGTCAAAGATGCTGCCGCGCCATACTTTATGGCGTCGCGGTCACCAACAGTGTCGACGAAGAACGCCTTGGACGGATCGACCGGTGTCTCGTACGTCGTAGCAACAACACGCTGGCTCTGCTCGTACCATGGAACACCGGCGTCGTCCTGGACTGCCTTCACCTCTTCATCGGGGCGAAGTGCAGCTGCCTTCTCACGGTCGCGTGCGCGGCGGTCCTCCTTTTCCTTCCGTCGCTCGTCGTGGTCTCGGTCGCGGCCTCGATCCTTCTCCTTGTCGCGAGCTCGACGTCGTTCCCTGTCGCGATAATCACGTTCATCGCGGTCTCGGCGAGATCGTTCGCGATCACGATCCCGAGGCCTATCCCGATCTTTCACCTGTCTGTCCTTGCTCCTACTCCGATCCCGTCTCCGTTCACGTTCACCGTCACGGTCCTCAGTCTTGCCTCCCCGGTGGCTCCGTCCGTCGTCTTCATCCCGCCTCTTGTCGCGATGTCGACGTTCCCTCTCGCGGTCCGTAGCACTCCTGCGCTCTCGATCCCTATCATGTTCTTCTCGTCTTCCACTCGACTTTCGGTCATCTCGTTTTTCGCGAGGACGCTTCCTCTCGCGATCGTCGCGTTGGTGGTCACGCTCTTCGCTCGTCCGTTTTGACCGTGGCTTAGACGAGCTCCCGCCCAGCTCGATTTCTGGAAACGACGAGAACGATGGCGCGCCGACGGCCGTCCCTCCGTTGGTCGAGCTCACCGCCTTGTCCGGGAAGCCGGGGAGGTCGGGAAACGAGCCAAAGGTCGGCGTGTCAGTCATGAGGTTGTTGAAAGATGGTGGCAAAGCGGGGCACCAAGATAGCAATTGACGAAGTGACTTTTGATTCCGCTCCCCTGGTGAAACGCATACGCCTCCAGCTTATGGCGGTGATGGACATGTAGTGCGTTTCTTTGGTTCCAGAAAAACGCACCATGTGTTCTGACCGTATGCAGCTTATGCGATCATTGCCTTTTCGCAGGTCCGTGAAACGGATCACGGGGCTTCGAGTGTCCTGCTTATGTCAATGGTCCATTTCCCCATTGGCCAGGCAGGCTACGGCCAATGGTCTGGGGCCTGTTCCAGTGCGCTGAATGAACCAGACATTGCTCCATACCATGTGAACCCGTGGTACACTGTTGGCAGAGTCGCTCCTGGCTTCCTCGTATCTGCAACAGCGCATGCACAACCCAATGACGCAGCTCTGACCAAATAGCGCTTCATATACAGTAGTGCATTTCACCTGGACCCCATTGTGTGTCCTCACAGCGGTACCGGTTCCTCTACTTGAGCCCAACACCTTCCCAGCCCTCCTCTCCACCTTGGCCCAGTTCCTCGAGGAACTTGCGCAGCTCGCCCTCGAGCAGGGCGCCGAGCTGCACACCCTTGCGGCGGTGGTGCACCCAGATATCGTCGGCGCCGCGGCTGAAGCGCGAGGGACCAGACACTGGAGACGACACCCAGATCTGGTGGTTTGGCGGCTGCTTGTTGATCACGTATGTCCCATGTGGGGGAACGGTGAGGGTCATGACGCCAGACTATGGTCAGCTGGAACGAGCAGGGGTATGAGATGCGGGTTGCAGAGACGAGACATGTCACGGGCGAGCAGCGGAGGATAGGAAGTGGATAGGTCCTCAATGGTGTGCCGTCTCGACACTGGCGATCCAGCGATCAGCCGCAGAGGACACGAGGGGATCCTCGTGTCACGATATTGTGGGCGTCATGCTTCCGCGCGACTTTGCACCCGCACCAATCCAGTGTTGCAGCCGTGCTTTCCCTCCTCGTGCCATACTCACGCTGTACTCGACCTCCCAGTCGTTCGGGCCATACTCCTCGCACAGGATCTCAAGTCCCTCGTGAAGTATGTCCATGTCTGTGTCCGCAAGGTCATGGTACTCGGCGTCGGTGAGGTCGCTAACGTCAGCCTAGCCATGGCAGGTCCGCAGCCACGTAGGTCCAAGAGAAGCGCCGGACGTTCCCAGAAGGGCCGATGGTACCGCCGTAACACAACCACAGCTTTCGTACACATTCCTCCAGCAATCTGCACTCTTACTCTTACTCTTACTCTTACTCTTACTCACCGAATAGAAATGGACGGGTCCACACCGGGGTCACCATGGGGAGTGCTCGAAGCCCAGCGCCGTGGCAGCTGAACGTAGGGAGCGGCGGCAAGTTTCGACGTCGACGCCAACGGGCGTGAAATCGCGAAGGTGGAGATTGCGCGACATGAAGGCCTCGCGAGGGCCGAGATCCGTCTGGAGGCGACACGGAGCGACATTGTGGGTGAGTGGGTGAGACGTTTGTTGTTGCTGCGGCCATAAAGGTTGTGAGGCATGCCAAACGGGAGAGTCTGGAGCAAGCCAGGAGCCAGACAAATGGCGTCAGTTTCCGTGAAATGAGGTGGAGTTTTCCACGCGATTGTCACGTGAGTGCTACGCGTACTGATAAGCATTTTATCAATAGTACTTTGCCTCCTCACTCGCGTCAGACGGTTGTATGCTCCTCCGGGGTCTTGAGCGGATTGACCCACTTGCATGCGAGGTCGCAAGAATGATGAAAGGAGCGTGCAAACTCGTAACAGGCGCATATGACCACTCTTCTCTCAAACGTCCTGCAGATCGCCAGTACCCGCGGTCCGCGGCTTTCACGACCCGAACCAAACAGACCGTGCCTGCCCGGCTTGTTTAACATCTCTGGGAGCACGGCGGCCCATTTATCGGGCCGAGAAGGACAGGGAGCAAGGAGTGAACCGATACGCCCGACAAGAAGCACATGTCGTTGCCGCCACGTGCGAGGTGTTCCGGCGATCCGTTATTCTTGGAAAGGTGAGGATACCCGGAAAGAGATCTCTGGGGAAAAGTGTGCGAAGTGGTGGAAATACCGAATGGAGATTGACAGCAGACGTTGACTGGCAGATAGGTTGTAGGAGCAGGCAACCCCTGATGTAGCTGATGCCCTAGCCCTCTCTCTCCAGGGCGTCAAGCCACGGACACGGCCCGTCGATGGGTGGCAAAGCCTGAGGGGCGCGTCCAGTGTTGAATGTGGACACTGAATGGGCCGAGAATCGTACATGTGACCAGTCCGAGATCTCTGTGGTCTCAGGTTGCGGTCATGTCCACTGTGATTGCTGACTGCTCGTTGATCACGGGTGTGTCCATGGGCAGTCGTGTGCCGTCTTGGCTCCATTGTGGCGCTCCGCTGGTTTGGTGGAGCCACCACAATGGAGTCTTCGGGTGCGTGCCATGGCACGCCAACTTTAAGAATCGGGCCGGTGGGCTGCCCATGTGCTTCTGAATAACGGACATGGCGCTGGCCGCAGAGGTCGTTCCTGAGCCGCTATGACCCTCACCTTGACGTGACGTGAAGCTAAATGTCCCGTGGCCAGAGGTCCAAGGGACGAAAAAGTCGCCGGACGTGGGCTTGTCCAATCAAATGTCCACCACAGGGCGATTGGACGCCGCGCCCGCCTTGACACCTGCCCTCCCTGCCCTGCCATGCCTCTCTTCATTGACACATCGGGCCCCCTGCTCAAGAAAGACCCCCGCAGCCCCACGCCACATCGGCACGTCGGGCAGATGTGGGCCCAGTGGGGCCGCTGTTGCAGGATGGCAGACGGCCCAGATGGGAGTGAAGGATCGCCCAAGCCACGAGCCGGGGGCAGCAGAGAGCCGGTTTGCCCCTCCTCCAGGCTCAGCTCAGGTTAATGGCCCCGACTCCGGTCATTTTCTCTCCTCACTCATCGCCCGGCAACTCGGCGCGTTGGTTCAGACGATGTCTGTGGGCGTGTCGCGTGCGGTTCCGTGCACTGCAAGTCGGGATCGGGGAACATGGCACATCTCACCATCGCGGCCCATTCTTGACCACTGGACCGGCAAGACTGTTGTTGAGGACCCGTAAGATAAAAAGGTCGGCATGCTCGCTGCTGTTTTCGCCATCACCCTCCTCCTCGACTTGGGATCGCATCTACGACAACACAGTCGTCTCACCTGAGACCAACTCTTCAGACCGACAGACTAGTTAAAACACAATCCTTTCCGACAAACAGCCCAACTCATCCACCATCATGTCTTTCCACGAGAAACCGCTCGATGACGCCAAGCACGAGGTAAAGCTTGGTGTCGACACCGAGGCCCTCGAGGTATGTGGTGTAATGGCATCTAGCCCCTGCCACCCCGACTTGTACTGACGAACAAGCACGATGAGCTCCTGGCTGCCATTGCCGCTACGCACGTCCCCACGTGGAGCAAGTCCAGCATTAAGCTCTATCGTGAGCAAGCCCTCCGGTAATTTGAACCTCGGCTGACTCGCAGTCTGTATCTTCTGCGCGTGTTGCTGCGCGTTTGCCAACGGTTTCGACGGTTCCCTTTTCACTGCCATCCTCGCCGTGAGTTTGCCCACTTTGGTAGCGCGGTCATCAATACTCCGGGTGACACCCAAGGGTTCACCCGAAACCGGGCTTTTGCCAAGGAACGCCACTGACGCGCTAGATGCCTCACTTCCAGAAGACGTTCAACGTTGAGACCACTGGTCCCAAGATCGGCGCAATGTCCTCGCTCTACACGGTCGGCTCTATGGTTTTCGCTCCTCTCGGTGCTGTTCTTTCGGACAAGTTCGGTCGTCGCAAGGCCATGTTCATGGGTTCCTGGGTCATTATTCTCGGCATGGTCCTCGGTGCGACTGCCAACCACGCCGCCCAGTTCATGGTTGCCCGTTTCGTTCTCGGCGGTGGCATCAACATCATGACCGTCGCAGCACCTGCGTACTCGATGGAAGTTGCTCCTCCCCAGTGGCGTGGCCGCGCTAGCGGTATCTACAACTGCGGTTGGTTTGGGTGAGTTTTTCAGTCCCTCTCCCAGAAATAATCTGTGGTGGATGGTGCTGTGGTTCAGCCGATGCCACATGCCCATGGCCCATGACGATCCCTCAATCTCAGCGTCTGTTGCTTGAACACGCTGCTGACAACACAGTGGCTCGATCCCTGCCGCCATTGTCACCTTTGGCTGCAACTACATCAACTCGAACCTCCAGTGGCGTCTTCCCGTTGTTTTCCAGGCGGTCGCTTGTTCGTTTGTCATCGTCCTGGTCTTCTTCCTTCCCGAGTCTCCTCGCTTCATGATGGCTCAAGGCGATGTCGAGGGCGCCCACGCCTTCCTTACAGAGTACCACGGCAACGGCGACCCGAATGCTCCACTCGTCCTCTTTGAGCTCAAGGAGATGCAGGCCTCGATTACCACGGACGGCGCCGACAAGCGCTGGTGGGACTACCGCCCGCTCTTCGCCACACGGTCTGGTGGATGGCGTATGATGCAGGTTCTCATGATTTCCATCTTTGGCCAGTTCTCGGGTAACGGTCTCGGTTACTTTATCACTGTTATCTACGGTAAGTTGGATAATGGGTGCAGAAAAAAAGGGAAAGTTTACTGATCCCCCCAGACAACATCGGTATCCACTCTGTCCCTCAGCAGCTCGCGTACAACATTATCAACCAGGTTGTCTCGGCCTTCTGCGCTCTTACCGCCGCCTCTCTTACCGACCGCATGCCCCGCCGTGCCATTCTTCCCGCCGGAACCTTCATGTGCGCTGTTCTTCTCGCCATCAACGCCGGCCTCTCGACCGTCCTCGACCAGAAGACCGTCATTGACCCTGTGACCGAGAAGGAAACTGTGCCGGAGGGTATCGCCAAGGGCGCACTCGCCGCCTTCTTCCTCTTCAACTGCATGTTTTCATTCACCTACACTCCCCTCCAGGGCGTCATCCCCGTCGAATCCCTCAGCACCAACATGCGCGCCAAGGGTCTTGCCGCCTCGGGCTTTATCGTCTCGGCCGTCGGTTTTATCAACCAGTTTGCGGGTCCCATCGGTCTTGGTAACTTGGGCTACCGGTAAGTGGCGTGAAAAACGAGATCAGGAGGGAAAAAAGGGCTTGGTTACTGTCGGATTTGGCCGAGAACGGCCAAAAAAGTCAATTCTTGGCCGATCTTCTTCGTTCTTCTTCTCCTCGACGTCTCTTCTTCCTCTTCTTCTTCTTCTGAATCGTTTGCTGACATCGGGCAAGCTACATATGGATCTTCGTGGGGTGGGATTGCGTCGAAGCGGTGTGTTGGTACCTCTTCGGAGTCGAGGGACAAGGTCGCTCGCTCGAAGAGCTCGACTGGATCTACGAGCAACCCAACCCGGTCAAGGCGTCCAAGCTTGCACGCAAGCACAAGATTATTGCCACCGACAACGGCTTCGTTATGGCCCAGTAAGCCCCCAGGGTCGTGCATGACTCTTGCGGCCGCTTTGACGGCACTGTGAGCGATTGAGGGTTGAGGAGGAGAACGGGTTGCAACATTTCTTCTTAGTGTGATTTTAGCAGAATGGTGATAGTATCTAGGTTAATGATGATAAAATGCATCGTTCCGCGCCTGAATAAACTATTTCTGGGCATTGAACTGACCGTTGCAGCTGAGAAACGGGCTCGCGGATGCCTACAGTTGGTGCCACACTAGAGGTGATGGAAGAAATTATGAGTGTGGCAGATCGTGCCTGAAACCCCCCTAACGGAATCAGATACTTAGGGCCCAGGGCCAGGGACACACTACCAGGTACCAGGTGCCCCAGCTAGCTCCAGCTGCCGGGGCTACATGGGGCCATACGACTGGAGCTTGGAGCCTGCCACCACGACTACATCCACCACCCAAAACGACCGTATCTGCCACACAACCCGTCGGCCAACCCACATCCTTTCTTTCGCCAACAACTAGCTAACACTGGCCCTACCTGGTCAAATCTCCTCGGCAAGCGTTGAGTCCACATCAAGTAATGGTAACCACTCTGTATGTTGCATTGTTTCACAACTACCTAATGCCACCTCATCCTGGAACGGGCAGCCGCTTCTTTGCACTCGTCCTCTGCCCTCTCCTTTCCATCCTGAGAATTGCCTTGTAGTTCTGTTTCTGCTGGTGCGCCAAGGTATCCACAGTCTCCCTCACTTCTGCCATCGCCTTCCGAAACTCGTCAACCATTCTCCCTTTGCAACTTGGCAAGTTCCTCGCTGTGCTCCTTCGCTTGTCTCCGAATCATGACCAGCTCTGCTTCATACTCCTTGACCTTCTTGGCGTTTGCTTCTCCTTCAGCGGCAGCCTCCTTGAGGAGCCAAGAAGCTCACGTGAGAGAACAGCATCGCCTACCACAGCTCCACTCGTCTAAGACGTTCTTGGATCGAAGGCCCTTGACCACGCGCTTTCCAACCTAAGTGCAATAGCGTCACTGTCCAGGCGCTGAGCCGCCATTGCGTCGTACTGTAGACACTAGTGCTTAATGGAGCAGAGGCTGCCAAGAAGGGGAAAGGTTAACACATACAATGATTGAGATCGTGACAAACTGAACAACAGCGACGTGGTCGTCCAGAACTTGCTTTAGCCGGTCAATCTGAAACACAACGACCGTGCCTGATCCCTCACCCGTGTCGCCACCCAAGTCGTAGCAGCAAAGCCTGCAGTCCAATCTTGCTCTCCATTCTCTCTCTCTGTCTTGCACACACTTCAATCCTCACGATGTCCGCTATTGCGCGCGTATTCCAACACCCTGGCAACGAGGATGTCCTCATCACTATCCTCGCCCACCTCGACTGGGCGAGTCTGCTTGCTGCCAGTGCGGTGAGTGGATGTTGGTTGTTGTGCCATGCGTCATGTCTCAAACTCATATTGACACCCCAGGTCTCACGCCACATCAACCTTGTCGTGTGCTCAAGTAGCCGCCTGCAAGTAACACTTCGCAAAGCGTACTATGGTTTCTCGCCCAACCATGCTACCCCAGGACCCGCAGGAGTCGTGCTCTCCCGCCTCATCGACACACAAGCACGCTGGGCCGCCCTCGCGCCGCGCCGCATCGATGTCATTCCGTATGAACCAGGGAAGCGCAGTCTTCGGGCTGTCACCGACGGGCTGTTGGTCGTCGCTACCATGTACGAAGGCGACGCCAGCGACGTCGACAGCGAGGACAGTTACCGGCAGGACACTCACGCGGAAGGGTGGACCGTGTGGGATGTGACCAGCCTGAGAGACATGCCTGATAATGGGGCGCCCCCGGCAATCTCCCGTCATCGTGTTGTTACCGGGTTCCCGTTCGAGGACATCGTCATCTCCCGCGAGCAAAACCTCATCGTAGTCGCGAGCGTGCGACAAAGCCGCCGAAACCACAATGTTGCTGTCACGGAGGTGCGGCTGTTTGAGCTTGAACCAGCGAGCGGTATAACTGGCGGCGACCATGAGGGAGACGACACCCACGAACCAATCCCTCACCCTGGAGCTGAACGCCCAGTCATTAGGTTCCGGACTATTGACGACGCACGAGCGATGTGTACAGGAACCAATTTGACCGTCATCGGCGATACGATACTCATGCAGGCGTACACCGAGACAATGACGCCAAAACTGTGGAACTGGCGGACCGGCAAGGAGATTGCAGTGAATTGGAGGCATTGCGACGGGACACGTGGAACGCTATTGCTGACACTTAGCTTTCGTGCACGGCCGAACATACAGGGATTGGGCACTGGAACAGGTGGCTTCTGGCTTGCGGAGGGGATCCTCTGAATGTGGCCCAGGCGAGGTGCCACTATGAACAGCCGGAGTCCAGAGGCAATGGGACGCCGAACGCGGAGTCGAGGATGCCACCCGTTGCCGGAGCGCTTGCACTTGCCACCACCCCGGGAGTGTTTACAGGCTCGTCTGCCTACATTGCCGTTGACGATACAGTCGACAGCATTGGGATCTTAGCTTTGCGGCATGAGGCCGAGCGAGAGGAAGCTAGGCGACGCGGTGACTTTGCCGAAGTAGAGAACGGCAAATACCGCATTGACTGGGAGTGGAACTCGGACGACGGCTGGGTTCAACCATTGAAGACCACGACGGCCCCATCATGGACGGTTCCCTTCTGTCCTCTTCCGAAGTGGTTAACGAACACGTAAGGTTGTCGTGCACGTTCAACGAGGACTTCAGCATTGCGGCATTTGACGACCTCTATCTCGTGCCGCAAGGAGAGGACACGTACGTCGTTCGCCAACCGGGCGACCCGCCCTACAACGGCCCGAGCACCAATCTGTACGACGAAAACTACGAAGTGATGACGCCCCACCCCAAGGCAATCCGGTGCAACGTCGTGGTGCGGCTCGACCTGCTGGACCGCAAGCTGGACCTGACGCAAACAATACCCTCCCTGGATGAGTGCTTGGCAGAAGGCATAATCGACCTACGCGCCCAGGGAGGCTGGTATCCGTGCTCTACTGCGGCCGGTCAGCGGATTGTCGTTGTGGAGGAGGCCGCCGGCGAAGCCGATGGACTATCATACACCAGCCTGCTGCTCCGCACCATCGACTATCTAAATCGAGATGTGCACCATCGCCCTCTGGGTGCGTTTAACGTCGGTATTGAACCAGCAACTCTCGAGTCGGAACAGTTTAAACCTGACCTGGGCATCCCTGTCGCCTCGGGTCGGCCTCTGGACACTGTACGGCCCTGGCCTGCCCAACCCATTCCCGAGGAGTGGCGACAGACAAGTGCCACCGGTAGCCCGCCGTGCCGCGGGCCGCCACATGGGTCCACGCGCACTTTCCGTGTCGATGTCCCGTCTTGCGACAATGGTGATGGTAATTACGGTCAACCTTTGGCGGATGCGGGTCATTTGTATATCTTCCGTGTAAGTGCTGGGGAGGCGTCCATGGAGCCGAAGGTGGGTGGAAACTAACAGGGCCCAGAAAGAGGACATCATCATCATCTCGTTCTAGCCGGCGTGGCGCAGAGTGTAGTAGAATGCAAGCTGACCATTGGTCGAGGTTCTGTTATGACTATCCGCCTCCTCTGGGAGCACAAGGGGCGCTGCCCTTACCAGGAATACTAATCGCTTACCGTTTCGCACAACGACTACAACTCACCGATTGCCCTTGCGGTTGCTAACTGTGCCTTCAGCCCACTCCTCCCTGTCGGCCGGCTTCTTCATCCCGTCCCGTCCTTTGAGGAATGTGGTTGACAGTAGGTTATATCCACCCAATCCTCACCACATCGGCCAGCTAACAACACAGAGTCATTATCCTCTTCCGCCAAGGTGCTTCCGTGGTACTCACCAAAGCGCACCGGTTCCATGGCAAGGAACTCGGGGGGACTCGTGGATCCCTCGACGGCGGCGCCGACGTCGAAAACGAAGGGCAGCTTGCGAAGGCGTGTCGTCAAGAAGGTGTCCTCGACACTGTTCAGCCTTGCCCAGCGCAAGGATGACAGTTCGGGGCACCAACGCCACACTACTCGTATGAGCGTCGACCAACCCACGGACGACGACACCCCTCACAACGAGAAGATGCCACCGTTCCGTCTACCCGACTTCGTACCCTTCAAGCCCCTGTGGGGAGACGAAGATTCCACCCAGGCCAAGGAACAGGAGGACCCGGTCGCTGTGGAAGAAGGCGAGACCGAACTCGAGGATTTCGACCTCGAGGGTTTCAACACCGACGACCAGCCAACGCCTGAGAAGGGCGACGATGGGGGAGGGCAGGTTCCGGCCGAGGACTCGTTCCACCCCACCAAGCTCTTCAGCTCGTCATTCTACGAGGTGGGTAGGGCCCCAGACAGTGATAACCCGTACATTGCTAACATCACAGCGTGTCGACGCTACACCGTGTTCGTCCCTTGGCGATGCAGACCAGCCGATAACCGTCGACACCCCCCTTCAACAACAAGGCCCCGACAGCCCATCCGCCCATTTGTCGGCACGACGCCCCCGACATGCCCAGCCCCTTCAGCCATTGTCGCTGTCGCGGGCACGCCAACCTCCCCTCCATGCTGGATCAATCTTCAGCAGCGGACACTCGGAGGTCAGTGACTGCTGCCATCAATCGACGCAACCCTGCTAATTGAATAGCGGTTGGAGCTTCAGAGGGTGAGAGAGGGGCAGCTCAACAACGAGCGAGAGGTGTTCATGAAGGCGTTTGAGGAGCGCTGTGTACTGGGCCCAGGAGGAGGTGTTCAGGACGCGAGTGCAAGCCATAGTTACTCTGACTAACCCGAACAGAGGCTTGAGCAAGCCAAAGAGGGAATGTTTAAAGCCTCAGGAGAGCGCCACCCTGTTGTTAAACATCGAGCGATGCATTCAGCTGCAGAGACAGACAAGCGTGTCCAATGTATGAAACCGCGCAACGACTGGCGCGACAATCTGAGGCAACCAAACCGCCTTGGTCAAGCCAGCATCCAGTGTCAACCTGTAAAGGTAATGGCCGAGGGCCGACACGGCGGAGGTGCCGGTCTGTTGATCATCTGTGGTTGGTCAGCTATGGGACTGCTCGCAATGTACTCGAGCACACTCTCCCTCCCCTTGTGAATAACTTGATCATGGTCCGTGTGCCGTTCATGTTCTCCTGACCCATCAGCTGTGTCGTCCGCAGCTGGACGCAGCTGGGCACTTACCTCCGAAGCCGCCTTCTTCTTCATATCCATCGCCCTTTAGCGGCTACCACTTCTAACTCTCGTATCGTCCCAGCATCATAGGCTCAAAGTTTGATGTCACCGCCGCTCGCCGGGCACACACTTCTTGGCCACCTCTCTCCAGTTGGCGCGTGCCTCATCGAACTCCTTTCTCTGTTAGATGAAAAGCAGCTGCAGAAGACAGACCGCTCACCTGGTCGATGTGTGGTGGCACTAGGCCGGTGAACACGAAGCGGCTTCGTCGGTCGATGGCAACCAGGTACCGGTCACGAGCAGAGTTGTACGCCCTGTCCAATTCATCGCTCTCGCGCTCAGCCTGCCACTGATCAGTCACAGCCATTCCGTCTCATGCCATTTGTCACATACCCCAGAGAGTGTTGTGGGGCCCAAGGGGGACGCAGCTTGTCCTTTACGACGGTCCCGTACAAGTGCGAGGAGGGTGTCCAACTTTTGCTCGATGCGCTGGTTGCGCTGGTGGTCGCGCTGGAGGTCGGACTTGATGGACTGCTGTCCCTTGAGTAGCTCCTCCTGGCCCCGTTTCAGATCTTTCAGAACCTTCTCGATTTGACCAAGGCGTTCGCTGAGAACGCTCACGTCCTGCATCACCTTCTTTATGGTCTGCGTCGGTGGATCGAGCTGAGTCGATGGAGCCATTGGGTTGTCGTCGGGTCCACGAGCGCTTTCCGTCGCTCCCACACACTTGTCAACTAGGTCAGCCCCCCTCAGGGTGATGTAGCTCACTGTCTTGGTCCATGGTTGCCGCTGGTTGGGAAAGGTTGTTCGTTTGGTGAGGAGTGGGGAGGCTTGAAGGGAAGAGCGATGACAAAGAGTGTTCCGCGCGACCATTCGTGCGACAATCTCCAACTGGGTAGCTTTGGCTCCTTTGCAACGATCATGCGACGGTCATGCACGTCGTGGGAAGCAAGCACACATGCACATCATGAGAAGCAAAGCACACATGCACATCATGGGAAGCCAGCACACATGCCTAGACGTGACTTCTTACACCGTCACTCGTGCCAGATTTCCTCCAATTGCGCATTCACAAGGCATTGTGCGTGTGAGGAAGAAGGGCGCGAAGGGCGTTGTGTGTGGAGACGGCACACATGATGCTGGATATGGCAGCACGATCACATACGCAAGAGGACAGAGGGATATGCGGAAACCAGCACGCCCGAGGCACTTGCCCTCAAAGCTCCAACAGGACGAGGCCCACGGGCAGTGTCAAAGGTCCCCAAGACCACCATATCCACCATGACACCACGCTCGCACTTCTGGCCGCTGGCCGCTGGCCTGCAAGCCCAAGGCTCAAGGGGGCCAAGGCGGTATGTGTGACCGCCGGCGCAAAATCATTCTTGCACGCACCGGCCACCACATCAGTGCGACCCCGGCCACCCCCCAATTACCCAACCGCCCCGCACGAGCGACACGCCCGGTACACGCGACCCCGCGCTTTAGCGGCCCTCGTACACTCGTACGCTAGGTGGGACGAGGATGCGCTGGGTCTGCAGGCAGCAGGCAGCCCACCTCCACAACCGCTTCAATCGCCCCAAGGCCCGGGGCGCCGGAGCACTGCCTGCAAGAAGGACGCGACGATCGTGTGCCTCCCAGGACACCCCACACCCGGCTATCGCCGCAAGTCGTCTAGTACGCGCCGGCGCCGATACCGCTCACTCGGCCCCTTTTCCTCATCAACGACGCAAACTCTAACACGGGGTTGACTTACGGGGAGGAAACGGCGCTGTGCCTTCGGCGTCCCCTCACTACCGGACCAAGTTCCATGACTCTTGTACTTTGTCACCATCGGGGCATCACCCGTCGACATGCGTCCATCCAGCGCCTGCTCTACGTCCTGTCGACCGGTCCTCTCGCTCTGGTACTGAATACACTACCAGTTTCGCTCCAGATTCTCATGCATCCTTGCCCCTCTCACATACTGACAGCCCCCATCTCCACAGATATCCATAAGAGTCTTGGCCGGGGGCGAGTTGCGGTAATGTTTTACCAGCCACGACGAGGGTTGATTGAGTGCCTCAACCTCCACACGAGCACAGCTGACCAATATCCCCATGGTGGGACATGCATGCTGGTGATTCAAGAAAACGATTGCAACATCGGGGAGTGGGGGGGGAGGGGGGGGGGGGGGGAGGGAACGAGAAGGGGCTGGGGGGAAGAGAGATAGAGATGCAATGTCAGCAGTGTGGGGGCGGACGGTAGTGCTGACGTGTGCGGGGAGGGAAGCAGCGGCGAGGAAAATGGCGACGAAGCAAAAGGAAGGGGAACAAAGGAAGGAACCACAGCTGACCACACGTTTGGGCCAGGACGGGTAGCGCCGTCTCACGCCACTCTCAACCCTGGTCAACCGTCAACCACCTTCCTCGTCTTCCTCGTCTTCCTTGTCTTCCTCAACACTAATTCACCTTTGTACTTATTCCATCCCCATCCATTCCATCAATCAACTTCACCCATCTCATCTTCTCTGATATGGCCCGAACCAAACAGAGTATCCTGCTGGGAGCACGGCTCAAATATGTAAGTTCCGTTGAGGTGTGAAGGAATGGTCGTCTCATTCGTCACCGGAAGGAAAAGGAAAGGTAGGAGAGGAAAGAAAACAACAAGCAGGAGAGGAAGGTGAAGAAGGCACCGTCGAGCGCCACGAGTCCCAAACAGATTCTGATCGGGGCGACAACCGCTGATGCTTCTACTTCTGGGACGGCATCTACGTCCACTCCTGCCGCCACTTCTGCATCTGGAATGGCATCCTCGACCACCACCGGACTGTCCCTGTAACCGCCGCTTCCACCTCCACTGCCGATGCGCCGTCCTGTGGGGCGGGCGGGGGCGCGGGCCGGCGGGCCGCGGGCCCC